>SJOL01001664.1:53057-84807 GCA_004794785.1 Opisthorchis felineus | reverse complement strand
CCCCCCCCCCCCCAAAAAAAAAAGCGATGTTTCAACAAAAAATTTGCGGATAACCGGGTACGTTGAATTTGAACCGCGATGCAAAAGAAGGTTCGTTATGCTGCTCCAAAAAAAGGCTTCGGGTCTATTCGGTGGCCAGCTCACAGTAAGATCTTGGCAACAGACTATGCAGATCAGATTTTTGCCCTTCACCTTGGCGTCTTCGAGCCATTTCTGTTAGCATTAAAGTGAACTGTCATATTTTGTGTTGATGTGAGTATCTACGCAACTGCATAAGAGCTGGTAGATTACGTAGGCCGTACGTAAATATTCTAAGTTGCATTCCTGTTCTTTCAGAACGGTAGTCTGGACAGGCCGAAATTATGCGGCATTGTAACCTCGCCTTGGAACCGAATTCACATTCTGTTTCATTTAGTTGCCTGTCCGTTCAGCTTGGTTTCTACTGCTTATCCTATCTAGAAACGAAATACAAGCGTCCGTTCCTCATCTCGGAAACTGACAGTAATTTCGGAAAAGGCTTATCGAAATCGCCATCTTCTCTTTTTTTTAGGACATCACTCGCCTTGTGCGTCTGTTTCCTGGCGCACCGGCCTTCGACCTTGAAGATGGACGAAATTGTGCATTTAATGGCAAGTGTGGTCGATGTGACAAGCAACTTTCCCCAAGTAGGTAAACCTTGTTGCACTACTGCACACCTAACTCCAAACTCTTTTGGCGTATTATTTGTCGCAGTTCATGCTGTATCTTCAGGAGCCTCATTCCCATTAATTGTAGAATGTCTACCAACTTGAAGAATCATGTGATCCAGCGTACGAGCCTCAAAGTAATTGTGTATTTTCCCGGAGCAAATAGCGTAGCAAATCTCATTATAAAACCACATACATAATGGTTTACTTTCTACTAGTACTCTTTATTTCGTGCCGTATTGCATGGAATATCTTTTTTCTGTCCGAAACTCAACAATGTTTTTTATGAAATAAATAATGCAAATAATCTTTATGCCTCAAATATTTTTTGTTGAAAATCCTTCTAAGCGTGACTGGGCAAGAAACATGTTCATCCCTCGCCCCTCCTTATTTTTCACTGATTTGCCGACAAAATGCCAACAACCTCCGTACACAACCTCGCAGGTCTTTGTTCTCTTAGTTGCAGCACCGGATCGTATTTTTGTCTCTCCATGGTATATTGAGAAGTGGCATCAACCAAGCGGGCATTTATCAACCCCTGAGTAAACTTCAATGGGTGCGGCTTAACGTTTATACGAAACAAACTTGCCGTATCAATTGTGAATGAAGGCTTAGGCAGACAGCCGGTTTATTCAGTTTATTCGTTAACCGTACTACCTTATCGCACTTTTTCCCCAACTCGTTTGATTAAGCGTAACGCTCTCACTCGCTGAAGAAATCTTGGGCAGTCGGACCAAGAAATTCACGTAGCTTCTCTGTGGTTTTTGTTGGCGGATGTTCAGAATCTAGTGGGATAGTAAAAAGGACCTGCCCTCGATGGAAACATCTACCAATGGTTTGTCGATGTAACCGAAGGATTCTCACGATAGAAATGTTGACAAATTTGTGGCTCGTTTATTTCAGTGCATCCTAATGGACAGTTTTGTTCCCCAGATGTGGAAACAGGATTACCACGTCAGAATTCTGGCAACAAAGATCCAACCATCCAACTAAATGCAACTCTCTTATCAGTCATATCCGATCCCGTGAATACGTCGCTTAGTATGCAGAACACAATTCTGACCCCAGAACGACACGGTTTCCACCACTGACATTTTTCTACTAATAATAATAATAATAATAATAGTAATAATAATAATAATAATAAATAATAATAATAATAAATAAACGTTCAGTTGTAACACCCTTTCGGTGCCCAGTTGCCATGCCACCCCGAAGGAACCACAAGTGCTGAGATAATCTCAGGTTATCCAAGCCTAAACAGAAGCAGTCGGGATGCTGAGTTTGGGTTCGGGCCATGGGCCTTCCGATTAATAAGTTCGCCCCTCAACCACTGAGCCGTCCCGAGCACCATTCATGTTTTGCCAACCTGCAGGTAGCCAGGGATGACTGAACCAAAACAATGGTTGTTGGAACACTATTTCTCACAAGGACTCGCTCACATAAACCAGCGCTTTGTGATATCGAAACTTCAGGCACCCAGTATGGCTGGTAGCAGCATAGTTCATAAACTTCTGTGAAAGAATTAGGACGGTGCGGTTTCGTCACACTCTACCGAGAATGTGCGGAATGATATACCACAGGTGGTCGATTCTAGGCCTCCGACTACCATGAATTTTCTTTATCGACCTGGTCTCCATATTCCCCCCAAATTATCTGTTTTTGATTGACTTAAAAATTTAGAGTGATTGCATCTCCAGAAGTAACCTCCTTATGATGTATTTGTGGTGCACATAGTTACTCAATAAGGATACACATGAGAACAACCCAGCATTTGAATCCAGTGATATCCACCTTGGATAGACTTGGAGCCTTTGTTACAAATAAGCCGTATGGTGTCTCAGGGCCATCTGCTTCGGTTCGTACTGTGATAGTGATCGAGGGTCTTTTATCACCACCGCAGAGTTAGCACACCAAAGTCTGTTATAGGATTCTTGTCCGTTTTGGTCAATACAGCATTGTTCGCGGAAAGTCAGCTATACCACTCGGCGGCTTAACTATTCAGTAATATCACAAAGCTGAGACAGATTTGAAAAACTTGCTTTATCCTCCGACGTTTCTCTGATGGATCACTGTGTCCCCTGATGGCCAACAAGTCCAATGTGACCTGCACAAACACAACCGCAATCTCAGCATATCCATTTTGTTCTGTGTCTAGTTCCAAGAACTCCGATTATATCCTTATCTCTCGCACCATTCAGCTCCGTGACTTGAAGTTGGCGGTCGTTTACCTAATGAACTGCAGTCGTATTGCTTCTCTTCATGTCGTCCTCCACTTCCCACTGCATGAGATGATGTGTTTGACTCACTTACACCCAAACAGAGAATGAAAGTCTCAGACGTACTCCCTAACGACTGTTGGCGACTCCTGGTGGATGCGATTGTCTTCCACTCTATCCAGTCAAGGTTCATCTTTTGGAAGCTAACGCATCAGTTCGGTCGATTAAATTTTCCAAATAGCTTATCGCTGCGAGAATGTCAATTTCGGAATGCCCTCCCACCTATCTCATTTCTATAACTCTTGTAGCTTCAAAAAGGCACTTTGACAACAACCATCACCATTTGCTGTAAAGCGCTAATAGCATCAATATTCAAGGGTTGTTGATTTCTATCCGGCGAACTATGCACGCCGCTTCACGGGTTACTGGAGAATGAGTGGGATTTGCTTTCAGTTTGTGCCTCGAATTCTTCACTCAGGGTCCTGGCGCCGAACGAAGCCATCATAAAAGCAATTGTCAATGACTGACGAGACAGTGTTTGATGTTGATTTTGCTATCGTAAAAGCCATGGAACAATCTGAGATAGTTAGATACTCCCTGAAGGGTTGGTTCTTACTTTGGAATAAACTCGGAACGAAAAGTTGCGTAGTTGTTTTGCTTTCGGATAGCTGCAGTGTCCATTCCGATGTTTCTGGACATTTGCGAATCTGCTGTTTCTCCAGTCCAACAGTCCCTATGTGGAAATCACTTGGAGTAGAGACCACTCATGAAAATGGTCCACAGCAATCATTTCCCGTCAGATTTCCAGCTTTGGAGAAGGTACCTCTACTTCCCTAGTAGTCCGCTTTTTATCCCTCGAAGTGGTTTACCTTCTGGAAAGCGTAAGCCTAGCCTTCAATCAAAGAATAGAAACCTCAGTTTTTAAGAGTTTACGGAAATTCTGAACACTATGAGTGGTTGGGCGCATGTCAGGGCCTCGTTGGTTCCAAAACGGGTTGAAATATAGCCAGCGGAACATCGGTCTCAGATTTCAAGCCAGAAACATAATTTTATCTCCTGATAGCTGTTGAGCTCACCCTCACGTCACAATATGCTCTAAGGTGAATATCCATCCTTCTATACCCCCCTCACTGCAAGCACTAGACATCGCAACTTGTCACAAAATGTCCACTTACTGATTTAGTGAGCAATGTCCCGAATGATATAGGAACCCGGACACAACTAAATAAAACTTTCAAGTCAATGTTGAATTCAGATGTGCCCATTTCCTGCCACTGTACTACCATTTATGGACCTTTTTGCTAACTGGTATCCATTTTAGCATCGGTTGTCATTTACACTAGGAGGGAAAAGTAAAGATCCCAAGGAAACATAGAGAGAGACAAGAAATAAGCCACACAGGTTGTCAAAACAACCGCTGTGCTCCTCCGCCCGATTAACTGATGAAATTTCCATTGAAATAGTAAGCAACACTTTTGATAAAGGCTAGCAAATTTAAGCACGAGTTGCAAACTCGGTCAGAGAGCGGGGAATGTTTTATATTAAAAATCACTCGTGCGTATTTCCACAACTTTTTGCGCAATTTCTGACGACTTGCTACAATGATGTTAGATCCTAGAAGAGTTTCCGGTCAAAACAGAGTTCAGAAAGCGCTCTACGTGATGAGCTATTTTGGAGCGATTACTGGTTTTCCAAACTGCAGTCGCCTACCTCTGGTGTCCCCTAAAAGGAATATAGAAATATAGCTGTACCATTCCTTGCATGAATATGGCAGTAGCACTGAGAAATCCTTGAGAGTTCTGTATCTGTTGTCCTCCCTCTCCGTGACAAACTTACTGTCTTATGTGTAGTACGGGTTATGTTGAGCATTCCGAGGGCGTCGCTTCCAGAAGACAAAATATGACACGCAAGTCTCTCACTGGGTAGGAGCATCGTGGATGCGGTTGTTCACGGGATTTCCTGTTCTCGTGATCAGATGTCGGTGGTCTCTGCCACTTTCTGCTGGTATTTGAGTACCCAAGTGCAGAATGCTCACTGATAGTTTATCCAAGGATCTATGGGTTGGTCGAATTAATCGTACCTATTACTTTCTGATTCAAGACTGTGTGGAATAGCTATGTGCACTTTTAGCATATAGCGAGGAATGGGTTTCCGTACCCAGTAAGAAAAACAAAACAGCATTCATGGAGGGTCCATTCTCCGGCTGTCAGCGAACATTCCGTGGTGATGACATTATCCGTTCCAACATTCAAAAGACCATCAAGCCAGTTGGTTCAACGATACCTCGTCTGTTTGGCCTTCTCAGAATCAATGAAGACAGTGTACCAATTCGCCCACTACTTTTCACGGTAAGGTCATCGTACCACGACGGTGCCAAATGGCTGACGGAATCAGAACCTGTCAGACAGCGGCTAATTGCACATGGTTTAAAGCGTACTTTTGTACTTGTGAAGATGGAAAACATTAGAATTAAAGATGAATTAATGTTTTCTTTCGACGTCTCACTACTTTTCACTAATGTCCCCCCGGGGGGAGACTATCATTATTATCTGTGCTTTTGTTGCCGATTCATAAATTGCAATTGGTTTTCCTGTTCTGAGATTGCATGGGTTATTTCCCTGATGTGCTATCAGTGTACAATTTTCTTTAACGGTTATCCGTGTAGACAAACTGTGTTGCAATAGGATTCCTGCTTGGTCCCTTGCTTTCGGACGTGTTTGAGTTATTACTAGAAAGGAAAAACTAAAAAAATCACTGATGGCGCAGAACACTACTATCGATACGTAGATGACATAGTTTGTGTAGCTGACAAGAAAATTGACTTGAATCAGTTGCTAGACTGCTTCATTTGCGCCTATCCTTGTATATGATTTGCCGCGTCCCTTCTTGGACGTGCACCTCAGGTGTCTATCAGATGGATCAGTACGGTGTATAGTATATCGGAAGGGTACCTGGGTTGGACAATACACGTTCTTCTTTCCACTAGAGCCAAAACGTAACTTCATAGGATCCCTAGATTCGAGATCTCAGAAGATCTGGCCAAGTGATGCGTTGCTGGACGAGGTAACGAAAATTCAAGACAGAAAATGTCTGTCCAGAGAGATTAATCAACAAGAATATCACCTGTTAACAGCAACTCAACTGTCTTGTTCATTCAGAAGCCATTCCATCCTCAGTTGGAATAACAAGGATAAGGTGTTGGGTTTGACATCATATATGGTAACCTAATCATTCAGCAGCGTGTGACGCGTTCTGTGGTGGTTGAACGACACATCAGCTTCTCGTACATATGCGTGAAGACTGCCCCAATGGACTAGCATAGAGCTGCATGGGACCACTCAAAAGCACCACTTGCGCAAGTAGTGGACACCAGTCACACAATAGATTCCAGCAAGCCTTCAAAGTGATATGTACGGTTGTCTCCACCCTTCAAAAACGGTACGAACATGAATACTGGAAGTAGCTGAAACATAACATCAGAATGGATGCACCCAGCGTGTGCAAACAGATAATGTTAGCCAGAGTATTCTAGTTGAATTGGCTTAAGAGTCAGAGCAGACCGCGTCAGTTATTGGGTCAAACAACAGCTAAGACTCGACGTTTGAATGTGACCAAGTGACGTTTTGTGCGTTTTCCTCTCGCGAGTTTTATGCTTCTCTCATCTGCGATGTATAATCATAATATGTAGCGACCAGCTGATGGTTATTCAAAAAAATCGTTTGCCTAAAATCTTTCCCTCTGATACTATTCAAGCTTATTTCTGTGTCTTGGGGTCTTCGACGTTGCAGCAGTATCCTCTCATTAATCTGCTTCATGAGTATGCTCGCATGTCGCTTTCGTTTCTCTTACGGTCCAGTTCCGAGCTCTTGAAAGTTTATTTTCCCCTGTTTTTTTTTGCAGCAACCGCTTTTCTGGACTCCTATGACGCCCGCCTTTATTGTATGAATTGCCATCAGCTTCAAGAAGCGATCATTCCCCGAGATGTTATTTATAACTGGGACTTCTCTCTTCAACCCGGCAAGTTACTCGCAAGTCAAATCGCCATGCTTTCTCTATGCCTGTCACTTCCGTACACCTACTAAATTTGGAAACGCGCTATGCCTTGAACTCGAACTGTGTCTGGATGATGAAGTAAATGGTACAACGAGTGGTATCTAGCAAGTGCCGGTCAGTTGGGTGGTTGAAAAATTCGCGTCATTCACGTTAATCCTCTGAAGACCAGACAAAGTCGATCGCACTTAAGCGGGTTGCCTCGTCGGAAGTGCACCATTGGAATGATTCAATGCACACGCCTTATCTGTCTGGTTTATCCCAAATGTATTGCAGCTATACCTCTGCTTTGGTGGAATTTGAGTCAGTCACGGATTGTCGTTGCGAGTGACTGATAAAAATCAATAAACGTGGCGCCGCAACTAGGCCAAAGTTTTGTTAATACGTAGTGGCAAATAGTGGTATGATCATTTAGCCGGGTATGATCAGTTCTGTTCAGATGCTTTTTGACACAATTTTGTACTCGTCCAAGGGGGATCTAATCCGTCGACATTCTCCACTGTAATGCACCCCGCTCGCTCTTTGGTGCCGTGAGACATCTCCGTCCTCATGTTTGACGTTGACACCTGCTGTCACTTGGTGCGCAAGCCCAGTCTGAACGCAACAGGTTAGCTATGTCTACGAATTCGTTTACGGATTGATGGTATTGTTGTGGACGACAGTTAAAAACATCTTTAGAAGTTGTTAAACCCGACATCACTCACCAAGGCTACAGGAACTTCTACGAAATAAACAGCGTGAATACAAAATTCTATTAATTAATGCTCTGAAATAACGTGATATACACAGGAAACGTCTACCTCAAACAAAGATACTGGTGTTATAACTTTTCTGGTGATTTCAGGTCAAATGGTGATCTTGCGTGCAACCCGTTCGCCTGGCACAAAACAGGAGATTAAGTCTCCCATGATCGTCAGTCCGAACCATATGGCTGATGCACTCTAGGTGTAGGGTACTCGTGAAAATACCAACGCGTAGATGGCGTTTATGTGAATTTACTCCAAACTGAAGCACGTGAATATTGCCCAAACGTACCTGGTGCTTCTCTGCTGAGGGACAGTGAGCGATGATAGTGTCTTTAGGGGGAGGGGAGGGCAGGCTTGTGTACCAGCCTTGGCCTGTCCATTGTGTTATTTGATTCGTATGGCAGATTATCTAAAGGTAGATTGCCGTACAAGGTAGGTATTCGATCGTATAAAAACAGTTTCGGGTATTTCGTTTTCATTTTGCACTTCAACTTCAACAGGCCAAAGAACAACTCACTTTACCTACACACACTGGAATAAGGTCCACCTGCGTTGATTATGGTTTGCTAACACTCAACTCCTCACTTCTTTTGGTAGTCAGTCAACCCACACGATCGTTTCTAGGAGAGCTGTTTAATCGACCTTTGATCAACCTGGCCAAAATTCATCCGTCGTTGTATGCAGTGATCCCAGAGCTGCTGGTTATCAGACAACTCCGTCGTGCATTGATCCTGTTGTGGCACCAGATCGCTCGTTGTGATGCGAAGTCAGCATCGGATCTACAGCGTTGCATTCGACCATTGGATTATATGCTGATCAGCCTGAACGACTTGGATCTCTACTCGATGCATGTAGGTTGCTCAGTAGAATATCGTCTTTCTCGGGTTCTTTATCAGACTAGACTCTACTACTACTTTCGGTAATGGGTACTGAGCGAAAGTGGTACACCACGAAATTCAAGCCATGCTTTTATTGGTTCTGGCGAAGGCGAAGCAGCTCAGAGCCGTGTTGCCACGGTCTAGTCCACATCTACCAATCAACTGCTCCTTGGACTTGTGCGACCTTGCAGTGTCTGAGCCCTCGGCTTCCTGCAGGTTTCTCGTTAGGCGCCGCCGGTAGAGTGCCAAAACTGATTGGTTTGACTTCATTTCACGAAGGCGGTCAGTACTATCAACAGCAAAATATGTATATTTGCCGATTTTCTCATAACTAAATATTCACCCATCTTATGACGCACTCCCGGAAGGTCCGTAAGATGCTTTCCGCTCATCTACAGTCATTCTTCTCATCTCCACCGTCTCCTTGACACTTTCTAACCTGTGACTCCAGCGAACTAACGATAAGACTAGCATTCATGAATTATTGTACAATGAAGCTAACTGTCGACTCGTTTAAATTCCGTTGAAACCTGTCGCTTGTCCCGCAAATGAGAATAAAATAAGACTGAGAATGGAGCCCATCGAACAAACTTATTTACACAGTTTAGCTTTATTTATCCAACCTTCACTCCGGATTTTACAGCTTTCTCTTTTTCCGTTTCTCGGAACTAGGATTTATACCGCGTTCAATCAGGTGAACTACAAAAGAAGCTTATGACCGCCATTTGTGACGTGGCCTTGGTTCACGTACATGGCTGTCGAGCTTGCCGACGGAGAGCACTACTTTGTGATTTGTGTGGTGATGTAGAAAGGCCTATATGGCCACATGAGTTCACGACATACAAATGGGTGAGTTACTTCTCAACGATTCAAGTCAGTATGTCGTTTTTCTCGTGTCATTTAATACGTTTTCTCCGTACACACTCGTACTGCGAACAATCACACTACGAGGTGGTCTTGTCGGAGCAGTAAGGTGTTTCTTCCAGGCAACTGACATGTCCATATTTGTTGAAATAGCGGTGCTGCCTTCCATCAAGAAAGGACGGGTTATAAAAGGTCGGCCGTGTTCGACTTTTGGATCAAAAGCTCAGGGTGGAGTACCTCAACCAAATCCCTTTGGTCCAGGCAACAGGAAAGCATCACTTATCTTACAACTATTCGTTCACCAACTCCCTCTCACGCTCCTTCAGCTAATCCTTCCTGATTCATTTAGTTGTTAGTCTCCTACTCGTCGTCCCACATCAACATTTCTACAATGAACCGAAGTTATCCCCTAATAAATGCAAATAACCTGTTCCTAATAGCCCAGACCCAAAACTGTCACCTTGTAGTGGTGGTTGGGCTTCTGTGCTGCAATGATCCTGCGGGCTATACTGGCTGGAAATCAGTTCCTAAAGGTTCAACCATGCCAGCAAGGCCAACAGAGAGCAGCCTGACGAGGAACAGCGAGTTCCCGTACTGCGAGTAATCTTATTACGAGGCGGTCTGGAAGTAAAGGCGTACTGTCCTCTGCGACAGGGGTGTGAAGGCAATAAGACGTCTCTTCCAGGTGACCTGCATGTCCATATTTATGGAAGCAGCGATGCTGCCTTCCACCGAGGAAGGACGGGTTAGAAAAGGTCAGCGCTAAAAATCACACTCCAATCGCCTAACGGCTGACCGTAACCGCCGGCGCATTATTCAATACGGTCGAAATACTTTTAAAACCAAAGAGTCTGGTACTGCTCAAAAAACCACCTGCTTTACACAGATGCACTAGGAGTGAGCCAGTAATGCCTTACTCCCTGCGTCCTCGGGCCAAGCCGACCCCTTACAGGCAAGTGGGCCAGACTTTTGAGTCAAAGGCTCAAGGTGGGGTACCTCAACCAAAGCCCCTTCTTCGGCTTGGCCAACCGGAAAGTATCATTCGTTCTTGCAGCTGTACGCTCACCGGTTTCTCCTACACTCTCTCCACCCGTCGAACGATACAGTGCCACCGACTCATCTGCCAGTCCTCTAGCCACTGTTCTGTGTCTAAACCGTCGCCCAGAAAAGTAGACCAAAATAATCACCTACTAACATCAAAAGATCTTATCCACGTTGCAGCCTTTAATGTCCGTTCTCTAGGTCAAATTGGGCAGCAGGCATCCCTTGCTGAAACCTTGGTTTCCCTCTCTATCGACGTATGTTGTGTCTCCGAAACACGCATACAAGACCCCACTTCGGTCGTGCTCCTCAAGCCGCTTAGGACGAGCCCGTATGTTTCACATTTCACTCTTCGAGTATCCAGTGACCTTGACGCAATGGCTCATGGTATCTACGGTGTGGGAGCGGCACTCAGACTCAAGGCTGAAAGCATCTTACTGGACCGGATCCCAGTATACAGTCGTCTTTGTGCTGTCCGGTCGCCTAACTCAGTTAAGATCAATGCGGGTCGATGCGGTAAACGGTGCTTATTTGTCGTACCGACATACGCTCCAGCGTACTGCAGTTCTGAGACTGAGAATGACGAGTTTTATCAAGATCTGTCACGACTGCTTCGGTCGGCAAGAAGGACGGATATAGTAATCCTGGCAGGTGATATGAATGCCCAGGTTTCACGACTAAGTCAGGAAGAAGCACAATTATGTGGTAGATTTGGAGTCGATGCTGAGCGTACGGATAATGGGGAGTGGCTTCCACAGTTTTGTGCAGATCATCGTCTGTTCCTGGCCAGTACGAACTTCCAACACAAAAGCTCACATCGAGTTACTTGGAGGCCACCTACCACAAAACAGCCATGGACTCACTTGGACCATGTGGCTATCAGTTACCGATGGAGAGCCTCAGTTAAGGATTGTCGTTCCTCCTGGGGTACGCAACTTGACTCTGATCACGCCATCGTGCGGGCCCGCTTAGCAATTCGCTTTCCTCCAGCACTACGCGTGCCGAAAGAGAGTAGCTCCGTTCAACTTCGACAAGTTTCAGAAGCTCAAGAGTATCGAGCTAATCTGGCTAGAAAGCCACTGGAAACGCACAGTCATGTGGACGACGAGGATTGCTTGGAGATTGAATGGAGGAGTTAAAGAAGCAATGCTCTCAGCTTTCAGAACTGTTTGTCCAGCTCATCTGACTCGACTCAGTGAACACTGGATATATTCGAGATCAGCAGATATTATTGCTGCCAGAAAGGCCATACTAGCAACTACCGCTGGAAGAAACAAGCGGGCCAGAACTGAACACTGACACCAACCCACCATCAGTAACCGAAATTCAGCGTGAGATTTCAGTCCTGAAGCGCGACAAGGCACCTGGCCCGGATGGTCTACAGCCGGCGCTCTTCAAAGAAGGTGGCGAGGTCCTAGTGAACAGTCTGATAACCATACTGCAGAAGATTTGGAACTAAAACAGAATACCAGCCGAATAGAGCTCCTCGACCGTCATCCCAGTTTTCAAAAGGGGAGCAAGAACGTCATGTGTAAACCTTCGTGGTATAAGCCTGGTATACGTCGCATCTAAGGTGCTCTCTGGCATTATTTTGCGCAGGTTGACGGATTATCGGGAGAGACAGATTCGTGAGAATCAAGCTGGGTTTCACCCTGGTCGAGGATGCATCGACCACACGTTTACCTTGAGACAAATTCTTGAACAGCGCCACTCCTTCGGACGTCCCACATTGGTCGTTTTTCTGGATTTGAAAGCTGCTTTTGATTCTGTCGATCGTCAGCAACTTTGGCAGTGTCTGGCGATCAAAGGTGTCCCTTCCAAATTTTTATCCCTCATGAGGGCACTGTATGCGAACTCCTGTGGGCGCTTACGAGTATAAGGGAAGCTCTCGCCTGAGTTCACCACGGCCAGTGATGTAAGACAAGGCTGTCCTCTCTCGCCCTTCCTCTGCAACTTTGTTATTGATATGCTGCTTGAAATTCCTCTGCCTGCCTCTGAAACCTCGGGAGTGGAAATGCTCCTGGGACATTCACTCACAGACATTGCGTATGCGGACGATNTCATCTGCAAAGTGTAAAGTGCTGCTACAAGACTGGGTTGGTTCAAATCCAAACCTCATGCTTGCAGGCGAGTCAATCGTCGTGGTAGATAAATTTGTTTACCTGGACAGCTGTATAAGTGCTGGTGGACTGGCTGGAGGTGAGATTATTTCTAGAATCGGAAAGGCCGGGACAGCTTTTGCCAACCTCCGACTTCTGGGGCGCCGACGTGACGTCAGTTTGTCTGTCAAGGGCAGAGTTAACACTACGGTGGTGCGATCCACACTGCTTTATAGACCAGAAACATGGCCCCGGCCCCTACGTGCAGAGGACATTCGAAAGATGTCAGTGTTTGACCATCGGTGTCTCCCAAGCATTGGTCAGGTCTGGTGGGAACATCGCATTAACAATGCTGAGGTACGCCAAATGGTCTTCGGAAGAAGGAACTCTCCCGTGATAGATGAATTACTCACGATTCATGGACTACGCTGGTTAGGACATGTACTCCGCATGCCAGAAGACTGTCTGCTTCACAGATCTCTTTTTACCCAGCCCTGTGCTGAGTGGAAGCGATGGATGCGTGGATAGTGTATGACCTGGCAAAGAAGTATGAAAAAAACTAACCAGTAAACTTAGTCGGGTCGCAACTGCTACCTCCTTGGATGGGAAACCCGGGACTCAACTCACCACTGGTTAATAACACTAGCATAAATGGCTCAATCGCGCAGTCAGTGGCACTCATGTATCAAGGCTATCCCCTTCAGTGCGTATCTACCCTATTCCCAAACTAACTGAGCATGCCCGTCGCCTCCAAGGCCTGGTCATATCTCCCGCACTGTCCCACTTTCCGGTGATCGAAACTGTATCAGCTAGAACCAATGTACCTATTGTACACGGTTTATAGCTGACAAATTGAAATTGAATTGAATTGAATTCTTCCTAATAGCAGCTTTCAGTATCCGTACCGTGTGTCGAATTGAGCAACAGGCATCTCTTATCAATATTTTGACTTCGCCTCCAATCAGTATGTTGTGCCATATTCGTTCAGGATAAACCCAGATTTCCAAGGCATCCTTTTTCTGCTGCCTGTCACTCATGAAAACATCCTGTGGCATCTGTGGCGTGAGAGTGCACTTCACCCTGGGACTCAAAGTGCTCCACTGACCGAAGCTGCAGTAACTAGTCATTGCGCCGTTCACTTGATTGGCTGGAGTTAAGTAAGCGCAGGTAGATGCAATAAACTATGTTTACTTGTATTAAAATACGACGCGATGTGCAATAGCTCAGAACGAAAAGATGGCTTCGGTCAACAAAAAGCACAGCTGTTGCAATCCCAGCCGCTAATACGAATGCTTACATCGGCTGACCATGTCCGGACGAAGCCTATCTAGGGCATGACAGATAACGAGGAGTGAATTCTGAAGCCCCAGTTTAATCACTTTTTCTGACCAATGCAGAATTTCACCGTGGCCACTCACACCTTGTTAACACTAGCTACAAACCGGTCGTGCACTCATTTACACCCAATCGACAGAGAGCCCCGATTCATGATTATCATTCTTTCCGCATTACAAAACTTGATACCGACCGCGGCGTTGTTCGTAATGCGCAACAATTCGCTTTTCTGTGGAAGCTCGCCATTTGATTCAGGTTTGTTCAGCCAACCGCCACTAAGAGATCTTTGTAGCTCAATAATGTCGATTTGCTTTGGCTCAAAAGCTTTAGGAACTGGACTTGCACAGTGATGATGGCAGTCTTGAGGATGGATGGAAAAACGTGGAAGAAACTATGCTCACAGCTCTTAAAGCTGTGTTTCGTAGATCCCACGAACGCTGGAGATCGCCACTGTCATCAGCTTTTATTAATCCCGGTAAGAACTGCCATGATGGTGCACACAGATCCCTTAGATATCGAATTTTTGAAATTCCTAAGTAGTGACAGGGAGCACTAGTATACAGCAAATTCCAGAGAGATGCAGAAACCCTTCGCAACTGGAAGCAGCTGCCTCGTATTCCAAGTAACCTGATTGAGAGCAGACGTCAACGGAACGACTTAGAACCCCGGTCACCCACAAGACAGTCAACTTAAAAGATGGACCAAACACTGAAGAACAGTTCCCCTATCCTTCATTAACTCAACTTCTGAAACAAATCGAACCTAGATGAAATGCCCAACCAGTTCTGCATCGTCACAGAACCGTATATCTGGTCCAGGTTTACATCTTGCTCTTCAAAAAAGGCAGTGGATCTGTTGTAATATATGAAACGAAGAACAAAGCGCTATCATGGTGGAGTGCTCCAACAGTGGTTTCAGTGGTGCAAGAACAGTATGTCAGAACCACCAGAGTATCGGTCTAGTATCCATAGTTCATAAGATGTTGTTTTGTGTGTCTGCGCGGTTGATGCATCAACGAGAGAATCAAATTCTTGAGAACGAAAAAGAATTTTGCCCTGGTCGAGATTGCATCAATCATATCTTCACTTTTTGACAAGAGCATGGACTACACCATTCCTCCCACTGACCAACAATGTTCTTTTGTTGACCCAAAGGTTGTTTTTACCTGCGGTGTCCGCCAAAAACCACTGCAGTGCCTGCCGATGAAATGATTCCTTCTTAGAGTCTTGTAAAGTTGCTTTGCTTACTTCAGTGGAAGCGGGTGTATTTTTGGCAGTCCTTCACCCCAGTTTGCTGCATCCATTGGTCAGCCTGATCTCCCACACTCTTCGTGCTCAACTTCGTTATTGATGTATCGCTTGAATCGTTCTTACCACCTCTAACACCGAAGATATACGTGCCCCCGGGACACACGCTCATATGCATTGAGTACGCCGACGATATCGCCCTATTTGGATAAAACCATTCAGAAGTGCAAACCATTTTAGATAAGCTAAGAACTTCTGCTGCATGGTTCGGCATGCGATTCACACTGCCGAATTTTAAAGCACCATTGTAAGGCTGGGTAGGATCAAACCTAAACCAAATTCCTGCAAGTGAGCCTTCGATGTGATAGGTAGCTTCATCCATCTGAGCAGTTGCATAAGCCTTCTTCGTACTAACGAAAGATAGGATGTCGGGAATGCCAGAACGGCTTTTGCCAACCCTCGGCATTTGTAGAACTGATGTGACATCGATTTGACTGTCAAGACTAAAGCGTACCTCGCACCTGTGTGTTCCATGCCACTTTGTGGATCACATCTTAACGTCAGACAGTTGTTTGGGCTATCGCCTTCAACGTGCATCTCTATTTTGCTTGTTTGCCGCGTTCCCGGTGAGCAAAAACTTAGCAGCCAGGACCACTATGTCTCGATACACGGCTTACACTCGAATAACTGACCGGAAACACGGTACACTTTGTAGGCCGTGTTTGCTTCGCTGATACCATCTGGCGTGAGATGGAACGTGCCTCACATTGTTTCGCTTTTTGAATTTGAAAACAACAACAGGCAAATCGGTACTGTCAGAGTGGTGGTAGTAATGGCGATGGTACGATAGAACAGATAGAACCGTTGAGCACTCGAACAACTAAATGATGCGTAAATAATGGCTTGGTAAGGAAAAAGAACCACTTGCGCGGTAACCGAAACTTAGGTTAAACTGGCTTGGACATGTGCTACGTACACCCAATCACTATCTCTCAAAAAAGCACCGTTTTCGATTCCAAACCCTTGTTGGTGAAAATTCGCACGAGAACGGGTTCCTGCATAGTAAAGTGAAACTAAAACGCTTTCATTTAAACTGGATGCTGTCTTCCTGTTGGGACCTGCAGTCCTCTGTACGTGGTTCGAAACATTGCACGTACTAACTAGTCAGAGAGAATGCTGCCACTTCTTAGCCAGATTGCCCAGTCCAGTTTCATCTGTTGTCGTGCGCTGGGTTTGTGTTGGGTAAGATTCACAAAGGATACTTGATCAACACCATTAACGACATCTTACCTCACGAGATGCTCAGGTGTCCAATTCCAACGCTGTTCGGAAGCATAGGCACTTCGCTCCTGATGGTGTTTTTGCACTAAGTCCCGTTTTTCCTCGTGGGTGTATTGTGATTAAATGCCACTTTTGTTATTGATATGCTGTTGTCGTTGTTGTTGATGATGGTGATGACAGATTGCACTGTAGTGTGGTAGCCGTCAGATGAATTTTAACAGGCCATTAATTTTTCCTTCCTACATAGTTGATTAGATTAGACCTTTTCCTATCCTCACCGACTAATTTCTTTGTGCATAACAATTTATTTCTTAAATCGAAAAATCGAGTCTCTGTGGTACGTCAGATAGTGCTACTGTAGGTTGCCATCCTTGTTTTTAGTAGTTTTTCTCCACTTTTCCAATACACACTTGTCTACGTCCACTTTCTTTTCCCAAGTGCTCCACGCCGGGGTGCATTAGGGTAATGCACGTGAACTGCCTTGACACTGCCAATGATCTACGGTGTCGAACGACGCTATGCCTCGGCTGTCCAGCTCCTAGTGTTACTTCCATGAAATCCGATCACTTAAGAATGAAACCTCGGTGCCGGACTTGTCTGTTTGATCAAGTTTCTAAGAACTCAGCTGGCGTCGGACATTATGCAGATCCATTTATACCTTCAGTTGTGGATCCCCTCTGTGGAAGAGACTAGTATCTGGTTTGCTCACTACTGTGATATTCTGACTTTTGAATACACACTATTGTTTGGCCCTCACTTCCCGTGGTCAATTTTCTTGTCCAATATACATGACTTACTCTGTTTGACCTTTTGGACTCGAACGCCCTGCAGATATTTAGGTTTGGTTTTCTACGGGGAGTTATTCTGTTCGCGATCTAATAGGGATCGTCTGTTCCGGGTCATAACATTTTTCAGCGTTCTGCCGATGGGCACCAACAAAGGAAAACAACCCTCTAGCTTCATTGTTTGTGATTAGGTTAAAAATAAATCGATTACCTTGCTTTCGCCAGTCTTGAAACATGCTGGGAGCTGTCAGGCCTGCTTGCAGCTGTCGTCTCTGGTAGTATCTTATGCTCCGTTATTTGTCACACGATCGGTCCCGTCGTTCTATCACCAATTTTAGTGCAAAAATTGTTTCTAATGTTGGAATATCACTGCGTGCGACAAACGCTTGAAATAAGTCCCATAAGGCTCTAAGTGATTAACTTGCAGAGGCGATTCCCAATGGGAAAATACACGAGTCTTGTGAACGGCTTCGATCTATCGTACGTTTTAGGGTTTCGAGTTGTTTTACTGTTCACAGGTAGATTCATTTTTCGTCTTTTGCCTCAACTTTAAAGTATTGAAGCTTGATCACGATTTTAAAAGGATAAGGTGTCTGGTCGCATCTTCCACAAGTCCTGTTTGCCGCAGTTTTCGCCGGCCCACTGGATACATATGAAGTCTTTTTAAATATGTACATCGCCATTCCTTGGATTACAGTGAAGTTCATTTTACGTCTGTTTTTTAAATTGAGGAAATTCGACCGGGGTTGTTTCCGCGTCTTGACAACAACACATGCCCACACTCCTGCATAACAACTAATCCACAGTTTCCTTGAATTTCTTCATTTGCAATTCTCTTACGCACTACGTGCTGACATTTGAGTACGATATCCAAAGTTGGAAATAACATTTTGAGATAAAGATATTACTGGTGGTATGAAATGGCTGTGATTTAAGTAGTTCCTTGCTGAAATTGTAGTTACTGTATGAAGATGACGTGCATTGTGGTTTGGAGGAAGAACGTGTAGAACATGAGGCCGTTTGATTAGTTAGTTTTCCTACAACGTCATAACGTGCAGGTCCTTTATATTCTAATTAGCGGTGTGTCAAAATCTTCTAAGGTCGGTTCAGAAGGGCTTGATAAGTAATCGGACGTTTTTTCACCAAGCCCTTCTGAAACGATGACTTTGCAATCGTTTCCAGACTTCTTCCAATTGTTAGGTCGGGTTCATTCGGTGGCTGATAGGTTCACCGAGCTTAACAATCGTTCTGCTAACGTTTCGTCACCAATCGAAGAGACATCGTCAGTACATGCTTGGATGCGATGTTTGGTCGTCGGTTTGTTCGCCAAGACTGGCAGTTACTAAGTTCGGCGTCCTGCTGGTATCTAAGCCTACGTAAAACCATGAAATTCATAATCACAAGTGAACTTACGCTAAATCGGCCACCGCATGGTTCTATCAGCCACGTCGCCTTACTTGCTGTATACACCAGCATGGGTAGGCGAAAACAGACTACTGCTGGTGCGTCCCTTCTTTCTCACATATTCGCCCATTTCCCTCTGCCTACCTCATTACCACTGACAACTCCGTAGGCTCATTCTTGAATACTAACAGATCAGTCCACCGCGCATTGCCGTTTGCCGTAATACCTACGGTAAACTCGGCCGTTGACACGTCGAAATCATTTTTCAAATCCGGACGCTTAGTTCCTCTGGCAACCTAAAGCTCGCAGTCTGAAACAAGCTGGACAAATGCTTCTCTTGCATGTACGCTGGACTCGCTTCGCATTGATACATGCTGTCTTTGAAACAAGGATACAAGACCAGAGTACGGTTAATCAACTGGTCTCCCCATCGGTTTACTCCCCCCTCTGGTTGTGCAACCCTGGTGATTCAGAAGCTGCCGCGGTTTGTTCTGCTGGGATTCGTATCGTATTAAGTCACCGAGCTGAAGGTTCTCCGCTTGAGTCGTTGTTCATTAATAGTGGTCTGTGTGCAGCTCGTTTCGCAACGTCAGAGAGTATTCTGTGAAAGTGTCGAATTATGTGGCAGACGACGTCGACACACGGACCGAAATTGCGTTTGCCATTTGTGCCATCATGATCTCTTTGTAATCAACCGCTTGTGAGCACGTGAGAGTGGATGAAAAACCCTCTAAAGCCTTCCCTGCAGGCAGTGGTGTCCACTCTTCATTGCTGTTTGATTTCGTCGTCAGTGTTCAACACTGATGTCATGCTGTTTGGCCTCTAGGGTGGGGCTCACGCGACCCTCCCTACGTTTGATTCGCGACATAAAGGCCAGCCGAAGTCAGTGGCGCTCATGCTGTTAATTTCCATCCAGATGGTCTGACTTCGTGTTTGAGGTGTAGTCCTGGACGTTTGTGGTAAACTAGCTCTAGATCCCCTGTCCCATTTTTTTATCATAATTCTTTATTCGAGTAAATTGACATGGTTGTACGGCAGTGAAGCACCAATGTCCTCCTCTGTGTTGCTGAAGGTGATATTATTAGTTCAGTTAAATAAAGCCCCATAGTGCGAAGAAGAATGATGGGACAGGGAGAGGCGCTAGCCTGCCACATATAACTAACATTTACCTCTGGTAGGTAGGGTGTGGCGTTTTGTAAAGACACACCCTTTTAGGAATCACACCGCGAAGTCTGCATGGATTTAAATTCTGCGACTGAGTTGGAAATTTCGGTTATCCCACATTCTGTGGGCAGTCTGAGACCGTCGGCTGAAGACGTGGGTGCGTTGCGCAACGGTTTTCAGTATTAGACTGAGTTCATCTTGTGTCTCGAAACATGTATCACTCTCACGTTTTCATGTTCATTTGGATTTCAGTCATTGGTGTTGTTCGGCAGGCATGAACGTCCGTTCAAGTTCACACGCTGGCTCCTGGTATTCCAACGATCGTAAGCTGTTGGATTCACAGCTCTCAGAGTGGCTTGCTGCCGCCCAAGAAAGCTTCAAACCTGCTAAGGCCATCATCGCTCCGTAGGTTTTTAACCGACAAACCATTCACTCATCGTGTCGATAGTCACGCAGGTTATCGATACTCTGGTCCGTGTGCTGCCTATGCTTACAGGCAAATTGATCCACAATCCACGTGCGTTGCACGTCTAATCCTTTCAGTTGATTCCTAGACGGCGCATTTTCATTTTAGGGCCATCCCACCACGTGGACATTGGAAAGTATTGCGCGATCCCGGAGGTATCGATTTATCAAACACCGCTGGCTGACCTGGAAGTTGATCGCTCAAGTATGCTATTCAGTTCTCTTCCACCTGAATTTTCACCCCAGTTTGTGACGAATTTGCGAAGACAGGAAGATTTGTCAAATTTTCCAAGGCGCAGGATGAAGCGGAACACTCTATAGAAATGCAGTTACCTTACATAGCTAAGGTGATGCAGGGGTTAGTGACTGACGTGTTTTTTGACGTATTTTACCCCCCTCAGCGTAATTTAAATCTCCTTGCTTAACTTCACAGCAGCAGCAGTAAGACTACGTGCGCCCTCAAAGCTCGAATCATTTCCCTGTACTTACGTTACGATTAAACCAAATGCAACCGAGTGTCGGGAGCTGTGTTGGAGGAATTCGTTGCTCTATCCCCCATACCGCAAGCCGACCGACAGTGCCGTCATTTGGACGTAACAATATGGCTGCCGTCGTCGAATTGGATGGCTGTGTTGTGCATTAATTGCTCACGGATGTTTTCCCTATTGACGAAACGTTTGCAAGCTGATTGCCAAGCTCGAAGAATAAATCAACAGCAAATCTTTTCCATTAATTTATGACGTAAGGTTTTCAAGTACATTTTGTATTCGTTTCGCGTTGGAAATTGTTTTCACATGATTTTAGGTGGTGCATTGTAACCAATCGGGTCGGACATAAATTCGATGGTTGCCCCGCGGCTGCCTTCACTGTTTGGTGGAGTGTTGCTCACGCTTGGTATTATGCGTACCAGGGTTTTCTGATAAGTAAACACAAAAACTGCTTAACGTTTTACACGTGGTGATAAGTATCGTTTACGTATATGTTGTATTGTGGGTGGGCGTCTGTTGGTTACGCCTGAACTGAGCCTGCCGGACTACGCGATAAGGAGAAGACAGAGAACCCGACCGTATCGTCCGGACAAACATACAGAGCTTCTGCGCAAATACATAGGATGACTAACGGGCCCAATATGGTCGTCCACTTGTTCGTTCTACACGGCCAATGGCGACGCTCCTGCCGTGAACAACTTCACACCCAGTCCGCTGGTCGCATGCTGCTAAGCCGTTTGGTAAGCTCCGCCAACGCACCTGTTATCCGGAATGTGAGGGACCGATGGTGACCTTGGGGACGCTTCGTTCTCTGCACATGTGCTTTTTAATGTCTGGACGCGTCTCGACAGCACTGGAGCCCTTTTGGGTTGAGAAACAGTCCCTAGATAAGGCGTCTAAAACCTCTGTAAAATACGCGTAAACCCCTCAGAATTCTGGTTTGGGCAGTAAATGAATAAAGTCCTGTTTACCGTCAAATTCACCAGCCTAATGTGAGAAAGGATACCTCATACGGAGCAACGCGGTGTGATTCTAGGCGAATTGAATCCACCGAATAACACGCGCTTTATTTAAAATAGGACACACTTTCGTGACTGACAACTTTTCAAGATTGTAATCATTCCCTCTGAACTGCTTATCACACAAAAGATTCTTTTTATATCTAAGACAGACTGAAGGCCGTTACACTTTCCATGATATGAAAGTGTAGCATGGTTTACTTATTGAAAATTAACAAGTGGTCAGGTGAAACGGCTGCGTGGGGATCCATCACCGAGTAGGCTCCCCGTTTCTATGTACACACATATTAAGCTTCCATTTGCAGGAAAATGCGCTTGTAACGGGTGGATATCGATGTGAGGAAAGTTGGATTACCTCGGTATTTGGAATTTCTTTTCCGCTTATCACTGCGGACCCCGAACAACAACAACAACTATGCATAGAGATAATCACGTTTAGCTCGGGTTGTTTTTTGCGAAGAATTCCTTTCTAAAGAAACAGCAGCAAGTTGTACCGAAGACAACAGCCTGGCGCATGATGTACCAGGAATCTGTTCTTCATGAGGCCAGCAACAGAAAAAGAATTATGTTGTAAATCGCTCTATCATATGAAGTCATTTGTTGCAGTTCTTTGGCTTATTTGCCGTGAATAACGTTAACCATGTTAGTGATACGCCTGATGAGTTCTCCGTCAACTGTTCTGGATTACGTGGTCAAACCACTCAATTAGTACATGCCCTGCCATTCGTAAAACGTCGGGAGCTCTGAAACTTCTGCCATGATTAGCTTACTTAGTTTTTTCTTCGATGTGACTGTCGTCTATCACCCCGCGAGAAACAGGCCCGCAAACTCTCGTTAGTTGTGTCGTCAAATTCAATCACCTTCGAACTTATCTCTTCTAAATAAGCTTTACCTACTGGTTGTTTTTCCGTCCGACTGTCGGTTCCTAGGATCTATTTATCCCTATTCGTGTTGCACCAGCGTTCTTCAGGTCACCGTTTAAGGAAATTCCCTTTTTTCTGTACTCGCGACTATCAGGCTGCTAGGTCAATAACACACGTTGACGATTTTGCGTGCTGCTCTTTGAGCTCCAGCTTTACCTGATCCGTGTGTCAGTTTCAAGTCCATCACATGCTGCTGCTACTAGAACCTACTTGTTTTGATTCGAAAAAAAGCTTAATTCTTTGGAGAAAACCAACTCGTGCCCCTTATTTTTGTGTATCACACCTCAGGTTAGGAACCGCTGGCACAAAGCTGCCATGTTCCGTTTTCATAACTAGGTTCACAGACTACCGCCTTACTCTGTAGATATAGTACGCGCACTAAGCTCAGTAAAGGGAGCCGGCCAGACAGCAGCGTCATTACCCAGACATTACGCGGCAACTATCAGGTTATGGCAACCAGTGTACACAGTGGCCTTCTTACAACGAAACATCCTTCAGTGAACTGATACCCGGTCGCAGCAGCTAGACTGTGTTGGGCTGACAGATCTACAAGCAAGCTGAAATTGAGTCATCAACGTTCGAGTGTTGAGACCCACAAGTAGAGTGTTAAAGTGACGACGCGTTTACGACAAGATTCTCAAGTTAGCTCAGTGGTTAGAGCGCGAATTTACTGACCGGAAGGTCCGTGGTTCGAACCCGACCTCTGCCTCTCGACTTCCCCTGTCTAGGCTTGGGCAACCTGGCAGTATCCCAGCCCTCGTGTTTCCTTCTGGTGGCATGGCAGTTAGGAAGTACATAAGCGCAGAAGCTGGTACAAGGTGTCGCCGAAGGTACGAACCCCAACATGCACTGCTTTATCCAACAAGACCAGTTTCCAGACTTCGGAATACAATTCTCTATCCGGCCATTTGTAGCAATCGAGCTACTTTGGTCCAAACTCACTTTGAATGCTCCTGTCTGGGTTCCAACAGCTTGGCGGTTCCTCAGTCCCCGTTCTTTTGTTCGCATGGTATGACTTTTCCACTTAGCGTTCGCCGTATAATCTGGTTTGCGTAAGGCACATCCTGTCTTTCCGTCGCGTAGCTCAATATGGATCGTCGGTGACAGGTCACTTCTGAGGGAAATGTGACTATTTTTGCGGGTCGGGGTTATGTTGCGACATACAAACCCGCTTTCATCCTTCCAATCTATATCTTTCTCACTAGGAACCCGTTCACCATCGTCCCTTTAGTCGTCGGAACCCTAACCCCTGAATTCGAAGCAGCGTACGGTGAGATACTGGCTCCTTATCTAGCGGATCCTGGAACCGTGTTTGTGATTTCCTCAGACTTCTGCCACTGGGGTAAGTTCTGTTCAGTTATCGATAGCATCGATGTTTCTAAACGACTGGAAAAAGACTGGTGGTCCATAAGTAGGAACAACTGGTTAAACATGGAGTCCAGATGTGCAGGGACGCAGATGTCATTTATCCCAGCTTGTCTGGGAATGTATCTACCGAAACTGTGAGCATTTGTTCAGTCTCAACTTCATTGCACAGCCTTTGGTTGAAAAACCCCGTAGCACTTAAAAGTCAGGATGTTGATTCCCCCTGTGAATCAACGGTGAACAGCGGTAATTTTCCTTTGTTTTCCGACTACTCATAAGTAGCGTGACTTACGCCCGTTTATTATGATGCCGTTTGTTTCCTTGCTGCTCGTTTTCCGCCTGTTTCGCCCCTGCTTAAGGTCCGCTTATTCTTCAGTAACCGATGTCAATACATCGTTGCCTGTTCGTCTCAGTTGTACCTATTTTCGAGCGTCCACTCCGACGGGAAAGCGGGCCGACCGGGTATCGGACCCAGAGCCCCCGAACGCCAGGCGAACGCGTTGCCCACTACACCAACCTGACACCTACACGGGTCCATTTTTTGTATTACGCATGTACCGCACCTGCCAGATAGCCTTTGGCGAGATTTGTTTTAAACGGCGAAACCGCGCAATCTGACTTGTCACGTGACACAAGCTACCGCGTCCCGCCGCCAACCGAAAGACAGTCCCTTATATCCCAAACGTACTGATTTTCTGCGCCGTTATCTCTCTATACGGCCAACTCACACTGACAGACTGCCCGTATATGTATGTTTGTACATCGTTTGGTGTTTACTTGTTGTTGCTTCTAGAAATCCCTGCTGCTTCAGTGACTATTTTCCGCTCCTGCCGATTGCGTCATTATTGATTAACCAGTTCCTGTCAGTCCTCAATACATCATCTGCTGCCCACGTCTGTCTGCTCCTACTGGCTACGAACTGCGTATAATCTAATAGCCGCAATCGCCTGTGAGATCCATAACCGCCCGGATCTCACACAGGAATCATACTGAACGTCGGCTGTTCATATTAAGGGCTTGCTCATATATATATGAACTAAGTCACCGCTGTATTTTGGGAGAATTCAGAAATTTTGACTCCAAAATTACTTTGCCGCATTGCCTTCAGGCCGGCGATTCCGATTCCAGTACTACGATCAATCTGATGGAGAAATCTGGCAATCCATTGAAAAGTTGGATCTTCAGGTAAGGATATTCTTGGATGAATAATGATGGAGGATTATTCCTAACAAACCGGTCCAGTTTTCCTTGCACAGCTGCAAACTGTGCTACTCATCCTTATATTGCGCTTTGTCTGTGAATAATGTGTTCGTTTTCCCCGGAAATCCAACAGGGAATGAACGCGATCGAAAGCCTGAACCCTGAGGAATTCACGGCATACCTCAGAAAATTTGGCAACACAATTTGTGGAAGACGTGGGATCAGCATACTGCTAAATACGATACAGAAAATGAACCGGGACCTGTCCAAATCTGGCCATGAATTGCGCTTTCTCAAATATGCACAGTCAAGTCAATGCCGGTCTCTGGATGACTCTTCGGTCAGCTATGCAGCTGCTTCGCTGGTGATTCGCCACTGACACGGTACCCATAATCCCGTATTTGTGCCAAATAATCTAACTAACTTCCCCTGGTAGCCAGAAATATAGTCTTGCGGAAGCATTTTTACATTGCTCTCATGGGTTGAAAGGCAAGCTGAACCTCAGCAGGCCCCAGGGCGAAATCTCTGCGAGGCCAGAATCTCAGCCTTATGCGATTTGTATGTCTCCCAACAGCCAGCTACTTTTAAGTAAATCGGCGAATGCTGCATTTGGGACGACTTTCACAGATAGTCAGTAGACCCCTAAAAGCATGTTCCTACACGCAAACCCGTCTCAACATTGATTTTTACATCTCAATGAACCCGTGGTTTGGGCAAACCGCTTGTGCTTGATGTCGCACGCTCCCGATGTTTTATTAAGTGAGTGGAATCCGGTGCAAGACAGCAATGTCACTTTCCGAGATAGAGATTTACTACATGGTCCTAAAACTCATGAGCACGTACAAAAAATCGCTAGGACGTTTATAAATGAAGTTACTTTAGAAAACAATACATTTGAACAAAAGGATAGGAAATTGTGGAAAAGTGATGGATAGGGCTAGGCCCTTTGCCAAATCACTTGAGGGTTAAAGGTGAGGGAAGAACGTTGCACCGTCAGCTAACGCATGAGTAAAGAGCCAGCGGCGTAACTAACAGAAGAATCATTCATGCTTTGGCAATGTTCTGACTGAGTGTATTTGATGAATTTGAAGTCGAACTGTATGGACGGACTGCTTCCCTTGCGGAGTGATTCAATCATTTGCAGAAGAATTCCAATGGGATGTCGACCGCATATTGTGTTTCCATACTGATCCAAATAGGCGGTGAAGTCTGTAGGAGACAGTCGTTCAATAGCATGCATCCCCTGTACAAGGGAATAAGTAATAAGCAGAGACATTCTCTAGATGACTTCGTAGAGGTAAAAACTTCCACGTCTATGGCACGTTTGCGCATTACGTTGATGCCGACATGAAATTCGGGCAACCTTGGAACAAATTGACTACTTACTTAGGTATGAACACAGTCAATGTTTTCATCGTTGGGCGGCGAGCAGCATCAAGAAAAACGTCAATTCAGATAACCGAATAGGTGCCATTCACTTACGAACGACAAACAGTGTACAACAATTTTAGCTACCGATTCTTTATTCGTCAAGGATGTGGGGACAGTTGGTAACAGCCACGTCCGTTTAGAAGATGCTGCTAAAAAGATGTTCGACCACAAATTTACCAGACCGGATGCCCAAGACGGCCACAAATAGAGGGGGCAGCCCCCACTGCGCACCTGCAGTTTCTAACCACACATATTCCATCTCAAGGTCCCGATCCAGAGAATCGGCATCTCTTAACAAGACAGTTCTGTAATTAGTGGTTTCGTGCCTCGCTGCTAGGTTTTTATCTAACCGCCCTTCAATCGCACGTCCACTCAGCATACGAGTGAAACAAGTTCTGTGGAGTGGACCGTCCTCCGGCAGGTGGAGGAATTGAACCAGCACGATGTCATGCTGTCGATGATGATGAACCAAACAATGCAACCTGTACTTCTACCAATGTGATTGACTCGTGTTTTTTAAAAACCATCCATGGTACCTCTAAAGCACTGGCTCGAAGTGCTTATCAGGAGTAGTGCTTCGATTGAACATTGAATTTTTTCACTGCCAATTTTCTCACCGACATTTGGATAACTTAAACTAGTTCGCAGCACTACGCGACCCAGTAATAGCTGACGTTAGATGTATCGACGCGGTTTGTACTGCAACTGCTGAAATATATTTTCCGCAGCGTGGATGATGAATAGAGGACTAACCGTCCACCAATGCGTACTTGTTTACTGATGTATGCGAATTCACTTAACTGGGTGGCATTAGCACCAAATATAGTCTTATCTGATTTTGACAAATACACTCATTTGCAAATCAAGTTGGTTTTCACGGAAGTTTTTAGCAACCATATGAGTAGCTTCCTTTATGAAAATTTTTTATCTCTGCATTTATGCAATACAGTGCTGCCCTCAAGAAAGTACCTTCAAAGAGAACAAGCCTCCGGTCCAAAAGCTACTTTATCGCGACAGATAAGAAGTTCCAAAAGGGCTGCTTCCCGGGTCAAGCTGCTCATCCAAAGTACTATATATGCACAAAGCACTTCCCTATGAAATCTGAAGAGCCTCTCCGCTCGAATGAAGTTAGTGTGGAGCAAACATGTCAAAAAATATTTAATCAAGACGCCTGTCAAAAATCCGTCAAGTGGTGTTTCTATAGCTAAACCTCCGAACGGACGGGGTTGAAGGTGAGTGAAAGGGGCCTATCTGTTTCAACTCCAACCGTGTGGGTTATGGTTCATTAGGGCCAAGTGCGTCCCCATCAGAATGCCAAAAGCAGAGGACAAACAAACCTGTTTAACCCCAGCATTAAAATTAGACTGAGGAACCTTATGAAAACCCATGGGCATGGTGAGATTCTGTCTCCTTGTTCTCAATGGGAAGCGCCAGTTTCTATTGGAGATCTCCTGACTAACTTTTATGTCACTGATGCAGGGAAATGCGGTTGCAAGAAAAAAACGCGGTGATTGAATAGTGCCATCCTATTTCGTCTCCATGTCGAAAACATCATTTGGTTGACGACTGTTCCGCAGCAGACACTCAAACTAGAGCACGCATATCAAGAATGATGCTAACAACTTACTTCCTCATCCAAGGCTTGTATTGATTGCCATATTGCTCCTTTCTGTTGGTCATAATGTGTATACTGGAAGCGACGTCCTACAAAAGAATGTCAAGAACGTTAGTATAATGATGAAAAAATATTCAACGCGGCAATGGTCTTGAAATGACATTTTTTCTTGACCTCTGTAAAAGAAACCGATCAGTATTCAGACAGCGATCGGATTTGAAAAAATCTGATGGGATTCTTGTGGCCGGATTGCTACTCCCAAGTAAAGTCTTTATCACAAATTCATTGAATTCAACTCAAGAACCGGATAACGTATGGTTATCCTATTCTTTTTATGCTGAAAAAATACGGAAACTGCGTGCACCCGATTAACGTATAAGTTAACCTGCTTTTTGTTTGTTTCGTTGATTCTGTCGTAGGGCTTCGTTCAAAACCGCCGGAGACTTGTAGACGAATGTCACAGTACAGAGAAGTCCCGATTTTTTTTTAAATCGCGACCACGCATAGAACTTGCTGCTGTTGGAATTCGTAACCCGTTTGCGACCACGATTTTGCTTGCTTAGTCCAATGTCCTTCTGTCCAGAGACTACCATCTATTACAGCATCCCCGTATCTCCAGGCAACTGGATCTTTGATCATCTTGGAAGAATTCACCATGGAAAGGTATACCAGCCCTTGATATGAAAGTGGCAGGCAGATATTGCAATACTCCCACTGTAGTGAGAATTAAGTTTTAAAAAAGAGTATCAGTTAACGCTTGCTAAATAACGTTGGAGTTTGTTTCTGTTATGTGGCTTCGGCGGCATAACCAGAGCAGTCAGGCAGCTGTTGCTCCAAGTCAAAGTGATTCCACGGAGACACTGAAGTGCTGCTAGTACTATCAAAAAAAAGGAAATGCACGTTTCAATTCCACTTAGAAGATATTTCGGCAAATTACAGTGACAGAGAACGGACAAATTCAAACGTAGGTGTAGACTCACCCCAGTGGCAAAAGTCAGAAGAAATCACAAACAAATTCTCCGGGTTCAGCAAATAAGGTGCAAGGATTCTTCCGTACACGGCTTCCCGGGCGGAGGACAACGATCCAACGACAATAGGGACAATCGTAAATGCACCGCGCCGCCTAGGTTGGGACGGATATCACGGAAGTTAGGCGAAAATGGAATTAACATCCAACTTACACCAAACGGACAGTTAGTTAAAACTACCATTTACGTTGCCTCATGGATCATTCGGAACACAAGACCGTCTGAATTTATCTGAAAAGAGCGAAAATCTACTTTCCTATATGGTGATCTTCCAACAGCTCTTTTCCCCGACAATTTTACGGGATCAAGTGGACAGTGGGGATCGTTGTGTTAAGACTTCTCGACCGTTTTGGCGAGGCACATTGACAGGGGTAAGATAACCCCATAGGAATGTCGAAGTGTTTTAAGGGAAATATGAAGATAAGTCGATGCTGCATTCGGCTTCCTTAAGAATTGAGTACAATGCTCCAAACTTGATGCCAGGGATTGAACACGCCTGCTCGAGCAACTCAGCTCCACATCAGGTCATTCTTAGATTTCTATCGACACTTTAGAATTGCTACCGAGAGACATTTTGGGTAAAGTATCAGGAAGTTCTAACATGGAAAACGCACAGCAGTACAGAAGTTCCAGCCACCCACTTTCCAGAAAGGACCAACCAAAGTCCAGATGATAGGTTTCGTACTAAGTGAGCCGGGATGATGGAAGGCACATGATAACTGAAAGTAAGTTTCTGAGTCGAATTTAATCTTAGTCTACTCAGGCCTTCTATTCTATCGCCCACCGTTCAACCATAGTCTGGAACAGCTGGCTGCTTGACGTCAGAAACAAACAGCACACGTATGGGAGAAAAACCGATTCGATTCTTTACAACTGCAGGTATACGCAATGTCAGGGATTTTCCAGTACGAAGCGTCTTGCAAAAATGTGTCGGAAATTGACAGAATGAAGGTTGATGCGCCAAAAGTCTGTGCAAGTTTCTTTCACGTATGCACGAGGATTTGCCAAAGGTTCCCGGAAAATTCCAGCGTGAACGGGCTGCGCGCTCAGAACTTACAGAAAAAGTGGTTTGTTCAGAAGAAGAGGAAGAACGATTCAGAATGAAACACGAAGTGGAGCAGTGCGTGGACATCATCACCACACAAGTGTTCCACATTCACGCTTCGCTACCGTACAACCATAACTTATTTGAGGGCCTTACCCTGAGGAGAAATACAAGTGCATGTGGTAGAATCCTAGTGCTAGCCTGCCACAATCACGCTGAGGTGCCCACACCTCCACATCGATTACCAAAGACACTTTACGGCGTCTCCAATCATGCACACGGGGAATCACGCGGACCTCATTGTGGAAGACGATTCGCACAGAAAGTACCCAGAATTTCTTAAATTACTTGCAAACCCCTCTGACCGGTCAAAGGCTAGCCACTTTTCTGCTTACGCCATTCTGAATTGGGCAAGGAAATGTCACTCCGACACAGTTTTCACAATACAGAACCAAGTACCAGAGATTTTGGTGCTCGACACATCTTACGATAAAGCCCGGACAATCAAATCAATATCTGTTTTCGGCACGTAAAATGGCAACCAAGGTGATATAGAAGCTATATTGGATGGCATCAGAGCTGCGGTCGGTTGGGATGTAAGCAGATGCGACTAACGAACAACCAACTTCCCGCTAGTGAGAGTCCTTCACAGCTTAGGCGGTCCTGATAACTGAGAAGACGGTGCAAATGAGAAACTCTGTGTGTGCGAACTATTCCAACTGATGCTCGCAACAGGTCCAAAGAGGCCTCTGGCGAGCTGAACGATCACCGATAAAATGCTCTCTTTCAACAGCAATTTAACTGGCCACCTGCAGTTGCTCATCCGGATCCCCAAACCACAGCGCAACATTGGACCGTGAGCTTGGAACCGCCGACAGCTTCGTAAATAAATGAACACATTTCCTCCCTCGAGCGTCACTGAACTACGGGCCTCAACGAACTCCCACCCGCTCTCTCTGTCTTGGGCAGAACACTTCAAAGAACAGTTCCGTAATTTCCTTCATACCCCTCTGCCAGGTTAAGGGTTGGCCACCTCTCTCCTTCCGCCACTCTGAATCGGGCATGGAAAACAGCACTCTCTTCGGCAAACGATGATTAGGCATACGCAACACGTGTCCCAACCAACGCAGCTTCTGGTGCTGGACACACTCTTCAATGGAAGTACCCGTTGCACAACCAAAAACTCGCTTTCTAACTGCCTCGTTACGGATTCGCCGACACCAACCCACACGAGCTATGGTTCTGAGACAACGATTGTCAAACACCTGAAGACGCCTCAGTTCCGCTGCTCGAAGAGGCCAGGTCTCACAGCCATACAACAAAACAGCCCGCACTGTAGCTTGATACACACGTCCCTTGAGTTTCAGGGATA
>SJOL01001664.1:37711-50074 GCA_004794785.1 Opisthorchis felineus | reverse complement strand
GGGTCCTCAACCAAAGCCTTTGGCTCAAAAGCCTAACCGCAAGGCAGCTGTGTTTGGCAGGAAATGCAAATGCATTACCATTTCTACGGAACAAGTCGCCATATGTTCCAACCCCCAACCTGTAGGACCAGGAGACTGTGTTCGTCAGACTTCTAACCATTGACCAACCTGGTATGAGAGACTCTGTGAGTGTCGCGGGGACACCCCCCAGTATAGCTCAATGGGTCGCTGAGGTGCGCAAACCGTCACACCACGGTAAGGTCCAGTCTCTTCGTGACGGCGAATGGATCTCCTCGACTGTCATCCCGGTTTTCAAAAAGGGGACAGGAACTTCATGTGAAAACCACCACCACGTCATGTGAAAAACCACTGAAACCTCGGGAGTCGAAATGTTTCCGGGATACTCCCTCACAGACATTGAGTATGTAGACGATATTGCTCTCCTTAGTTCAGATCCTTCTCAAATGCAGATGACTTTAAATAACCTGAATGACTCTGCCTCACGGTTTGGCATGCGCTTCACACCTGCGAAGTGTAGTGCTGCTGCAAGACTGGGTTGGATCAAACTCACACCTCATGGTCGCGGGCGAGCCAATCGACGTGGTAGATAAATTTGTTTACCTGAGCAGCTGTATAAGTGCTGGTGGACTGGCTGCAGATGAGGTTATTTCTAGAATCGGAAAGGCCAGGGCAGTTTTTGTCAACCTCCGACTTCTGTGGCGCCGACGTGACGTCAGTTTGTCTGTCAAGGGCAGAGTTAACACTGCGGTGGTGCGATCCACACTGCTTTATGGATCAGAAACATGGCCCCGGCCCCTACGCGCAGAGGACATTCGAAAGATGTCAGTGTTTGACCATCGCTGTCTCCGAAGCACTGGTCAGGTCTGGTGGGAACATTGCATTAACAATGCTGAGGTACGCCAAATGGTCTTCGGAAGAAGGAACTCTCCCGTGATAGATGAATTACTCACGATTCATGGGCTACGCTGGTTAGGACATGTACTCCGCGTGCCAGAAGACTGTCTGCTTCACAGATCTCTTTTTGCCCAGCCCTGCGCTGAGTGGAAGCGACCGAGGGGTGGATATTGTATGACCTGGCAAAGAAGTATGGAAACACTAACCAGTAAACTTGAGTTGGCAACTACCTCTTCCCTGGATGGGGACCCCGGGACTCAACTCACCAATGGTTAGTGACATTGGCAGAAAGCGCCCAATCGCGCAGTCAATGACGCTAGTGTATCATGGCTACCGCATTCAGTGCGTAGCTACCCAATTTCCGAACGAACTGAACATGCCTTCGCCTCAAAGGCTTGGTTGTATGTCCCACACTCCCGTTTTCCGGTGATCGAAACTGTAGCAGCTGGAACCAATGTGCCTATGGCACGCGGTTTATAGCTGATAGATTGAAAATTCAATTGATTCTCTTTACGGATGGAGGTGAAATCCTCAGTCGGTAGTTGTCTAACTGATTTGGTTCTACTTCGTCATCATCATCACCATCGACATCATGACATCAGTGTTCAACACTGATGCTTCGCTGGCTCTATCTAGGTGGGAGAGACCGTCCAAGCTAACTGGGTTGAGTCGATAGTGCTGTCCATTTTCAAAAATCTTTGCAGTGGGAAAGTAAATCATACAGGAATCAACCTGATCTCCGTTGTAACTAGAGTCCTTGAGTGGCTTATTGTAGGTCGTCTTATGAAAGCGCGTGAAGACGAGGCCAGAGAACATTAAGCAGAATTCTGCTCAGGAAGGGGTTATGTGGACCACACCTTTACATTTTGTCCAGTGTTAGAGCAACGGCATTCATCCAGGCGCCCCACAATCTTGATGTTCTCTGATTTCAAGAGTGCATTCGATTCTGTCGACCTGTTCGTTCCTTTCAACAAGCTTGCGGAACATGGTATACCCTACAAGTTCTTGAATATCGTACGTCCTTTGTAACCAGACGACTGTGGACGCATGAGTGTACGGCTGCTGTTCGCCTTGCAGGATGGGGTTCACGTAGTCCTCTCTGGGCTTGAATGGGGACACTGTAGGATATAGTGGCTAACCGAGATCATTGGCGTTTCTATCCAGGTTGTCTGGCTGAGTATTGGAGATATAGGCACCTCGAACGCTTGTTATGGGCTATCCCTAGATCCCCTCCCTGTCCCATTTTTTCTTCAGTATAAAGCTTTATTCGGGTAAATCGGCATGGTTGTACAGCACTGAGACACCAGCGTTCTTTGGTGTTGAAGTCGATGACGATGATTATGAATACCAGCCGGCTGGGGGGTAAATTTGTACAGTTGTAGGACCCAAACAGTTATACTTTACTCCCTGCGTCCGCAAGCTAGGTCAGTCCTAGCAGCCAACCGGGTCAGACCGAGTCATTGGCCCCAGGAAAGGTTCCCCAAGAAAACCTTAACACCTGTTTCCCCGCGGGGCAGACTGCTAGGTCAGAGGCTTCGATTGCGACGTTGAAGAGGAAAGGCGAAAAACGGCAGCCCCGATGTCTACCACTTTTGTTGAAGAACTCAAGAGAACACTCTCAGTTGATTTTCACACCCCCGCGAATGTCATGATAAAAGGAGTGAATGTGACGAAAATGCTGGGTACATATTTGAAAGAGAAACGTAGCCACAGAGCAGTACGATCGACTGAGTCGAGCGCTTGTGTCCAAAAAGACAACAGTCGTTGGCCTTCTATGTGTACGGCGATTTTCGGGAAGTTGTAAGGTAAGGACGTGGTCAATACATCCATGACCCGGACTGAACTCTGCTTGGTCTTCGTGACCGCTTCTCGAGACTGTTGGTAAGATTGCATAGGATGATACCTGTGGGCAAACTAGGGACGATGGCGACCAAGCTAATACCTCGGTAACTCTCACCTATATAACACTCTGAAGACAGGAACGACATCGGATATCCGCCATTCCCCTCGCACTTCATTCGACTCCCAAATGCCCTGCACGAGTTTCTTCAGACTGCAAAAGAATTCTGCTCCATCCTCCAACAAAGCAGGGAAGGCTGTTAGAACCCGGTGCTTTGTTTCGCTTCAAAAGCCTGATATAGTTTCGAATTTCATCTTCTGTTTGGATCAAGCAATTCACGTTTCACTGTGAAATTGTTGGTGCACTGATTGTAAAACTGGGCACGTCAGGCCAGCGAAGTTGTTTCTAGAAATGTTCCGCCCACTAAAGCTGGCGGCGAGACTTGGAATGAACTTTTGAGTCGTCCTTCTGTGTCTTCGTGCAAAACTTTTCTCAGGGGATGATATCTGAATAGGACATACCCGCCTGCTCCCAATGCTTCTTCACACCAACTTCCTCCCCCCTGGAAACGAGACTCAGCAGTGCGACACTGAGGGCAACATATCATTTCAAAGTGATCACCGAAAACATGACATAAAAATACCACTCACCAGTTAGTCATGAACTATAGCTCAAGATAACTTGACGATCAAGGCGCAGGACCACTGACGGAAAGCCCGCTGTTGTCTCGTTTTTCCACTGCTTCTGTCCAGGCTTGGGCAACTTGGCAGTACCACAGCCCTTGTGATTCCTTTAGGTTGCAGCACAGCTATCCACAGAAAGCGTGACATACCGAACCATCGACATAATTTTTTAAAACGTCTTTAGCTGTCAGCTCGAGATAGCTAAGTGGTTAAGTCATAAACTTACTGACTGGAAGGTCCACGGTTGAAAACCAACAGAGGCATCTCGACTGCTATTGCGTAGGCTTGGGCAACCTGGCAGTACCTTAACCCTTGTGCTTCCGTCGGGTGGCATCTCAGCTAGGCACCAAAAAGTGCTACAGCTGATCAAACTTTTGGCTGTGAACTGACGCCTACACCGTTTTAAGTGAACAGATACGCGTGAGCGTCTTCTCAGTTGTGCACTAATCGCCATCCATTTATGGATAGGGTCGATTAGCAAAGCAGATGTCTACATCAGATAATTGGCGTCAACCCGCCATCATCATCTCCATCGACAGCGAGACATCAGTGTTCAACACTGATGCTTGGATGCCGTACAATCATGATTTATTTGAGGTATTGTGAAGCGAGAATAAGAGTGGATGTGGAAGGGACCTAGTGCTAGCTTACTACAATCATTCCGAGGTGCCTACACCTCCAGACACTCATTCAGGCATTCTGGATAGAAACTGACAACAAGACGTCTCAGATCCGTTGCTCGAACAGGCCGAGTACCACACGCGCACTGTAGACTGATACACACGTCCTTGAGATTCAGGGATATGCCGCTTTGATGCCATAGGTGTCTCAAATTAGCAAAAGCGACCCGAGCATTGACCTCACCCACCAAACTACAATCAGAACTTGTACAACTTCCAAGATACTTAAAACGCTCCTCAACTTCGATTGCCTCTCTCTGGATGGTAAGTGGCGTGTTCAGTGACTGCATGTCCACGAGCATGACCTTACACTTTGTGGGCGCAAAGTGCATAACAAAGGATGGGATGGCTTTGGTCAGTCCATCCAAAAACACCTGCGCCTTCTCCTCTTCGAAGACGACAACGATGTCGTCTGCATATTCCAGATCAACAAGGTTTTCGTCCGCCGCTTTTGAACACCGGGGTTTTGATGAACTTCCAGCGTTCGTCTCATTGTCTCATCAATCACGAAATTAAATAGGAATGGAGAGAGTGGACACCCCTGATGGACAACACTTTTGTACGGAAGCTTTCGGAGAGCTCTCCGTATACGCGCACGGAAGTCTGAGAATACAAAGAACGTATTGTTTACAAACTTCCGGGGCATTCTCTGATAGGCGGGCGTGTCAAGGAGAACAGACCGGCCAACCGAGTCGAATGCGCCTTGGAAATCCAAGGATACTAAAATTGTGGGTCGTTTGTACGTATGACGTTGTTCTAGCACCTGACGGAGTATGAAGATTCGGTCAACGCAATCCCTACCAGGCCGGAATCCCGCTCGCTGCTCCCGAGTCAGTGTTTCACGAGCCACCATAAGGCGACGAAGTACAAGTGATGCCAGCAATCTCGTTACAATCAGGTCTAAGCTGATCCCGTTGTGGTTACCACACTTAACACGAGCCCCTTTTTTGAAAGTGGGCACTACCACCGACTCCATCAAGTTGTTTGGGACAGTCTCCTTCTCCCAAATGCCGGCAAACAGATCAGACAAGCGCTGACTGAGGATTTCACCCCCATCTTTGAACAATGTGGGTGGAGGGTCATCTGGACCAGATGCTCGATGGCGCTTGAGAGGCCATATACAGTCATATACTTCCGAAGCCGTAGGGGGTTCAAAGTTCACCGTCCAGGGTTCTACCTCAACTGTGGGCTCCAGATGAGTGGCAGCTGGTGGCCACGATAACTGTTGTTCGAGGTATCCAGCCCAACGGTCGAGGCGCTCTTCTTTATTTAAGACTGTCGCTTCATTCTGACCCTTGATGGTTTCGCTTACAGGTGGTTTCTGGGGACACGTTGCACGGATTAACTGAAGTAATTTTCGAGAATTACCGGCTTTCTGGGCCTCTTCCATCTCCTTGGCTTTCCGTGTCCACCACACTTCACGGTCGGCTCACACGCTCACTTTCATTCGACGTCTGATAATTCGTCGGGTCAAGTTATGTTCCGGATCGGCTAGGCTATTTCCCCGAGATTTAAGCAGTGCCCCTGGCCGGTCTGATATCCAGTGCTTGAGTGAGCCTGCTAGCGCCGTGCCACAGGCAAAACTCCCTGCACTGTTCAAAGAGGTGGAAACCTCGTCCCAGTATGAATTCATATATGATGGTGGAACAGTTGGAAGAGACTCCAGAAGACGATTCTTGTAAATTCGTCTAAAATCCGGATCTACCCGTCTCTCAGTTGCCAGGCGATTTGTCCGAACCTTACGCGGTCCTGGAAAACGAAGGGAGAAGCGAATTCGAACGAGCACGTTGTCAGAACCCACATAATTGTTCCAAAAACGAGCGACAGTCAGTTATTGATCCGCGCCACCGGTAACTGATGGCAATGTGATCAATATGAGTTCGTAGCCGGCACACCGTTGGAAGACACCATGTGGCCAGACGACTTCGGCTATTTCGGAAGTTAGTACTGCATAAAAACAGCCTGTGGTCAGCACACAGCTGAAGCAATCATTCGCCGTTGTCCGAGTCTAATCCATGTCGACCACACAACTGTCTCGGATGCGCTAAGCTTGCCCACTTGTGCATTCAGATCTCCGGAAGCCACAACGATATCCGAGATTTTCGCTCGCCGCAACAGGGCATTCAGGGTGTAATAAAACTTCTTTTATGGTGCTGCAGTTGGTTGGGGCGTAAGCAGACACGACAAACAGACATCGATCAACTTCCTGCTTGTGGGACTTCTTCGCAGACATTGCAGGAGAACCACAGAGGCGGTTCAACGGGTATCCAGTCAAGCAAGGATGCTTCCGCCCGGTGACACAGGACGATACCGACCCCTGCACATCCTGCCGCAGCAGCCTCTGGATCGCCAAAGGTTCACAATCTAAAGCGAGTGGAGAGTGATGAGGCGGTTAGCTCAACCAATGTGCCTGCATTTTGAATTCTTGTTTCTGATACACAGCACACATCAATGCCAAGCGAATCCAGTGTGAGAGCAAGAGCAGCTTGCTGTTCTGCTTGCTTCAGAGTGCGGACATTGAAGGCAGCCAGATAAACTGGGCGTCGAGACTTGAAGATTGATTTCGAGAAGCCTGAGGATGTACTCGCCGGATGACGCGCAGATGTTGCTTGCAAAACCGATGCAGGACGAGCGGAGTCATCAGTACTAAGTGCTGGAGCTACAAGAAGAGTTATTAATGAAGTGGGGAGAGGGGGGAGAAAAACCATGTGAAAGAAAAAGGTGAGGCGTCGACAGGAGCCTGTTTTCGCCTACCCGCCCAGGTATATGCAGCGAGTAAGGCCACCCGACTGATGGCACCACGCGGCGGTCGATGTGGCGTGAGTTTATTTGTATGCGTGCAATCCATGGTTGTACGTGGGCTGGGATACTGCCAGGGCGTCCACACCTAGACAGGAGGACGATTAGGGTCATCAACCAAAGCCTTTGACACAGAAGCTTGACCGCAAGGCAGCGATGTTTGGTGGGAAATGCAAATGCATTTCGGTTTTTACAGGACAAGTCGCCACACATGTTCCAACCTCCAACCTGGAGGACCAGGAGACTGTGTTCGCCAGACTAACCATTGACCAACCTATTGTGAGACTCTGCGAGTGTAGAGCTCAATGGGTCACCGAGGTACACAAACTGTCACACAACTGTAAGGTCCAGTCTCTTCGTGACAGGCCGCCTTGTAGCAAGGTTAATCGTAGTATGACGGCTCGTGTAAAATTCTGTACAACCTCGAAGGATTCTCCTTGAGTTGTAGGAGGTATTTTCAGGGACTGCACGTTCTGAAGCATGGTTTTGCACTTTGAATGTGCAAAGCCCATGCCGAAAGATGGTATGATGGTGGTCAGTTTATTCAACAGGACTTGTGCTTCGACTTAGTCTTAGAAGACGAAGACGACGTCTGCGTGCTCCTGATCACCAAGGTTCTCACCAACAACGATTGAATACCGGATTTTGAAGACATTCCAGCGTTCAATTCATCATTTCATCAATGACGAACTTGAGCAGGAATGAAGAGAGTAGGCATCCCTGTCGGACACTACTTTTTGCAGCGAGGCTTTTGGAGAGGGCACCATACACTCACACGCCCAGAATAGCTGTTGTTAGAGCGTGAATTAACTGACCGGAACGTCCGTGGTTCGAACCCGACCTCTGCCTCTCGACTTCCCCTTTCTAGGCTTGGGCAACCTGGCAGTACCCCAGCCCCCTTGCTTCCTTCTGGTGGCATGGCAGTTAGGCACCGAAAGGATGCTACAGCTGAACGATTCTTTTAAATTTTTTTCCAGAAGTATGTGAATATATGGATCGGATTATGTTCACAAACTTCTGGAGCATACCATGTTGAGCGAATGTGGTTAACAGCACTGAGCGATCGGCAGAATCGAACGCACTCTTGATGTCAAGGAACATCAATATTGTGGGTCATCTTCACATGTGGCGTTGCCCTAACACGTGACGGTGTGTGGTCAACGCAGCCTCTACACGGCCGAAATCCTGCTTCATTCTTACGAGTCAATGTTTCGCGTGCCACCGTAAGACGATGAAGAACCAGTGACGCCAGAAGCCTTGTTACAACAGGAGTCAGAATAACACCTATGGTTACTACGCTCACTGTGAGTGCTCTTTTTGAAAGTAGGCACTATTATCGATTCAGTCCAGTTGTCTGGGACGGTGTGTTTCTCCCAGTCAGGCCCAAATAGGCTAGACAGGCACTGGCTGAGAAACCCACCCCCATCCTTGAACCCAGCAGATGGAAGGTCGTCAGAACCAGCAGCATGATGAACCTTGATGAGAGATGTGCACTCATACACTTCTCGGGCTGAAGGAGGCTCTATATTCACAGTCCAAGTTTCTGCTGAAGGCGAGGATTCCGGATAAGAGGTAGCAGGTGGCCAACTGAATTGGTGTTCGAGATACTGCGCCTAACGGTACAAACGCTGGTCTATGCTGGATATCAGTGAGCCATTTTGGTCCGACAGTTTCGCTGACAGGAGACTTCCGAGGGCCAGCCGAACGAATCAAGTGGAACAGCCCGCGGGCGTTTCCAGCATTTTTCGCATTTTCCATTGCTTCGGTCTTTGTGCCCACCAAGCTTCTCGGTCTGCACGGACACTCAGTTTCACCTAGAGCCGAGTGATGTGTCGGGTTAAGTTTTGGTTGTGTATCAGTCTCGCTGGTCTCGTGAAAGACATTTCCATTAGGATTGGAAGGTCAGAGCGGCTTTTGTGAACCTGTATCACCTGTAGCGTGACATCAGTTCATTGGTTAAGGGTCGAGTTTACAATGCTGCGATGCACTCCATATTACTATACGGACGTCAAAAGACCATCCATGTATTCGGAGTATTACCCGAGTCTGACGGGAACACCGGATCAGTAATGCTGAAGTACACTGAATGGTCCTCGGAAGAAATAACTCGCCCACGATAGATGAACTGATCACATTCTATAGGTTGCGCTGCCTTGGCCCCGTGCTCCGTATGTTAGTCGAAGGACTCTTTTCACACAACCACGTGAAGGGTGGAAACGAAGCCAAATAATGACATCGCAGCGAAGTATGAAAGCCATTACCAGCAAACTCAGTTGCGCTGGTCGTTGCCGTCTCCCTGGATGGGGACCGCGAGATGGGACACATCAATGGTTAGAGACGTTGTCACACATGTCCCAGTCGCGCCCTCAATGGCGCTCATGCGTCCACGCTATTACCTCCAATGCATAGCCACCTTCCCAATCTCCCCAACTAAAAGTCCACTGACGACCCTGTATTTAAGCATCAATAATATCAGCTACCGCCTCCAACGTGCAGCTACCTAACCCATCTCCCTTAACCGTCGAAGAACGAAACTGTGGTAGCTAGAACCACTGTACAGCAAGTATGTGTAATTTACAGCTGCTGATGATGAGGAAGACGACTGGTTGCGGTCAGGAGGAATCTGCCGCCGGGCCTCCAGTAAAGCCACGATCCTATAAGAGATCCAATGTTTGAGTTAGGTTGGCTGAGTTGTACCGCAAACAGAAGTTCCGGCCTCGAGTGACGCTTTGGATATGTTTCCCGTGGCCGTCAATATATGACACTGAAGTGTCTGGCAGGCGCTCCAGGAGGCGGTTCTGATAAGTCCGTTTGGTTTCTGGGTCCATGAGGTTCTCAGTGGCTAAGTGACGTGTGCGCGTTTTGCGTAGACCTGAAAAGCTAAATAGAAAGCAGCAGCACACAAGTGCATGGTCGGGGTCCATGGTTTTTTTCAGGAGTGCCAGGGAGTGATCGACCATCGCCACCAGTAACTGATGGCAATGTGATCTATTTTGATTCGGGGCTGGTTCGTTGGTGGGCACCATGCTGCCAAGCGATTTCCGCTAACCCGTAAATTGGTACTGCAAGGAAAGTCTGATCAGCACATATCTGGAGCAGGCGCTCCCTGGTGTCCATGCATCTCGTATTCAAGCCAAGGCGACCACCCAACTGGGTCTCAGCAGCGTCTAGTCTACCTACCTGAGTGTTCATGTCACCAGCAAACACAACGATATCTGAGCTTTTAACCCGTTGTAAAAGGGCACCTGGAGCGTCGTAGAAACTGTCCCTGGCAGATTCAGAGCTGAAGCCCATTGGGGAGCAAGCAGACAATAAACAGGGTGCGATGGACCTCACTTTCTGGAGATTCTCTCAGACGTTGCCGAACGAATCACAGAGGCCATTATCAATGGGCATTCAACCAAGTATAGACGCTTCCGCTCGATCGCTAAATACAATACCCAACAATCGTTCAGCTGTAGCACCCTTTCGGTGCCTAACTGCCATGCCATCCGAAAGAAGTACGGGGGCTGGGATACTGCCAGGTTGCCCAAGCCTAGACAGGGGAAGTCGAGAGGCAGAGGTCGGGTTCGAACCACGGACCTTCCGGTCAGTAAATTCGCGCTCTAACCACTGAGCCATCTCGCCAATACCCAACAGGGCATATCCAACTGCAGCGGCCTTTGCAACACCAGAGTTGCGTAGCCGGAATCTGGCAGTCTAATTACAGTATTTGCGTCCTGTATCTTTGTTTCTGACAGACAGCATACATCAGTGCAGAGAGAATCCAGCGTGTCTGTTTGAAAACAGACTTCAAAGTGTTTAGGGTTGTCACTGAAGTCGGATGTACAGAAGATGCAACTGAGCGCAATGCAAGGCGAACAAAGCGGCCAGTCCTAGTGCTGGGACCTGCGGAGAGACTATTCAAATTGGGGAGGGGTAAGGTAGAGGGAATAAGTGAAACTGTAAGAAGGAAGGCGTCAGCAGTAGCCTGCAGCAGGTATGGCGACCCTGCTGGTGACACCACGTGACGCCCAACGAGGCATGAGTATTAGTTGTATCACAGTTGTGCGTGGGCTGAGATACTGTCAGGGCGCCCAGACCTAGACAAGAAGACGATTTCGGTCCCCAACCAAAGCTCTTGGTTCAAAAGCCCGAACACAAAGGAGACACAAGTACATTACCACTTTTATACAACAAATCGCCACGCATGTTCTGATCCCCAACCCGGTGAACCAGGAGACTGTTTTAGTCATACCTCGAACCACTGACCAACCTGGTATGGGAGACTCTGTGAGTGTCGCACGGACACCACCCAGTGTAGCTGAATGGGTCACGGGGGCACACAAACCGTCACACCGCGGGAAGGTCCATTCTGTTTTTGACGGATCTGTGTTAAGACATTCTTGAACCTAACGTTTAGCCACAGAAAAACTAGGAAACAATGGTGGTAAATTATTGTGACACAGGGAAGAAGAAAAGCACCTCTTACCTTTCCATTACTTTGGCGACATATGGGAGCTGCATTTCAACTGAGTGCTCTTCTTCGTCACTGGCAACAGATAGGCGAAGAAACTCTCCTGAACGTCCAAGTTCCTGATACACTTGGGATGATTATTTTTAAGTACTGCAGAAACCTACCATCCTTGTCTACCTGCAGTGCATACAAAGGTGTTTCGAAGACATCAACAGAGGATAGCGCACATTTACCACTCATGCCAAGATAATGAGATGGGCCGAGTATGAAGAAGCGTTTCCTATTAAACCATTAGATGCAATGACATGGCATACACATTATCAGGACATATTTGATTATACGCGAACGCAGCGGTAGGACCTGAGTAATCATAACCTGCGTGTCTGAATGTGCGAAATGAATTAGCACAAAATGGCAATACGGGGAAATAATGGCGCGCGAATGCCGTCTATCTGTGGAGGCCCTGGATAACCACTCAGAAAGTTGAGCATTCAATTTTTTATCTATTTTAAGTGTCGATTAACCATGATGAAACTTACTATCCCTCGAGTACCAACTGCCTGCGTGAACATCGCGGCGACTACCGCCAGTGGCGTTCATTTCCATACCTAGCGCCCTCAGTAATTCCTCGTTAGGTTCAATTGACGAACAGCCCAGTAGGTTCAATGGGTGTAAAATACTCTAGGAAGCCGGAGACTACTCAGTAGCGACGATAGGCTCTTAGAGACTAGCTTAACGTAAAGTCAGTCAGTCAGTCAGCCGGTGAGGCAAGTAGTCAATCAATCAGTCATTGAACATTCAACAGGCAGACAGACTGTCAGCAGCAGAACGTGGGACTGGTGGACCCATTACGTTCCTTCATTCGCACTCAACCGGTATAAGGCTAATCCATCTTTCTAAATAGCCTTTGCGAGGATGCCGCTGATTGAGAATGACGGAGACGATGAAAAAATCTTGTTTTCTGTGAGTTATCCTCGCGGCTAAACTAAT
>SJOL01001656.1:22699-94180 GCA_004794785.1 Opisthorchis felineus | reverse complement strand
CCTTCAACCCCATTGATGAGTTAGCTCTTCTACATATACTTGGCCGATGTGGTGGGCTCCTATAGGTTCAGTATTCTTCGTGGCATATACTCACTTCAAATCGCTTTGGGATTTACAATCTACCGGAAAGTTTCCCCACAAATGATGGGGTTCGCCAAAGATGTCCCCTTCCCATTTATTGAATTGTACCATTGACGTCACCATGGAATTCATTTTCTGAAGAATTACAGACCTGGGCATCGATTTCACATTTGGGGGAAGATTGTTGACTCAGATAATCCGGACGACATTGTCCTGTTATTTGATGGTCATGACTCCGTGCAAGGTATTCCGCCAGTAATATCGGAAGTAGTCGCTTGTTTCAAAGTGCAGCCCCATCTTAGGATTTCCCACTCCTGTATTCTTCTAAAACCATAGAATAAGGAGGTTGAGTTCGTTGATAGGTTTGCTTATCTTAGCAGTCGTGACTATATTGTGGCAAGTGAATTCAATGAACGCACCCCCGGGACTCGAGCAATATTCACCAACTTGCGCCATTGTTAGAGTCATAAGCAAGTTTCATTGAGTTCAAAAGACTACTCGCCATACAGCTGTTGAAGCAGTCCTACTTCATGGCTGTAAAAACTGTCCTATCTGAAGGCATTAATCATCTCCAAGAATTTAACCACCGATGTCTTCGTGACATACCAGGCACTAACTTGCTGCAGTATGTCCGTAATGAAGTTGTCCGTGAGCGAGCACTAGGTACTGAGTCAGATTCGCTAGAGAAGTAGATGAAGCTTTTCAGGTTAAGGTGGTTGAGGAATGTACTACGTGATTCTCGGCGTTTTGGTATGGACTGGCTTCAGGACGAAATCTCCATTAAAAACTCCCAAATCTCACACTGCCAACAATGTACTACGTATGCTCGGCCACTGCCTGTCAAGGAGAGCCCTGCTTTCTACTTTTTACCCTTTTTGGCGTTAAGTTCACAGAGGACAGATCATGGTAAAATGAAATCTGTTGCTACCAAGTTTGGCATCACAGGAGCTTCGCACCTTCGTGAGTGAGGTGCACGTGATTCTCCCTGTGCATTGTCGGAAACTCTTCAGGACATGGCACGTAACTGATCCCAGTAATGACATTCCTGTCACCGCCTAGCCGGACTCCCTAGCTAAAGTTTGTCTGTCTTCGTTTGCTTGGCTGTTGTTGGGTGAGGTTCGCGAAGGACACCTGATCAATCTATTTGATGACGTCTTGCTTCCGCATGGTGCTCAGATATGTTTATTTCAGCAGTTTTGCGGAGGCAGATAACTTGCCCTTGACGGTTTCCTCTAGGGAAATGGAGCTTTTCTTCGCACTCTTTACTAAGATCTTTCTTCGTGGTTGTATGGCAGCTAAGCACCAGTTGCTGCTATAATCCTGTGCATGGTGCTGAGTGTGACAAGGTTCGTTCCAAGGTGCCCCGTCGTTTTGTTCGACAGTGGGTTCCTGGCTGTAATAAATATCACAACCAGTATTCGTCTGTTTTGTGCATCTTATTAGAAAGGGTAGAAAGCTGGAATCTAGAACCGCTTTCTGGCGTCTTCATGTCACTTCTCTGTTTGCTGTCATTCCAGACTCTCTCTTTTATGGTATCGGATGATTCGACGTCTGATGAAGAGCTGGACCGGCCCGTTGTTCCACAAGTGAGAAAAGTCGCTCTTGCCACATTTCCTCGGCACTGGGATACTGTACCAATCCAGCATGCCACGGCAACGGGAATAAGCCACAAGTTTTCTGATGCTTTTGCTTCGCTTCACCTTCAAGCAGAATACTGGTGGCGAAAAACCAAGCCTTCTTGTGACGGATTTAAAACGCAGTGGTTAAAGCACTCTGGCCTGGAAGATGACCGACACGAGCTGACTGAATATCAACTGGTGCGGGAGATCCTTTGGGTTTTGTTAGGTGCTCGCTCTTCTTTCATTTTTTGTGTGTTCCATCACCCACACAAATTGTTCGCCAATCGGCTTTCTCCTGCTTCCCGTGTAAGCTTAGCTAATATAGCCTACCCGACACTGGACTCCCTCTTAATTTTGTTCGGTCGCTTTGCTAGTTTAATCTTGCTTCTCCGCACGTTTGTACAGTTTGTTGAGAACACCGCTGCTTCTCTGCATCCCTGTGTCGTTGCTTTCGGTACATGTTTAGGCGACTACCTCGGTGAATTTGATCAGGTTTTACAAACGCTTGAAACTGAAGCCCGTGGTCCCGAAACATTCACTCTTACCACATTGTATTTCGAGTTGCTATTGTGGGATCGTCGAACGGATATTCTTGCAAATTTAGTCAGTCGGCTAACTGCTGGTCATACATCCAACTTGCAGGAGACCAACATACACATCCGTCTATTAAACTTGCTGTATTACGTGGCGAACACATTTGGTGACTGCAGTAGCGATGTTTCCTTTCTGGATACACTGAACACTTTCTTTTTTCGTACTTTTCTACCCTTTATGTATACAACAGTGCAGCTCTTGTCTGGACGTGCCTCTATGTTGGAGTATTCCCATTCCCTTTTTCCCGGTGCAAAGGACGCCTGTGCGGTGACGGATCCCGATTTCTGTCAACGAGCATTCTTTTGTGAGCCGACTGTAATCGACTCGCCCGTATCATCGAATATCGCTCAAGTCCCCGAAATTTTCCATTCAGTTTTGGATGAGTTGCTTTCCGGGCTGAAATCTCTCTGTATCCTTACTGCTTTAGCTACTGGAGCTTCCCAATCATCCGTTTTGGAACCAGTCGTCTTGAAAACGGAAGACATTTTTCTGCATCTTACAGCACCTGTCGTGCAACCACAGAAAAGTCATGCAACCAATGGCCGAATTATACATAATGACAACCATAATGCCTCAGCCAAATCGTGGATTGAACCAGATGTTCTCTCTCTTCGTCAGGAGTTGATCGATTCGGTGAGAACACCCGTGACACAAGAAACGAAACCCGAACGTACGAGTTTCAATGAGTTCACTCGCAACAATGACCATCTAAACTCACTGCAAAAAAACTTGAAACGTTTCATTGTTGAGCGCAGTCGTACACTCAACCAGCACCTGATGCGCATGCTACTGGAACCCAGTCCTGTTCAGTTCGGATCCTATCGAAGTCTTGGAGCCGCTCTAGCTGCGGTTGGGGCTGTTTATCTGTTTGGCACAGGAGATCGAGTGAATGACTTTTCGCGTCAACTTTTTTCGCACATTTTCAATTCAGAACCCTGGTATCGTGATTTGGTGGGTCTCACATTACGTCTACGATCGCAATTTGAGGCGCACACGGTGCCAAAATTTTTGAACCAGGAAATATCTATGTTCACTTTTGCTTCTGTCTCGCAGTCAGATTTAGGTGGGTTCACAACTGTTGAGCAAACTCTGCGTTGTTTCAGTCTGGTTCATCTTACCTACTGCGCCACTTGGCCGGTCAACATCGTCCTTACGGAGAACAACCTTACAACGTACAATAGCATATTCACCTTCATGCTGAAAGTACGTCTGTTCATTTACAGCCTTCTCACCTAATCCAGCACACTGATGTTGTTCTGTCGCATAGTTTTACGCCTCAGGTTCATTATGTACTAATCAGGGACCCGTGTTTTCCACACAGTTTGAGGATTCTGGGAAACAGAAACAGGTGTAAATCGTACAAAGCTATCTTTCGCGAAGGCAAACACGGACTGTTGGATTTGTCGTTGAAAGTCACGGAAACTACCACTCTGGAGTGGCTATACAGTTGATTTTTCAGTATAGCTTATTTAGAAACACTAGATCACAGGAGTGAATTTTCGGCTATGGGCATCCGCATTGCCATCGGCAAAGTTTTGTTCGTTGGAGAGATTCAGTCTGTTTGATGCGATACTTAAGCCTGGTGTAGTTGACCGGCAATGAAGCGTCTGTCTGGTCAACGGTGGTGATGTATCCGCAATGCATATGAGCTCAAACCAGCTTTAAAACGACTCTTACTCATTTCCGTAAAGTCAGTTCCCTATGCTACTTGCCAGACAACTCCATGTCCCCCCCCCCTAATAGTCCAAAATTAGCGCGGACTTAGTACAAGCCTGTATTGGAGCCACTTGCATTTCACTTACCTCGCCATCGGATGCGAGTGTACACTGTCCATTCAGTCAATTAACCTCATTAATATCTGTCACAGCTGCTCGTCTAGCTGCACACATCACCATCAGCTGTACGAACCGCGTACTTGCCGGACAGTGGTTATAGCTGCCACAGTTTCGTTCACTGATGATTTGGGGAAGTGGGGTAAATGGCTACGCATTGGAGGCGGCAGCCTATATAATTGATGCTCAAGTACAGTGGGGTCAGTGGACTTCCCATTCGGGGGATTTGGAATGGAGCTATGCATTGAAGGCAACAGCTTGGATGCATAAGCGTCATTGAGGGTGCGACTAGGCTGTGTCTGACAATGTACCTAACCATTGATGTATCCTGTCTCGGGTTCTTCATCCTGGGAGCCGGCAATGATCAGCGCAGCTGGGTTTGCTGGTAATTGCTGTCATACCTCGCTGCCAAGTCATTGCTTGACCTCCCCTGGCACTTTTCCACCCCTCACGTGGCTGTGTGAAAAGAGGAATTCGGTCGACTGGTGTACGGAGCACGTGGCCAAGCCAGCGCAATCTATGCAGTTCATCTATCGTGGGTGAATTATTCCGAAAACCATTCGACGTACTTCAGCATTACTGATCCCGTGTGCCCACTAGACTCGGGCAGGGTTCCGAAGGCAACGATGGTCAAACACTGAAAATCTTTTGACACCCTCGGCGCGCATCGGCCAGCTTTCTGACCCGCATAGTAATATGGAGCGCAGCGACCCTTGGTGGATAAGTTGATGTTACGCCTACGCCACAGGTGATGCAGGTTCACAAAAGTTGCTTTGGTCTTCCCAATCCGGGTAGAAATATCGTCTTTCGCGAGACCACCAGGACTGATACCGCTGCCCAGGTAGACAAATTTGTCTACTACCTCAATCGGCTCATCCGCGGGCATGAGACTAGGGTTCGAGCCCACCCAGTCTTGCAGTAGCACTTTACACTTTGCAGGTGTAAGGCGCATGCCAAACCATGAGGCACTACCATGGCATCAGATCCAAGAAGAGCTATGCCGTGTGCGTACTCAATATCTGTGAGCGAATGCCCCGGGAGCACTTCGACCCCATAGCAATGAATATTGACCTTCTGATCGCCTGAGGGAAACGCCTTACTGCCTTCACACTCCTATCGTAGAGGACAGTGCTATTTTTCTCAGGCCGCATCGTAGCACGATTACTCGTAGTACGGGATCGCGCTGCTCTTATACGAGGTCTCACATTCAGTCTTGCATATTGCCTCCTCCGTAACAGGTAGCCCACGTACAGTGTTGTGCGTAGATAATTACCTGTTCTTCGGTAACCCTACCGCAGCCCATGAACGACGGTTCGTTTCGTTTTGAAAGGAACAGGTTATGTCAAACGGTGATGACAGCTAACCGCTCTTGGGACTTACTCATGAATGGCCAAAGAATGCCTAAATTTTGAACAGACTGTTTATTGGGTACCAGCGTTGGTATCAAGTTATTGGGTCGCAACGGCCCCAGCTGTTCATAGGAGTCTTAGTGGGGGGCGAGATGGCTCAGTGGTTAGAGCACGAATTTACTGACCGGAAGGTCCGTGGTTCGAACCCGACCTCTGCCTTTCAACTTTCCCTGTCTAGGCTTGGGCAACCTGGCAGTATCCCAGTCCTCGTGCTTCCTTCGGGTGGCATGGCAGTTAGGCACCGAAAGATTGCTACAGCTGAACCAACCAGAAGTCTTAGTGTAGCTGACTCAGTTCTCAGTGTCACTTCTGGATGTAACAGTGTACCCCGGTAAACATCTAAACAGTTCGCACTGTGGTTGGTCAATGCCTTCGCTATGTGACTTCAGCTTACACCATTCCATCACTTTCTGCCACACACTAACGAACACCATGCCTGTCTACCGTTATTCATATTACTCCATTGCGACAGCGACTGCACGTGCAGAGCTTGCTGGGCCATAAAGTGGATGCGTGTGCTTCTCATAAGGGAAATGTGAACTGTCCGATTGTCCGAACCCGTTTCAATGCCTGAAGGTAGACTACGGTACGCCAGGTAGGCCAACACAAATTGTATTCCGGTAACACTGTCCTGCGAGAACAGGAAAGTGGCGGTATGACCCATTATCTCACTCGTGCAAACTGGTGTCTGGCGAATGATTGACAAGGTTGTCAGATTTGTACCGAGAATGCAGCCCTACAAAATATGGAGTTGAAGCGTGGTGACATCTATTCATATTGTGACGTGTGACTGAAAAATTAACCGTTTCCTCCTACTGGAAGGACATCTATCGTCCTTCTGTCGAGGTAATCACTATGGGAGAGAGCTACGGCAGCGAAGCATCGGTGTTGGACACCGATGCTGTCGATGATGATGATGATGATGGGAGAGAGCCTTTCCATCCACGTTAACAGAAAAATCTGGGAGTCGGAAAACAGTCCTCGTGAGAGGCTGATCTTTTTATGGCTAACCTTGTAAGGATGCTGACTGTAATAAGACCTACTAAACCTTTGCGTTCACTCTCTGCATACCATTTTTCAGCAGACACCCCCCGGGGACCGATGTAAATGAAGCTATTGCTATCAGTTTTCGTCCATATAGTTTAGCGTAGCGTCAGGAGGTATCGACAGCTTGGGACGCTTTCGATGCGCTACTTTCATCTCCCTATCGGAAATAGTTTTACAGTTTTTATGCAGCAGAAAAGCACCCCTGTGCATCTTAGGGTTGCCGTCGTTGCTGAAAATTACTAGCTCCCACAAAGACCTGACACCAGTGAGCTTCGCAACCTCCGACCTAAAATGGATGAGGACAGAAGAGAAACAAGCCATCAATGAATTTTTCGGGGTCGATTACTTGATCGGTTCAAATCACCTGTTGATGATGCGCTTGGCATCTTCCTCCACAACTTTTATACAGCGCATCACCAGTTTTCAGTTTGATCATTATGCATGCCTCTTTCTTGCTGTATTTACAAAGTACTGTGGACATACCCATTCCCAACGGTACTTTCGCGGTGCTGTCTGAAAGTTCTGTTGTTATTAGAAAACTCTGAGTATGCTTTCTCAATCCAAGAGGTAGGTAATATGTCACTATCATACTTTCCCTTTCTGATTTACAATTTTTACCCCTTCATCCTCTTCCTGAATAGATCAAATATGCTAAGTGGAGCCTGGAAACGCTTCGCTTTCCACAACTCGACTACTTGTCTTCCATCGATCCCGACGCTTATCACCGCATGCTGCTACTGCGCTTGAATATGCTCTACATTTTCACCGGTCTACACGATTTTCTCATGCACCGTATCGAAACGCTACGGGTCAAATTTGCACAGCATTGGCGTTTACCAGGTTGTCCGCCCACCCCAGCGTCCGATAACGGCTCGGCTGTACCGTATGGTGACTTGCCCGAACTAATCCAATCGCACAATGTTTTGCTTCATGCACTCCAGTCTGTTTGCCTGCTAACCGAGTCGTCTTCAATGCTGCGGACCGAAATTGATAATATCTGTCAAATGGCCTTTACACTCAAGACTCTGTGGTCGCCATCTCGCTCCAGGCCCCTTGATCTGGTACCAAGACTGACACAACTAGCTAGTCTTTTTCATAACCACGTGAAGTTCTTGGCCCGCTTGTTTTACGGTTCTGTACGCTTGAGCAACGTGAAGCGTTTGTTACCCTTAGCCGAAACTTTTCGCCTAGCCTCAAACTTTACCAGCCGCATGTGATTTTTTCTATTCTTTTTATTTGTACATTACTTTCTTTCTTTTGTACGCATATACATACTGAAAGATCACAATGTTGTTCTCTCTTGTACCCGGTTTATTCTACCCTTCGCACAATACTACTTCTCACTTGGCTAATCTTTAGAGTCTTCTTCCAGGTCATACACCATGGATAATAAATCCTCCGTGCGCAGCCGTCCTCCAATCGCCTCAACTCCCTGTCGCAGTCGAAAAAGCGAGCACCACTCGCGTACCTCTGAACATTCAAAAGACGACGATGGTACACTGGCCCCCTTACCCTCAGTTACCAATAACGTTGCAACGCGATCTGCCTCTCGTCCCTCCCAGTCGCTCCGGCACAGTTTGGGTCGTCTCTCCTTACGTGGGCGTGTTGTATGGACTTCGCAACGGACAAGCAAACTTTTCGAATTACTTACTCGACCAGCTCTCCTTTTCACACCTAGTCGTGGTATTCGGTTGCCTTTCGCTCTCACAAAAAGCGACGGAGACTGTACTACCAGATCGCATCGTCTGTCCATTCGCAAGCGAAATCAGCCAATTGATCCCGATCCCTGTCTACTTTCGCTAGACGGTCTGCTTGATTGTCTCTACGCCATGAGTAATTTGGTCGATCAAGTGTACTACGACTGCAAAGAGAATGAGGATGACCAGACGGAAACGCATGGCTACGATCACTCGCCAACGTTATTGGCGGCCAATTTTTTTCGAAAACGCGGTAGGCGCTCGATGGTCCCATTTTCATTACTTCTGTTGATTATTTCATGGTGCGATCCCCTACATGTGGACCTACTGGTTCGGGAGCCTTTATATATATATATATATATATATATATATATATGATAACGCGTGAAGCCTTACAGGGAATCCTTGCATCAGTAAAACCTTTACGGTGCCACTCCCTCTGGCAAACTCGTCTTCGTGATTGATATCCGCTTCACGCCTGAAAAATACTGTTTGTTGTGATCAAACCCAAGCCTCATGTTTGCAAACGGGTCAATAAATAAGAACAAAAATTTAGGTACTTTGACATTTTCATTAGTCCCTCTGGATGGGTGGTTGACGAGATCAATTTTCTACTTGGTAAAACCAGGATGAATTTTTCGAACCTCCGATCCATAACACGGATATGACGCTAGGCAGTCCGTAGTACTCATTTTTCTACTTTTAAGCACTTGCCTCCTGCGTCATTTCGTACAGTGCACAGCACTGCAGTCCGTTCGATTTCGCATGCGTCAGAAACTTGACCACCGCGAGTAGAGGATTTTCAACGTTTTGCAACCGATGTCTTCCAAACACTTTTCGATCATAGTGGAAACATCGAATCACAAGTGCTCAGGTGAGTGAGATGGTTTCTTGACGAATTAAGTCATCCACGATAGACGAGCCAGCCATTCTGCATAGTTTACTTCGATTTAATCGCCCACTTTGCATGCCAGAGCACCGTCTCTAGTGCAATCCTTTTCTCTCACATGTGTGCTGGATGGAAGCACTCCAGGGGTGGTCAGACAATAACCTAGCGGCGAAATACAAGCAGAGTTCACCGCAATTGTCGAATCCCGGGTTGAGGAGCCAGGGATTGTTCACGTCATCCATCGCACACACAGCCCAGTCATGTAGTTCTCAAAACTGTCGCCTTTATTGCGTATCTATCCCTTCCTACAGTCTAAAATGGTCTTACATTTTTGCTCCAACACCACCTTAAATGTCGGCGATCCTTCCCCTCTTCCATCCGCCGTCAGTCAATTAAACAGCTTCAGCCAGAACAGTCTGCCTTGGTACGTGGTTTGTAACGAGGATTGAACTCAGCACCCCTGATTTGACCCGTTTTTTGTTTTATGCTGGTGTTCAATACCTTAATTCCTCAAATAAAGAACCACGTTCCACAGATATGTCGTCACTTGGGCCTTTTCGATATTTCATTGGCAAACAATATAGGCAATTCTGGGTTTTGCGGTGATGTTTTCACTTTCTGGGAAAAGTTTTCAACTAACGAGAGTTCGTTGTTTATCGCGGAATTTCATACTAATTTTCTTGTTTTCAATCTGAGGAAAAAGAGTAGGTTCTCACCGGACAGCTTGCAGTTGGCCTTCAAATGAGATTTTGTTGTGCTAGGCCCTTCCAATCGATACAGGCTGGATCGATAAAGATTTATTTGAGCTTCGCAAAAGTATCTTTCTCCCGGCTGTTCTAGTTTTACAGCAAACTTGGTGGATGATCCATGTGTTAATCAGGTTCACCTCATGTTTTTAGGATAGAAAACCATAAATTATATGTGCGCTTGTTAACAGGTAGTACAAACGCGCAATAGCCTGGATTGAAACGATGGACTAAGACAGCACACAATGAACCCGCTTTCGCATGTTCCGGGGACCGCTACTCAAAAGTACGCATGGCCTGGTGTTACTTAGTCAAATCAGACGACACGCGTAGAGATCAGGCAAGATCAAGTCTGTTTCGAACGTACCGTCATATGAAAACCAGCGGTTTAGCGGCCTACTGCGTGTTTGGCTAATGGCATGAGCCCACGCTATCGAGCGTGTGTGAGCTAGTGTTTTTTCTATCCTTTTCCATGCATCAGTTTACAAAAACTTTCAGAGATGTCGTAATTCTCACCCAAACCGCTTTACAACGCTCCATTTGGTGGTTAGGAACATCACGCTGGATAGCGTAATTGCATATCTTGTTTTCCGCATCGGAGGAGGGGTCTAGTTCTGGCTGCTAACCGTTTCATTTGTGGTCTCCAAGACCTTACATGAACAAGGTAGGACTCATCCGAATGAAGAAATGTGAATATATCAAGTGAATTCCCGGTGTCTGAGTTACGGGCCCTATGGGATCTTGCCGCGACAGGTTTGTAACCGTTTTGGGACTGTTTCTGTACGTGCCTGTTATTCCGGCATTTGATCCTATATTCGTCGGTTTTCAAGGCATGATCTTTCAAACCATTTAGTCTAGTTGTCACCTGACTACTTACTTCGTGTGTACTTGGTGCTCCACCTGGTGTTACTGGGATCTAAATTCAGCACATTCATGGTTTTTTAGTGTACCATTCGAATGAAACATTCCCCCTCCCCCAGTGAAAATATCCCCAGAACTGTACGGGTTCCTAAACAGACATTTCCACCTTCCTTTCCGGGAGGCAGTACCGGTATAGCAATTTTCCCCATTGGGACATTTCTATATGCTGCTATAGGCTCAATTGTTGATTGACTTCGAAATGCATGCACCGTAATAGTTGCTGAAACTTGTCGTACGACAACAGTACGGACTGAAGGATTGAAAGCAGGAGCAACCACTCCCGACAGGCTAGGAACTTGATGAAAACACCAAGACACTTGTCGTCAACTGTCACCAACGACGAGGAGGATAACTCACGGAGTGACCTTTCCTGTGAAATTTGATGCTCCGAGTTGCTGATCGTGGAGAATAATATAGATACGAACAATTTAGCGTTAACCTACAATAAATAGATTACCCCACCTAATGAACAACTACCGAAATATATAAATCGTTTCCAACAGATGATTGATATCGTCACTGGCCTTTTCGTCTCCATTTGCGGTCCCATAAACCACCGAATGACTTCCTGCGTCTACCATGGTAGGTTTTGTTTGCTTATACTTCATTACTGTTTTTATCGGTGTATTTAACTGCTTATGGTTTTTGATTACTCGGGTTTTTCTTCCTCATTCCAGTAAAGCCTGCTCTGACCCGACTGAACGAAATGCGTGTCCAGTTATCTGACTTCAAGTTGGGAAAGTTTATCGGTCGCGGGGCTTGTGGGGTAGTACGCGTTGTTCACGAGGTTGCACCACCCGGGTCGGTGTACGCGATGAAATCACAGTACAAGGGTGCATGGTTGCATCACGACCCGGTAAGTGCATGTTCGTTTCTCCACGCGGCACCGAAGACTTAGTTGATCCTTTTGTCAGTAAGCGGAATGACTCCTGAGCACAGAAGGTCGTAGTTGTCCTGCTCGCACTTGTCTTAGCAGAACAAGCCCCTTTCCGAACTGTGAGGTCGTGATCTTATTTCAATTAGGAAGAATCCTCACTGTATCCGAGCGGCTACGTTACGTGTAATTAGATGCTAATTCGGTTTCGAGGTTGAAAATAACAAAAGGCTACTCCTAGCATCATTGATAGTGTGAATACATTCCTGTCCTGGTGCTCCCCAGCACGTACGACCGGCACAGTTTGTGCACCAGTCTATCTATTGAAGGTGATTTTCATGATCATGCCATTCCATTTATGGCAAACGAGCCTTCAGTGTCCTTCATTCTCCCATGGCATCTCACTACCTATTACGTGCACGTCACCCCAAGTTAAGAGTACACGACGTTTTGGGTAACCTTTATCGTGTGATTTTTACGATTTCAACGGTCTTATTTTATAATTTTAGCTGACCTGCCAAAACCGTGAACATGGTTTTGGAGACATAATGGTAACCTAAGGGTATCCCCTTCGATATCATGTTACAAGTGATGACCGTTTAGAAAGGTTATACTATTGATAAAACCATATTATACTGATTGATAATGCAATAACCCCGATAAACAGCATTGTCCTATATCGCCATCGTCTCTAAACTCACCGAATGACTGGATAATGAAACGTGTTCTTGACTCCCTAGGTGTTCGACTATGTTCAGACGCCTGGGCCACTGATCTCAAATTACTACGATGATTTTATTGTTTTGAGCAACCGTACACCTGAATTGTAAGTGGCATTGGATCCCATCAGCCAGTGTACTTTATTTGTCGGCTTAGGAAAGTGCCTGCTAGACCACCTTCCTCAGCACAAACACGAACTTACGAGCCACTCCACTCCACGGCCGGGTGACACACAGGACTCGATTTTCATGTATACTGGGTATATTGTCAAAAGAGTCCTAACTAGTTTCACGTTAACGGGCGTTTTTTATAATCACAGCGTTGAACCCATCAGTGTTAGCTTCTCTCAAACTTGCCCTCTACAGGAGGGATCCCAGCTGATGTTGGAACGCACCGTTTTGGCACAGGCAGCCGCAATCGAAAATCCGTGGTTACCTCATCTGCATTACGCGTTCCAGGACGAGAAACACCTCCACTTAGTGATGGATTATGAGCCTGGCGGTGATTTGTACATATTTCTCAGCAAGTAAGTGTCTGTTGATACATTCAGGATCACCCGATTAATTTGACCGCCTCTGCATTTCTTTCGAACGAACTTTGACCTCAATCAACACTACGCATTATTGGTGTTTCCCGGTTTTTTAAGGCCTTCTTATTTGAATCATTCATGTAAGGGCTAGTCATCTTGGTAAACTAAGCCAAACGTACTGGAAAAATTGTCCATAGACGATATTCCTTGAAGAGGTCCGCTTTACTCAGGTGGACAGAACTTAATTGTTTCTCTCACTACTCTCGGGGCGAGATGGCTCAGTGGTTAGAGCGCGAATTTACTGACTGGAAGGTCCGTGGTTCGAACCCGATCTCTGCCTCTCGACTTCCCCTGTCTAGGCTTGGGCAACCTGGCAGTATCCCAGCCCTCATGCTTCCTGCTTCCTTCTTCTGCTTCCTCTCACTACTCTCACAACCAGAAAAACATTTCTTGCAGAAATCACTGGAAGTCCGAATCTCCTCCCAGGGGGCTCTTAAGCCCTTTTGTCACACTTCTCACAGCATTTTGTTTTTACAAAACAGACATCCTGACACAATACTGTTTAGGAGATTACAGAAAACTCTTCGCCCTTCGTGGGACTCGTCAGGTAGGCGTGGTCCCCTAGTTTACTCCTACGTTTTTTTTTTTGTTGAACACCGAATTGTATCGACATCAAAAGCCTGTTTGTTTGTATAGAAAACTCAAAGCTGTCCTGATTCTCAACTCATTCCTACTTGCTTCAGTGCATTTGTCAAGTTTGCCAGGTGTGAATCTGATTGTTATTCCCTGGATTTGGCTTGGAATTTGACTGGAATAAGCCGTCGTGGATGGATATAAGTATTGTTTTCCCTATCAGTTTGCATCCATGTTGTCTGACGGAGTGCTTATGGTTGGATAACTTGTAGCATCAAACCCTTTCCAAACGTTTCTCTTTTATTCAAGCCCCATTTGGCAATGTTACCCTGGTATGAGGATATACTTTTTGGAGTAATGTGATGTCGACATTATGCTTTAGAATGAGAATTCGGTTGCTGGCTGTTGTTTTATGCAGTCAGTCTGGTTGTATTACTGACCAAAATCAAGTCTTTGATGAGAATCGCGTAAGTTATAGTTCATGCTGCTTGAACGAACTGACAACTCGGCCCGTTGGTCTTTCAGCGAATTCTACGGATGAGCATGGGTTCATGTTTTTTCGTTCTCATTCTATCTGCCATGTAAGTGTAACGCCATCCAAAAATGTCTGGTTTTTGAAGTAAGCCAGGTGGCAGTGAATTGTGCCGTGTGATTGTGATCTATCGGTCCGTTTTTATTATCCACGAACTCAATTCAGTAGCGATGGCGAATATCTCTTAATAGACTGTCCTGTTTACAAAGGGAATTGGTCACTTGGGGCCTGCACGCTGTCAGAAAGAAAATGACGGTTTGTTTCTATGGGACGTGGTTGCCTGAAGCCATTGCCATCAGTTACCGATGGCACGCATAACTGACTGCTCCTCGTTTTGGAACACGTTTGTGGATTTCGACCACGCGCTCCTCCGGAGTCGTTTCTCCCTTCGTTTTCCAGGGCCGCGCAAGGTGCGGACAAATCGCTTAGCAACTTATAGTGGTTGTTCCGGATGTTAGACGAATTAACTAGAATCGTCTTGTAGAGTCACTTCCAAATGCTCCACCATCAGATGTGAATTCATACTGGGATGAGATCGCCACGTCTTTGCACAGTGCTGTGGCACGGTGCTACCGGGCCCATTCAAGCACTGGATATCACACCGAACGGCGGCACAGCTTAAATCTCGAAGGAATATCCCATCCGGTCCCGAACTTAACTTGACGCGACGAATTATCAGACTTCAAGTGAGAGTTAGCGTGCGAGCCGACCGTGAAGTGTGGTGGACACGGAAAGCCAAGGAAATAGAAGAGACTGAGAAAGCCGGGAATGCCCGAAGATTATTTCAGTTGATCCCTGCGGTCGGCCTCCGGAAACCGCCTGTGAGCGAAGCCATCAAGGATCGGAATGGAGCTACCGTCTTGAACAAAGAAGAATGCCTCGACCGTTGGACAAATACTTCGATCAACAGTTATCGTGGCCACCAGTTCCACTCATCTGGAGCCTACAGTCGACGTGGAACCAACTACGGTCTGGGAGGTTTATGACTGCATATAGTCCCTTAAGTGCCACCGAGCTTCTGGTCCGAATGACCTCCCACCTGCATTGTTCAAAGATGGGCGTGAAGTCCTTAGTCAGCGCTTGTCTGAACTGTTTCCGTGCATTTTGGAAAAAGAGACTGTTCCGGGCAACTTGGGACAGCCGATGTTAGTGCCCATAGCAAGCGGGATTCCTGCCAGGTAGAGGTTGCGTTGACCAAATCTTCACACTCCGTCAGATGCTAGAACGACGTCATTCGTACAAACGACCCACAATTTTAGTATTGCTGGATTTCCAAGACGCATTCGACTCGGTTGACCGTTCTGTTCTCCTTGACACGCTCGCCCATCGAGGAATGCCCCGGAAGTTTGCGAACATAATAAGTTCTTTGTATTCTCAGACTTCCGAGTGTGTGGGAGCCTACGGAGAGCCCTCAGAAGCTTCCATACGTAAAGTGGTGTCCATCAGGGGTGCCCACTCTCTCCATTCCTATTTAATTTGGTAACCAATGAGATAATGAGAAGAACGCCGGCAGGTCTTCAAAACCCTGGTGTTCACATAGCTTCTGAGGAAAGCCTTGTCGATCTGGAATGTGCAGACGACATCATTCTTATCTTCGAAGAGGAGGAGAATGCGCAGGTGTTTTTGGATGAACTGACTAAAGTCCTTTGATATGCACTTTGCATCCACAAAGTGCTAGGTCATGCTCCTGGACATTCAGTCACTGAACACGCTACTTACAATCCAGAGAGAGGGACTTGAAGTTATGGCGCGTTTGGAAGTATTAATTCCTATTGTAGTGTGACAGATGAGGTCAATGCATGAATCTGCAAGACTCGGGTAGCGTTTGCTAGTTTGAGACACCTATGGCGTCAAAGCGGTGTATCTCTGATTCTCAAGGGACGTCTGTATCAGGCTCCAGTACGGTCTGGTTTGTTGTGTAGCTTTGAGACTTGGCCTGTTCGAGCAGCGGAACTGAGACGTCTTCAGGTGTTCGACAACCGTTGTCTCAGAACCATAGCTCGTGTGTGTTGGTGTCGGAGAATCCGCAACGAGGCAATTAGAAAGCGAGCTTTCGGTTGTGCAGCGGGGACTTCCATTGAAGAATGTGTCGAGCACCAGAAGCTACGTTGGTTGGGCCATGTATTGCGTATGCCGAAGGGACTGCTGTTTCCGTGGCTAATTCGGAGTGGCGGAAGCAGAGAGGTGGCCAACCCCTGACCTGGTAGAGGGTTGTGAAAAAGATTATGAAATGTTTGGTTGTTGTGGACGCTACTCACCTTCCAGGATGGGTACCGCGTGATCCCTACTGTGCCTGGTTGGAGACGCTCTAAGATATAGACGCTAATCCATTTCAGTCACGTTCTTCTCAGTTTCTGGAAGTGTAGGCACCTCGGAATGACTGTAGTAAGGTAGAACTAAGTCCCTCCCTCGTCCACTTTTATTCTTTCCTTCACAATAAAGCTTCCAAGTAAATCATGGTTGGACGGCACCGAAGCATCAGTGTTGACCACTGATATTGTGCTTCCAATGACGATGGTGGCTGAAGCAGATTGTGGGCTAATCATGCTTGCGTGCGAGAGTGTTAATGAATCTGAAGCAGTAAAATGAATATAAACCTGGCGTACACCTGGACTGGTTGTCAATTATTCTGCATGTATTTCTTATCTACTTCAGTCATGTTTATCCGTCTAGTCGGTTCCTTTGATGATATCGCCCTCGTTTCTGCTTGCGTAGCTAACTACAGAAAATATTTTTTTAGCTTTAGCCCAACTCACCCAGGCTACGATATCCAATGCATGGTTGTCGTTTTCTATATTTCTATTCCCTCAATTCGTAAGTTTCGGTTTATCAACTTGAAAGAAAAACAAGACGTTGCATCACCTAAAAGCGGATTCCAACATCATTGAGCTTGTATTAGCTAGCTATGGAAACCAGTCGAGTACGAAGCCGACGTTTTCCTCTTTTCGATACCGCAAACCAAACGGTGCCAGACCAGTTGGCCTTCTTGCTTGACTAAAGGTCATTTGTGTGCTCCTGTGGTCTAGATCAGGCAGAATAACTCAGGTGGGCAACGGTGATGAGTTTTTTGAGACAGACGGCTCTCGCGCTGCTGTTACCCGGACCGCGTTGTACCATGGCCAGCTTGGCAACAGACCACCAAAAGTTTAGGTAACTTTGTCCTCTGTGCCACGGGACAACAGTGGCGCTGCTTGTGTACATCGTGCTCTGGGATAAACAACCGCGGGCAAGGTTATACAGCAGTTTGGCCACATTAGGTACATGTGTTTTGAAACACACTTCTTCGGGAGCAGCCACCGATGGGTTGCGTTCAACTTTTAGTGGTAGGGTACAAACTTTGGGCCACGCCTTCTTGTCGTCAACGCCACTGCTGTTTGGAAGACCCCATCGTCTGAACACAACCTGTGGGCGAAAAAGAACGCACGGTTATCCCAGGGTTAACACTAAGAAGGGGCGTGTACTTTTTTGGCAGTCTTTGAATTTGCGAAGTAAATGACTCTTATTGCAGATAAAATCGCCCTGTTCAGTCACGGCTCTTACTCTTATGATATTCAGTCTACACTTCTCGGGTTCCATCCATATCTGTCCATAGATTTGATTCTATGGCTTACCATATCTATTTACCCTTGAGTCGTATCACTCACAGTCTTAAACGACGCTCTTGTTTTTGTCCAATTAGAGAGTAGTAGGGGCAAAAAGCACTGATTTGTTGTCATGATAGTTAGCAGCTGGTTTCATTGGAATTCCGACATTGTTGTCGACTCTGACTTCAAGATCAGAAGCACGGATTTTGTTGCTCCGTCAATCGCACCGCAATAGTTAAATGGGTTACCTGAACAAATAACTCCGTCAAAAGCGGCAATGAGGCGAGTAAGGCAGGCTGTTATGCTCCCCACTTCTACGCTGTCGAACTACTCAAGAGTCCAAATTTTACCTAGTCAATTTCTGAACATAATCATTCGGTGAAATTTTCATCAAGTAAGAGATTTTGTCATGGGATTTCCGATAAAACAATACTTTGAAAGCAGTTCTTGTGACTAGAAACAGACGTCTACTCTGATCTGAGAAAATTTCTGTCAAAACGTACGCGAACTTATTTCTTCATATAAAAGTTATTCTTGGAGGCAGTTGACTGCGAACTTGTTTATCGAAGATATATGCTTTGAAAGTCTCGGCTCAAATAGTTGTTTGCGATCAGACTGAGGATGCATGTATTGTGTTGTCCCGCTTGGACACGGAAACTCGAGCCTGAACGAGGAGTTGTGTCTAGTTTTATCTAGTTCGCTCTTTTCCCCAATCCGGTAGCCATTTGCCTTTAACTCACTGTCGCAACAATAGTATGCCATTTTGTGGGACGGAAAAATATTTCAATTTGTTTTAATCAGATGAAATCAAAAGAACCGCGCCAGTTTTTCGTTTTTGAGGTGTACTATCGATCTGCCTATCAGTTTTGAGATTTGGATGAATAGTCCTACTACTTGAATGTTATTTTTGCTCCATTTAGATTGTTAAAATGTTTGAGCCTGGTTACCGCCAAAATGAATAAACTTGCGAAGCGGTCGATATCAGTTAGCAAACTAGAGATTGTGCTTTTTCAGTACAACTTATCCCATTACTTTATTTTTTATTCCCGAACTATTAGGCTTCCAATTAAACAGCCTTGTTTGTTGCAAATAGGGTGGTAAGTTTCACGGCATTTCAATTGTCAGCCATCAGTTTTCTTACTTCCTAGCTTTGTACCCCATCATATTCATGATAGTGGGATGCGTTCTGCGGTGTCCGTTCATTTGTAGCATTCTACAGCAAATGAAGAAATGTTTCCTGGTGGACACACCCGCTAGACACCACTTTAATGTTTTTAGTTGTCCCCATTTGTTTACTGCCGCAGCACTCCCTCCATATAACAGCTCTTTAAGACAATTGTATAGTTGGACACATTGGTAGCAAAGGACGCGCTGTTCGTCTGTCCGTAATACGACCGCCACTCTAAGGGGACTGAACCTGCTTGGTTCTCTCGGGATCGCTGAGTGGGAGTGTCATATATGATTGCGTTCTTGCGCAAGCAGACACCTTTCCCGTTGAATTTGTTGCATATATAGTGATTCTTTATGGCGTACTCACATTTCCTATGGTAGTGCTCTTATCGCCCTTTTTGAGTGTAGGCACCCGTAGACAGATATATTCTTCCGTTCAGATGTTTCACCATTGTTAGTGTGTTTCTCTTAAAATGGCCTCTTACTGTTTTGTTTTCCTTTTCCTGTTGGACCAACCTGTCAGTATGTCAAATCTTCAGTACCATCCTTTGTTTTGTACAATTACAGAGTTGGACACCTGTTGGATGCGGAAATGATTGCATTCTACGCAGCAGAAGCTATTGAAGCTATACACTCATTGCACCGCATGGGTTATATTCACTGGTACGTGCTTATTTGTTGTTCACATATCTAGTGTGAGCTAGAGCGCTGTCCATCCTGATCACACAAAAACGCGTCCGTTGTGCGCTGCAATCGATCATTCCATCCCAGGTCGTCGTGTGATTTCGCGTCGTGCACGCTGAGTTCTTCCATTTCTAGTCATTCCGTAGCAAAACATCTAACAGATACTGCTTAAAAGCACAATTTATCCGTCTAATTTGCCGACATTGAAAGCCTAATTCATTGAGCTAGTGGATGTTCATATTAGCTGAACTAGGCCATCTAGGCATTTTGGACAGCACCGTCGCTCAGTTGGGTCAACGGAGTTTGAGTGGCATAATCCAGTACATATGATCCCGAATAATGCCTTTTCAACGTCTTATTGTTCTATCTTGCATTCTCCAAGCATTAGTTCAGCAAAAAATGCAAAGCCATCAACTTAGCCGTTATGAAGCTACAGAGATAATGAATTCAATGCTCACCGACTTGCCTCAGCAGTAGTCCTAACAATAATATTGACGCCGGGTTTTGATTTATATCATACGCGGATATTATTCAGCTGCGATGTGACTTTAGCTGGCAAAATTTATTTGAGCGGCATGTCGAGGAATTACATAGTGCCCCAAGTTTAAAATACCGATAAAAGCATATGGTGGGCATACTTTCGTATGCTGCAAGGCTTGTTAATTTAAGTGACTAGGTCGCAGCAGGCAGTCAATGAAATTGTCAAATAAGGAAAATACAGGATATATGTCCAAATCTCGTAGGAATCTGCAAACTGCGTTCAAATGCACATCAATGTTAAACGGCCGATGTGTTTCTTGGCGAATAGGGTGTACGTCACACTTGACTCGTTGGAATTTCGTTGGCCTTAGTATACTTACCAAGAGGAATCAACCGTGAGGTTTCTGGGGTGGCGTGAAAAAGCCGAACCTGGTGTCTATAATGAGTATTGTTGTGGTCACGTTGGGTGAATGGTCGATCTTGGTGATGGTTTATTACGTCATACGTGGTCACGATCAAGGATAGTCAATGTTTTTTTAAACCTGAATGTGCAATCCTAAGAAGTCGACATGTCCCTCCCGATCAAGGTCCTCAGAGTAAAACTGGAACTGGCGATGAAGTTGGCTAACGATTTCAGGAAGATTGCAGTCAGACAAAAAAAGACAGTCTACCATCTTTCAGGGAGGGCCATTACCAGCGGTCGATCTGAATTGAGCCGAGTTGCATTTGTGCTTTCGAGAGGATTTATTTCCACCTCATCGACAGTCATCCCCAGACAGCCACCAACTAGTCACTTTGAAACTTTCGAATCCTTGTGGTATTCACTTTTATGGCTTTGTTAGCCCGTTTTTCTACTTTATCGCTCTCCTCATTTCTGCAAATAGACCAAGTTGACCTTTTCTGTGGCCGCAATTCGTGGGCGGCGACTATATGGGACCGACTCATCTTCTCGCGGAAGCCTGTAAAGTAAAGCCAATTAGGTTGTGAACGGGCACAGTGTGATAGATCACACGATAGGACCAATTAATATATGGTAATGCACATAAATTAACTAAACTATAATCGCCCTATCACACTGAGCCTCCACAGTGTAATTCGGGTCGCAAATCGGAGAAGAGTCAACCATCCGGTTTGTTGGTGGCACTCATTGCCCTTTACTGGAAAAGGGGGATCCGGGTTTCGAACGTGGTCATCCAGTGCTTAATTACGGATGCCACATACGATCAGTGCTATGGACGTATTTTAAGGCAGAACAACGTTTTCCTGACCAGTAACAAGCCGACAGCACATGGCATGCCCTTATATTCAAAATCACTGCTGAATAGGGCTGCATCATCGACAAATTGTTTGTATCAAGCTTGAATCATAACGTTTCCGGTGCCTGTAGTGTACTTTGTTTCCTTCTGCTGCGACGTTACTTCATACTCCCCCAAATGCTAGCCGGCCGAAAAGTGTCTACTTTCCTCATTAGCGATTAGCTGCCTTCCACATGTGTTATTTTTAATCCCTTGCTTACTCTACTAGCCAGTCCCGCAGTGAGGTGAGTTTAATTCGTTAGCTACTTATTCTATCGACACTGATTCTTCTGAATAATCAAACTACTAGAAGCAACTGTTTTTAAAACATTTCCAGCGCCCTTAGTTAACCAATTTCGTGGTTGCCAGGCATGTCACTTTATTGTGTCTCAGTTGTGTCTTTTTACTTCTTCAGTGACCTAAAGCCGGAGAACTTTGCCATCGAACGCAGTGGTCACTTGAAGTTGTTGGATTTCGGATCAGCTATTCGATTAGACGCGGATGGTAAAGTGAGTCCCATTTGATTACCTTTTAGACGGCTAATTAGTTGTATGTTTAGATTTTAGGGTTTACCCATCTGGAACATGGCGGTGCATTTTTCTTTAGTTTTGTTATACACTTGGGCCTTTTTTCGCAAAGGTTCGGAAATCTGGTCCATTTTAGTGGGCTTCCTGGACTAGAACCTAGAACAGCTGCAGAAAGGCGAAGAAGATGAAATTTTGTACCGTGTGGCGGTCGATGTTAGACACTTTACGGGCAACCAGTACAATACGGTGTCTATTCGAGCGTATTTTTTATCGTTTAACGTGCTGATTTCACCTGGTTACCCGGATTCGCACTTTGGTCGAATTTGTTTGATGCACCATGCGACTAAGTTTTCATTAACAAGGCGGTGTAGAGGCCGGTTCCCATTGGTTGCATCTCCTGACAGGAAATGCCCTTGTAGAAGAAATATCTCTGCATCCTTGGAAAGTGTTCCTGCTTGGTTTATTGTTTTATTATTTTCGTCTCCCTCAGAGTTTAAGCAAAACGTCAGACGAATGTATCATAATCATCATCTTTTTCTTTCGTTCTTCCACTTTCAATTTAATGTAGTGCGTTTGTCCTACCATGGTGGGCACTAAAGAGTATTTGAATATCGAACTTCTTCGTCAGAGAGGTCGGCACAACGAAGAACCTCTGTTGGTTGGCCCGGAATATGACTACTGGGCCATTGGTGTTCTGCTCTACGAACTGTTCTACAGCCAAACTCCATTCTACGATAAAGATGAAGATCTCATGATGCAAAAGATTGTTGACTACAAGGTATGTTGTGCGCTCGTGCCTTTCCCAACTTACTCTTCTTCACTGTAGAAAACGCTCAAGTTCCCGTCCAATGTGCAAATCCCGGACAATGCCGTCCAACTCATACGTTCTCTGATCACCAGCCCTTCTAAGCGGTTGACCTATGATGGCTGCGTTCGACACCCCTTTTTCAAGATTATTGATTTTGCAACCCTGCGACAAAGTAAGCTGTAATTCTTTTCTGTCACTTATTTTAAATCTGTGTCGGAGAGCTGGGGTTTGGTAAACCTTGAAATAAGAAGTTCAAGTGCAGAAAGCATGGGATAAATGAGTCTTCGAGTGGTCTCTAGTCGCCGGCCTCCCACCTACCCGACGGATGCTTTACCACCGCGTATACCCAGGCAATATCAGCGTCTGGCTCGATGTGGAAGTCCCACAGGAGTCTAGCAGCACCGACAGACATCAACCCTTAATCCATCAGCCGGGGATGTAGTAATTCACGTATGGATTTTCAGTACATATGTATGACGGAAAGCAAGCGTCCTGGGTAGGTCAGTTTGTAGAGCCCCCTTATGATAGGCAGGAAGTATGTTGTTCGAGTTCACCTGAAGTGTGTGCCGGACGGGAGGATGACAGTCGTCAATAGGTTGTTGAGACGTACTTTCAACTACCGGAACGCTGTGTTCATCGGTGATCGAGTCACCCGATCAGTGATAAAACCGATTTACCACGGTTCTTCAATCATTTTCTCCTAACCACTCTTCAACGAACAGTTCCAGACTAGGGTTGGTTCGGAGTTACGGCCTGAACCAAATTACAGTGGATGGCCGCTCTGTTGGCAGTTGGAGTTACATTTTTCGACCCATCATGTATGAGTTCAGAGGAGGCTATAGGGGATTCTTGGTCTGTCTCTGGTTTTTCTTAATGTGGGTCAAGCGAATTATCTCTGACAGAAATGCCCCGACGAGTTGTTTGCTCTGTTACTGTTCCGGATTCCGACTCAAGCAAATATCTCTGTAGAGTTATCAATATTACCAGCTACTCCCATAATCACTGAGCGAGTCTTGAGAATTGATTACGCTATCACAGTTTAGTTAGTGGACCTTCAGTCGAAGTACACTTGAGCTGTTTCAATTAGCTCCATTGTGTGGGCTACCCTGCTATCAACAGTGATAGTAACAGGCGGTAATACCACCTACGCTCCTACTATCGGTGCGGCTGCCTCTCAGAGACGAGCGGTCGTCCTTATCTTTGACATATGTAAATTGTCTCCAAGATATCCCGTTTTCCGCCATGGATATTTGTTAGAGAAGTCATTTTATAAACCTAGCAGCATTCGTTACGAGGATATTCACTTGAAATAGGTCGATCTCCTCCGCAAATCTGCTAATCATTGGCAATCAATGCCATCAGTTAGTTCATAGTTGCGGGCCCAACTCAGTCGGCGTTCGGAAGAGGCTTATGCGCCACTTTAATCATTGCATAATCCAACACACCCCCCCCTCGTGGTGGTAAAACTCACACTCAGGCTCGAAGATCCTCGGAATAGACTCTACTTCGGCCCTAAGAGCATAATTGACTCTCCTGACCAGTGTGCGAATTTCTTCATCCAGTCATATCAGCTGTTGTCATTTAACGTGGTGACACAAGATTTCCGTTAGATTTTGACGCGTCGCTGAAAAGGGACTAGTGTAAAACTGTAGTGATGTTGAGTAACTAGTCGGAAACGTCTAGCCTTTCTTTTGGAAAATGAATCCTGCGTTTCTAATAATGCCAACTTTTTTATTGACGGGTTGTCTGGTGGCTTTCCAAATGCTTATGGAGATTTTCAAACAAGCTAAGTAGTCCAGCATTTTGCGCGAGGGGTCGTGCAGACGGGGGCTTCCTATAGGAACAATCGACCACATTCGGCCACTCATTATTCCAGGCGTGTTTTAATTATCCAGGTAGTGCTTGCAACAGTTTTTCATGAGGACATTCACGCACACTATACTAAATAAGTGGAGACGGGCGCACCTTGTACGAACAGCAACATTCAGAAGGGGCACACAAATGTTCAGTTCACAAGGGTCGGACTCATACAAATCAATAGTCAACATACATATCTGATCGGTTGTGGTGGTTGAGTACAGGTGCTTCAGTAGAAGACTCACTCTGAACGTGACCGCGGTGGTATGCAGTTGGTGATAAATTACCAGAAACAGAGCCAAAAACGGCATCCATTTTATCCATGAGAGAATGTGCTATTGGATGTCTAACAAACGCGGTTTTGTAGGTTAATAATCGGATCGAGCCGTCTGTATTTACAAGTTGTATAAAATCCACATACCCGCACTCCCAGTCATCGTTACCATAGACAGCTCAAAGCTTGTAACGAATTCATTCGCCTTTTTCTTGCTGTTTCATCCATTTATTTTAGTGGACCACCTTCCTACAGAAAAACGGCAGATCCCACGTTGGGTCAGATTTTTTTACAGCAGCTTCTCTTCTCAGCTCCTCATGTTGACTGGATTTTCTTTTATGCCTGGGTACTCAGCATCACATAGCACAACATACGTTACTTCACTTGTTTGTCTATTTTCAGCCACACCACCCTATCTGCCACCTGTCGGTGAGTTGGATGACGTGTCGAACTTTTCCGGTGGTGGTTCGCGAACTCGCGACGAACTCATAATGGATGTATCAACAAATGAAACTTTCTCTCCAATACGAATGAAAGAGACAACCCGTGAGTCCCTCTACCCGTCAGTCTTGGATACCACCTGCCACCTAGCGGAAGCAGCTGAAGTCACTCTCTTGACCCAGGAATGTACCCATCCAAGCGATGAAGTTGACGAAAAGGTGCTTGATGAAAACACCGACCCTATGGTCAGTGAGTCTCATGCGGTCGATGATAACAAATTGGAAACACCTCTTAACAATAGAGAGGCGAAAGTGAAGGCCATTCGTAAAGCCGCCGCCATATCAATACCGGAAGAGTTTGAAGAGATAGAAGATGTCGAATGGGATGGATCAGATTGCGTACGCAACTTACCGTTCGTTGGCTACACCTTCACTCCGGGTCTAGTGCTTCTACGCAAACTAACCAGTGGCCAAGCAGCAGCGGTTGCCGCCGCCGGCCTTGGGACTGCGATGCTAACTGTGACGAACACTACTCTACCTATGTATGTTCCCCATCTTCAATAACCCGGTTTTCAATTAACACGTGCACTGCGTCGTTCTCGTTTGTTTAATGTTGCTACTCCTCACAGTTTGTAACAGTGGGTGACATGGTTGAGTCACTAAAATCTGACTGTCGTAATCACCCCCTCATAGACCATCCTACAACAACGTAGCCCGTGAACGATGTCATAGTTAGCAGCTCCCCAGCCTCAGAAAGAGGTCAAGTACACGGTGTTCTCTTTGGGTTAATGACTGCATTAAGTAATCACTCTGCTCTATACTATTACTGAAAGAATCTCTGAAGGACTCAGTGGAATTCCATTAAAACCAACTTCTATCTTTGTGTGATTAACGTATGCTTGCTGAAGAGCGTGTTGTGATCACCAGGCCTATCAGATCGATGGCCGGTTGCTTGTGCGGGAAGTAGATAAGCAATTATGTCGCGCCTTCTCTCGTCACCTTTGTTATTATCTCCCGTTGTTACATATTATCACAACCACCATCTCATGCCAGGAATCCACGAATCACTGCTCTGCCTCCCTTTTTTCAACCCTTGACACGGTTAAACTAAGAAATGAAGCAGAAAAACCGACGGTAGTAAAAAAAAGATCAGCCATATGGTGCTACAGCAATGTATCGTACCTGTTAACCTCGTGGTTTTACTAATCATGCGTATCATGTCTCACTGTACTTGTCAGGCAGCACGGTAGACTTCAGCAGGCAGCACACCGTCGCGGGTTTTCACTTTTGGTCCCGTCACACTTCTTGGTCCTTATCGACCACCATTGTGACCATACCAGCACCCGAGTTGTTGCTTGCGTCCTAACGAGTGTAGTCATATCAACGTAAATGTCTTGCTAATCTGTAAAATGCTTTCTAATACATCTTTTATTAGTTCATTCCTTCAGCATCCGAACAACGACAACCTAAATGACAGTATGGGACGTCCTTACCGCTCCCTGAACTCCCAATTACAAATACCCTAATTCTGGGGGGGGGGATGGCCCAGTGGTTAGAGCGCAAATTTACTGACCGGAAGGTTCGTGGTTCGAACCCGACTTCTGCATCTCGACTTCTCCTGTCTGAGCTTGGGCAACCTAGCAGTACCCCAGCCCTCGTGCTTCCTTCAGGTGGCATGGAAGCCAGGTACCGAAAGGGTGTTACAGCCGAACAATTTATTTATTATTTACTTACTTTTACTCTGCTTCCGGTGCAGGTTGCGGGATTTTTACATGCGGACGGGAGCCCAGTACTTTGTTTTTTGAAGTCAGGTAACTAGAAACGGACGATCACACGTCGAAGGTGACAGTTCGCATCATTCTCACGTGCTAGCATATTTACGTTAGGTGAAGTGTGACCGTTTTACTAGAATGTGGGCTGGGAATAACTACATGATGAAGCTAATATCTCTAATTCCGAAGACCTTTACTCAACCTAATGCCAGTTGCTTACGCGGCTAAATTTACTCTCTCAGGCGTTAAGCTCTACTGCCAAACGATGGCCTGATCCCACGTAATTTGTTCGTACTCAGCGTATGTCGAATTCCTTGTGGCTGACCCTTCTCTGACTTGCAACCGTCCACCCTGTTGAACGCAACTTTGTCGTTTATCTTGGGTGGTGTTTTACGTGCTGCTGCGTTGCTAAACGCTCAGCCGGCTTACTACCAGAGGGACAACCCAGGTCGAAGCGAATGGGAGCTGTGCGTACGAGCAAGTGCCAAAACCCGATAATATGCATCGTTTAGGCAAAGTGACATGACATTTGATGGTGCATGTCGGGCGAGGTTATCTGATGACTGATGTGGACTAGTCGACGAACGGCACGAAAGATGCGCACACAACCCAGTCACACAGGAACGCGCACACTAAGCTGGCTGCTACAGGCGAGTTGATTCTCCCAAAAGTCACCTAGAATGCTTTGGCATTACTAAATCTGGTTATGCTTTGAAGACTATACGTTGTTTTAGGTTTAACACCACGTGAAGTCCAAATGTAATCTTACTAGATTCTTTACCACTAACTGGTCTCACCGCTCGTTTGCCTTTCGTCCACCTTTTGTCCATTACCTTTGAAGGGACTACACATTGATTTTTACTGTTCACTTTTTGCACTACCATGGCTTCGTGTCATTCTTGCGTGCAGTACACGCCAACAGACCATGCGTACTACAACGTCTCACCTTCAACTGCTTAATGCCACCGTCACTGAGGCTGTGAACACAACGGGACCCTATCTGAATATCACGGAGAATCCTCCGTTTGAATTGGCTGGGAAGTGGTCAGAATTAAGACAACTCTGTGACGTATTGGAGAACCATGCCAGCTCCCTTGGCCCGGAACATGCCGAACACCTTCAGGTAACTAACCCCACACTATTGTTCTCGTTTTAGTGGAAGCTCCATTGAAATAGGCACCAACGATGATGCTTACTATTTAACACAGGAAGAGTACAGTGAAACAAGTACAGTTTATTTTGGACGAATAAACTACAGGATCCGTAAATAAGCCATTCGTTGGGACGAGATGGCTCAGTGGTTAGATCGCGAATTTACTGACCGGAAGGTCCGTGGTTCGGACCCGACCTCTGCATCCCGACTTCCCCTGTCTAGGCTTAGACAACCTGGCAGCTAGGCACCGAAAGGGTGTTACAGCTGAACGACTCTCGTTGGGTCAATCGCTCGTAAAGGATCGCTTAAAGGATTGCCGTCACCAGTGCTGAACACTATTCCCTCACTGCCGTACGTCCGTGTCAATGTGTTTATAGGTAACCCGGTGGGAAAAAGAATATGACAGAGAAAGCCCCTGTACTGCCCTTCATACAGTTCATCGCCGGTCGATAAGCAACCTTTTAAGCCATAGTGTGGGTTAGGCTGTTTTGAAAACCTTTTAAAGTACGGGGATTGTCCTCAACGTTCTATCAAACCCCAAACAAAACGCCACTGGGATTTTCCAGACATTTCTCCATTCGTTTTTTAAACTTCGTTTTTCAACTCTCGCTTGGGTTACAGGTGCACCGGTTATGAATCCTTTCACCCTCCGTTCATTCCATATTTGGAACCTTTGCAGCAGTATCTACTGTTCTTTTTCGCAAATGCAGTCCTTCCCCCCCCCCCCGAATAGGGACCTACCTCTTAAGGGACCATTCTCTCCCAGCCCTTCGAATTTTATCACTGGGTCGGCGAGCAAAATGAACCTCTTCTCGAAAAAGATACCGGAAAATTTTGATAGCTTTGGCTCTATTACCCACCTTTTATCAGAAATCGGGAAATGCAAACACTATTTGACGTGGCTATTAGTTTCTGCTCAGCTGCACAGAACGATGTTGTTCAAAAGCCTGGTTATTTCCTGTTTACATTCTTTGTGCTATCTAATAATCTTGACAATTGCAATCTACGAACAAAGGGTTGGTCCCACGGCTTAAGTTCAGTACGACAAATCATGTGATATACCAGGAGACGTGCCTTCAGTAGCTTGACGAAAGTTCGGTTGTCTGGCTACTAATCCAGCCGACTAGCCCGGCTCTTTAGGAGAGCACGTTCAGAGCGGTAGCAGGTTCCTGTTTTTCAAACTTGGAGTGAAAATCGTTTAAGTCAGTGCGGAGCGAAGGCAAAGCTGCTATCGATTATCACTGTGAGGGTCACAGTATCGTCGAAAGTTAGCGAAGCCACAGGACTTTTCACTTTTCTTGAAAGGACTTTCACAGTTCATATAAGTCTCGGTGCGCACATACGTGAATCGCTCCGACAAACTTAGAGCGCCCCTTCCGAGCCTCATTACAACACACAAGTTTACCCTCTCTATGAAAGCTTGTCTTCTCATGACCCATCAGAAACCAAGTACTCCACTTCAAGATTGGTTATCAGGCAGAATTCCTCTGATAATGCAAGCCGGAAGAATACCAAGGTGTCGGCAATTTAACCTGGTTTCATCCAGTTTCGAACACCAACACTGCATTTCATCGAGATGAAAGCTAACCCTCTCTTTGTTAACCAACTTACCAACATTGATTTATCATGGAATTTATATTTACTACTTTTTCGGGTTTAACGTTCTTTCTGTGCTGAAAAATCTGACGATGACCAATCAAACGACTCAGAAGAATGTGAGCCAGTGACTAGCAGGTAAAAGGAGACTGGTTTTAGGACCATGAGAAACGTCGCGGTATATGTACTCCAGTTAGTGAGATTCCGCGTGCAAATTGGTCATTTAGGTCCATAGTGGCATCCCGTTGTAATCGCTCACTGCAGTAGAATTGTAGTCTAAACAGAATCAAATAGAGAAAACGATATGAAACGTAAACGGCCATAACGATTTTTTCATACGTTGAATGCCTCACTTAAAAATCACTGGGTTGTCACACAAAACCAGGGATTTGATCTATTACCTCGCCTCGGAAGGATTCACCATATTCTTATTCTCCACTTTTGCACGCTAATATTTTTACCTTGATGCACTTTAACTAGATTGTACACTGAATGCACAAACACAATACTGTTGTAAGGCTGGGTCACATTGTGCATCCTGAAACTTCCATTTTACTTGATCAGACCCTTCGCAAACGTTTGATTGACGCAATTGAGGACTCCTCAAATCTGGTGGCTTTCGGAGACGCTATTACTGCATGGATTGCTCAGGAGAAGTGCGTCATTTCTGACTATTCATCATTCATTGGCTCATTGTATTCTTCGCTGTTTTACTGTTTGTTTGCCGCAGTTAACACAATCTGTCTGACCTCTTTCAGCAGTTTTACCTGTTTGGTGCTCTCGACTTCATTCTTACTGGCATTCCCTGTGTGTACAGTGGTGTTCTTACCCATACCATTGAGTAATTGAATGCTTGGTTTCACATTCCTGGTAAGCGAATCGTGCAATACGAGTCTCGTTGGTAATTCAAATGGTTCGAACCCGACCTCTGCCTCTCGAGTTCCCCTGTCCAGGCTTGGGCAACCTGGCAGTTTCCCAGCCCTCGTGCTTCCTTTGGGTGGCATGGCAGCTAGGCACCGAAAGGGTGTTACAGCTGAACGATTATCTTTTTATTATCTAATTCAAATGGCATCAAACGAAATCCGCGAGCCACTGTCACATTCTATCACAACGTGTTACCTTATCAGTAACTCTTCCAACTGTGGTGTGTATCTATTTGCGATCTGCTTGGCTGCACCAACTTGAAATATACATACCCACTTTCATCTCCAGGTGGTCGAACCTCTCATCCAACGCAAAACGTGCTTTTTTACAAATTGCCCTTGAAAGGACTTTCACAGTTCATATAAGTCTCGGTGCGCACATACGTGAATCGCTCCGACAAACTTAGAGCGCCCCTTCCGAGCCTCATTACAACACACAAGTTTACCCTCTCTATGAAAGCTTGTCTTCTCATGACCCATCAGAAACCAAGTACTCCATTTCAAGATTGGTTATCAGGCAGAATTCCTCTGATACTGCAAGCCGGAAGAATACCAACTTGAAATATACATACCCACTTTCATCTCCAGGTGGTCGAACCTCTCATCCAACGCAAAACGTGCTTTTTTACAAATTGCCCTTAAAAACAACTCTGTTAATCGTACTCACACCTGTAGCATTCCCCGCATTGCTGCGTTCCGTCCAAATTGTTGCCAGAGATCCGTTTTGTGCGCTAGTATAAAAATTATGCCGCTCTGTACATTCCATTCTCCTGAGAATACGATTAGGTTTCAAGTGGGGAAATCCCCTTCCATTCGTAAATCGCAGCTGTGGAATATAGTCTACCCGATTTCAATATTCTGTCGATTTGGCGGCGCTTACGTTAAATTCGACACAGTTGCACACTCTTACGAAGAACCAAGTAGCAACAGGTTGTGATCCAGGGAGTCAACAAGTCGACGCTAAGCTTTTTGTACCAAGCAACGGATAGCATAGTGTACAAACCCGGCAATTACAAATGTGAGATAAAGGAAGCGCATGCTTCCGGTATTCGCGAGTTCCACTACGGCCAGGCAATCGTGTCACCTCTCCTCGGTGTCCACGCTGTGAGGATACTTTCCCACTCAAAGAGTACCAATTTAAAAGAATTCCAAAGAAGAGATTCTACTGGAAAGCATGTTAAAGCCATCAGAATGGCTATCTGCTAGGCGGTGCTCGGTCACAACCGTGTCACTGTAGTGATTAAGCTAGAAATATAATATGGGTGGTAATTTGTTGGAATATTGTTAGCTCGGGTGCATTAGTTGGTAATTGATCAGGTGACTGTTGATCTGTTCGCCGAGCTTGGCAATTGATTTGCAAACGTTTCGTCACCAGTCGAGAGACATCTTCAGTGCGCTGTTGGGGGCGCACTGAAGATGTCTCCTCGACTGGTGACGAAACGTTTGCAAATCAATTTCCAAGCTCGGCGAACAGATCAACAGCCACCTGATCAATTACCAAATACATTATGGGTGTAGGTTGAACATCCTTCATGGAATTTATACCACCGTCTGTACTCCCTCAGTGTTGGAAAAGCCTGTGGCGAAAGAAATCTCATTTCCTGAGGGAGGACAGTTTTAACACGAATATGAATTTAACTTTTCTACACTGTTCGGTTGTTGTTTATCCGGGCGTCAATATTCAGTAATAACAAATCTCTGTCTGCTAATCACTGAATAAATTACAGCTACAGTGAACTCATCTCGTGGAATTGCCTTCGGTTCACTCCCAAAATATTTCCTCGATGGGATGTGTCCGTGTGAGATGGCGGGCAATGAGGACCGCGCTGCGCGCTTTCTATACCTAGATTATCGTGTTACATTTATATCCCGGTGTTTTAAAAGACCTTGGTATATGAGGGATGGGTTTCTCCACCTCGTCGGAACTGAATTATTCCTGCATATCGGTGATAGAAGTACTGGTACTGCATGCTGAATCCCCATAATTTAACACTCATCAGACGGAGGACAGTGAACTGGTCCTGTTTATACCCCGTCGCCTAGGTTACCTACACCAGCGTGTTGGCATCCTGAGCTCTCTCACCTACTAGTTTGTTACAATGAATGGCGGGTATGATTGGTAAATTCCATCACTTAGCAACGTACTGACATACTGAGGGGACTTTCTTCCTAATTGGACTGTGTTTAATGTCCCTTGTTCTGTTTGTTGGTAGCCTTATTATCTGACGTCAATGGGGAACTGTAAAAATGCCCTCTAAAGGCAGAGGGCGTTGTCGAGGGGTTTTCAATATACCCTTGTTCGGGTGGCCAGTGTGTTCCGTCACACTTCATACGGCAAATGCTAACCTACCCTTGCCCGCTGTAGCCATTTCCCCTCATTTGCTTACACAATGATTGACGTTCGGCCTCGCAACATAACAGATCATATGCACATATGCACCGTTCAGACGTACTCCACTCGATTTCGAACTACCATGGCGGCCTGACGACACCTCTGTTGACTCCACTCGAACTGGCTGAGTTTTCACCAGGGTCAGCTGCCTGGTTTAAAATCGGACCGGTCACAACATCAATAGCTTTCGAGTGCTCATTGAGAGCCGTCGCATCCCACTCGACAGGATTTCGAGTAGTCCGTCCTGCAATTTGTAACCGCGTTGGCAACAACCAATAGCTACTAACTGATCAAGCCCTTCGGAAAAGAAAAGAATTCCACTGGTCGCCTGACTTTTCCTTCTGAGAACGCATCAGTCGGAGAGAGTCTAGCGGGGTCACATGACATAAGCTGTGTGATTTGAAGATATGGGCGTCATATTCCACCTGTGTGCTAGTCAATCACATCGCTGGTCAGCCACTCGTGGCCGAGTCTTATAGTGTTCAGTCACATAATTTCATTGATTCCAACCATTCTGGAGATTCTTGAAATGAGTAGTGTTGCTAATTATCCCCAATAAGGATGGAACAACTGTACAGTACTTCTAGGGCTTTCAGCGTAAACTGACTTCACTTTCAGGATGAAATTTCGATTGAAACTTCCAAGTTTCCTCCCCACCTACAAACAACCAAATGCTTGCCACGTGTAAACCTTGCATCTCAGGGAACGTTTATGATATGCCATATTCCAAGGCAGAACTTCAATTACTGTGTAAGCACAAGGATTTCCGTCGTAGCCACGCTTTATGAATCAAATTCAAAAGCTAAAGAGAAGATACTTTCGGGCTCTGCAAGTGACTGACTTACTCTTCAAGAGTAAAGACCACAATGAGGGTATCTTATCCCATTCACTTATATTTACTGGTGACTACCATTTTGAACTCTAATTGATGTGGGGCATCTTTAGAGCTTAATGTGACCTTTCTTGATTCGCGTGTAACTTCATGACATCCTTCAAATGTGTAGTTATACTCTTGAAACAGAGATTGGAGCAGTTTTGTTGTTAGAAGTGTCTGTAGCTAAAAGAGTACTTTCCCGGTCATAAAGTTCGCTATACCCTTCTTAATGTGCTTACAAAGGTGTACTTTTGGTGCAATATTTCATGTAGAAAGGTGTCTCGTTTTCGGATCGTTTGTCCAAGGCTGTTACAATCGTTACCACCCTATCCCGAGCATCCGCAAGGTGAAATGTTCTCCCTCTAATTGTAAACAAATTTTGAGGTACTGCGTTGATCACTGTATCCCCGTTGGGATCTCTCTCTCTCTCTCTCTCTCTCTGCTATTCGTGGTAGTCCACTAATATCATCTTGACCACCAAACACGCGAAGATTGAATACAACTTAACTCTTTCCCATGGCTGTCTATAAGTGGCACAGAAACTATTATAGGCTGGATCGCTGATCAGATAACTAGGGTGGGCTAACACCATTGATATCAACCGTAATGGATCCAGTGGATATCACACGAACAGTAGAATGATAAGAGAGTAAGGCCTAACGGAGTCACCGTCGGTCGACTGATCAAGTTGACATAGTGTGGTAAGATTGACTCCGGCTGTACCACAAGCCTGACATATTTCAGGCCAAGTCTGAGCATCCGATAGTTTGTGAAAATTTCGTCAAGCTGCTGAGCTTGTTCCTCAGGTGTACTCCCGTCATCACTTGGGTGTTCCCTGTTGGCCGAATTGTGACGTACTGATGAACAGTGAGCTGATTCAACTTTTGGAAGTTTCTATCACTGAATATCTGGGGGGAAGGTTTGGACTGAGAGTGTGATTAGGCCTTATGCATCTGCCACCCTGAGACAGTGAAGCACCGGTGTTACTCGTTAGCGTTGTCAATGAGGATGATGATGGGTCCAGTGGAAACACAAGTATGACTGTCGTTATATGCACAAAAATGCAACATTTCCGCAGCATGTTGCATTATCCGTTACCCGTGTAGAATTCCACTTGAGGCTCTAAACAAGACTAAATAACTTTCAGTGCCAACATGCATTTCTTGAGCGCACCTGCGAATCAGTAGTTATTAGATTGAACAGAGGAGAATAAGTGGTAAGAACGAGTGTCAAATGATTCCGTCATCAGACGGTTTGGACCAACGGCCAGTTTTTTACTTTTTTTTCTTCAAGTCTAGAGTTTACATTCCTTCTCCTCTTATTCCTGCAGATCTCTCCGGGACTACTGTCCCCAGTTAAGAGCCTTAAACGGTACCGTTTAGCTCGTCCATCTTCGCATTTTGTTGACATGCTGACTGCCACTCGGTTTTCATTGATTCATTCTATCTCTTACTTAGCAGATACACTTTTGAAGTCCTTGAACGCCTCCGGGATGAAAACGCTCGTCTTCAACTTACCAATCAAGCAAACCAAGGCTACCGCGCCCAGTTGGAAAAAGTTCGACTCGTTCTGGTAATTCCTGTCGCTTTAAATTTGGTTAATCCGTTTTACCTACTAACAAGCGTGTCAGTAGCTCATTTGTTTATAACCCTTGCATAACGCTTCTGTGTCCAATCCTGCTGAGGTTGTGATTCCGTACGCCACACACAATGGCTGCTTATGTCTTTTACTCAATATGTAACAGTAGAATGGGAAACCACATCCGGGATCAGCCAAGAATTGGTTGTCTGTTTACGGACTTACCTCTTCTTCGAGGGTAGCCCATGGGGTTCTCGACTTCTGCTCCTGAATTGATTTATATCTTCTGATTCAGCTGGATAGGTTCGTCCTTTCATGGATGTCTGTGTCGGAGGTAAGCTCTATGTTTTCTACGAGGGGTACGGCATGCTGATCTGTGGCCAACCCTCATATTTACCTAGCTGTTATCTGTGACTCAAGGCTGCGTTCCTGTTCTTCGACAGCACAGTTATCTGGATGGTTGTCGAGGTTATTTACGCTTCACTTTTTGGAGCTGGGTCGCATACCTCAACATAAGCGTCCGATAACGTACTCCTGTTTTTTGTCAAGGTGGTGTGTAGCGATAGGCTTTTCCGATACCTTGTTAGTTTTACTGTACAAGAGAATACTGATTCTAAGAGCTTGCCGCGTCATTTTGATGATTACTCCATCCAGCATGTTGAATTGGCCTTCCAGGGAAGAAAACTCTGGAAATACATTGGGTAAATGGGTGGGTTCAATTCCCGCCTGAACGGGAATTAAGTGGTATGAAGCGTAAAGCTAGGGTATTCGTCGTAGTATTGTTGAGGGTGAACAGACGTGCACCAGTTGACTTGGATAGTAACATTCATCATTGTCATGTGGTCGGTTGTTGCCACATGCCGCTTATTATTTGTCTCATCGCTGGCCGTTCTTCATTTTTTCCCCCCCCCCCCCCTTCAGTCTCGCTTGGATTCACTCCCGAATGACTTCGTTGAAATCGATTTGTCTGAACTGCTACGAACCATGTGCCCAAATACACCAGCCACCCCACACTTAACCGGAACTGAAGATTGTACCAAGACCAGTCAATCAGACGCTGACCTGTTGGTTCAGCAAATAATCGGTTTGGTCCAGAAACAACTGAAGCAATTCAGATGTCGTGAGGATGAATGCCGTGCGGCGTTAGAGGCGGCGAATCGAGAACGCAAAGAAATTTGGGAGGCTTCTTTGCAACAAATGGGTACGCTTGACACTATGGTTGCCGATCAGCGTCAACTACGTGCATGTGAAACGAATTTGAAACGAGAAATACAGGTTGGTGCTCCTTTTTATGTAATAGCTTTCAACTGTAGTGAATCTGACGTTTTGTGTGAATGCCCGGACCTATTTTTTAGCTTGTTGAGTCTTAAGGCACTGGTGCTGATTCCTCCGTTGATGGCAGAATACAACGGAACCGAATTCGTTTTTCGGTTGTGCTTCAGTATAGTTGAGCTATGCCCGCAAGTGCCGATCTGTCACAGTCCTCTTTCATGTGCTCAGCAGAGCGATTCACCTACGATGAAAAGCCATTAAGCGCGATGTGCATGCTTGAGATCGCCACTTTGAAGTCAGGACACTATGCCCGTCCCTTCAGTTGCTGACGCAACAGATACACAGAGTTTTCGCCGAACGCTTCCTATGATCATTCAATGCCGACCATGTCAGTCCTGCTGGTGTGTATTACTTATTAAGACTTCGCTCACTAGAGCAACTACTTTAGCTTGTATTCGAACACCCCATTGATTACTACTCGTTTGTGACATGCTAACCTGTACAGTATCAGTTTCTGCCTGCACCGTCTCTCAATAGTTTTGTTAATGTGTGACTATCATAGTCTCGCTGCTTTGAAAAACTGCAGACTAACGTGTGTAGAGGCACCGAAGCCGCTCCATAAATCGCCCACATACACCCGCGACCCACTATTCCCCCGATATCAAACTTTGTTTCCCCTCTATCTCACTCCAGGACCTCAAGCAGAAACTTCTCAACGAAAAGGACTATCAAAGAGATTTGCGTAATCAATGCTTGCAGTATGAAGATAAGTACTTTTCCATACGTGACAGACTGGAAGAAGAAAAGAAGGTAACGTTTTTGCTCGCGTATCTTATTGGGATTTGTTTTGTTTCGATCTTAAAAACGTGTACGTGGAAGCTTTTTTAGAGCGAGCATCCATGACTTCTTGGATGCTCTAATACATACCTAGACTACTTGCCAGTATGTCAGGCCTCATACCGAAAGGATGCCATTGAAGAACATTTATTTCAGGCTAAATGGCGTGGAATCGCCCAAGCATAACAAATGCCTGACATACGAATTGGTCTAATACATAAGACTTTGTGAGCCAGACTCCCACTGGCCTAATAACACAAGTGTGTTTGACTTTTAAGTGTCGCCTTAGTCAACTTTTTTCCGAATACACGTATGGCGATCTTCACCTTTCTGTCTGTCAACATGACAACCACAGCTCATTTTGGAGTGACCATCTGGAATAAAGAAAAACGCCTCGATTATTGAACAATTACTTCGAACAATACTTATCGTGACCACCAGCTGCCACTCATCTGCAGCCTACAGCTGACGTAGAACTGAACGGTGAACTCGGAACCAACTACGGCCTCGAAGGTTTATNGAACAAAGAAGAATGCCTCGACCGTTGGACAAATACTTCGATCAACAGTTATCGTGGCCACCAGTTCCACTCATCTGGAGCCTACAGTCGACGTGGAACCAACTACGGTCTGGGAGGTTTATGACTGCATATAGTCCCTTAAGTGCCACCGAGCTTCTGGTCCGAATGACCTCCCACCTGCATTGTTCAAAGATGGGCGTGAAGTCCTTAGTCAGCGCTTGTCTGAACTGTTTCCGTGCATTTTGGAAAAAGAGACTGTTCCGGGCAACTGGGGACAGCCGATGTTAGTGCCCATAGCAAGCGGGATTCCTGCCAGGTAGAGGTTGCGTTGACCAAATCTTCACACTCCGTCAGATGCTAGAACGACGTTATTCGTACAAACGACCCACAATTTTAGTATTGCTGGATTTCCAAGACGCATTCGACTCGGTTGACCGTTCTGTTCTCCTTGACACGCTCGCCCATCGAGGAATGCCCCGGAAGTTTGCGAACATAATAAGTTCTTTGTATTCTCAGACTTCCGGGTGTGTGGGAGCCTACGGAGAGCCCTCAAAAGCTTCCATACGTAAAGTGGTGTCCATCAGGGGTGCCCACTCTCTCCATTCCTATTTAATTTGGTAACCAATGAGATAATGAGAAGAACGCCGGCAGGTCTTCAAAACCCTGGTGTTCACATAGCTTCTGAGGAAAGCCTTGTCGATCTGGAATGTGCAGACGACATCATTCTCATCTTCGAAGAGGAGGAGAATGCGCAGGTGTTTTTGGATGAACTGACTAAAGTCCTTTGATATGCACTTTGCATCCACAAAGTGCTAGGTCATGCTCCTGGACGTGCAGCCACTGAACACGCCATTTGCAATCCAGGCAGAGGCATTCGGAGTTGTGGAGCGTTTTACGTATCTTGGGAGTTGTGTTTGTTCTGATTGCAGTGTGACAGATGAGGTCAATGCATGAATCTGCAAGGCTCGGGTCGCGTTTGCTAATTTGAGACACCTATGGCGTCAAAGTGGTGTTTCCATGAAACTCAAGGGACGTGTGTATCGAGCTACAGTGCGGGCTGTTTTGTTGTATGGCTGTGAGACTTGGCCTGTTTTAGCAGCGGAACTGAGACGTCTTCGGGTGTTTGACGATCGTTGTCTCAGAACCATAGCTCGTGTGGATTGGTGCCGGCGATTCCGTAATGAGGCACTTGAAAATTGAGTTTTTTCTTTTCAAATAAATCATGGTTGTACGACAGCGAAGCATCATTGTTGAACACTGATGTTGTGCTGTCAATGATGATGATGGAGTCGTTCGTCTAGACTAGGTACAAACGAACGCATTCGGCATAGTTTCACCTCCCAGCATGTACAGTCAACGGCCAGTGCTCGTCGAATACGTTTCTTCCATTTGTATATGGCATCCCCTCGTTTGTCGAATGTCTTGCAACTTGGTGTTATGGTTGGAACCGAACCACCGATCCTCCCGTAAGCAACTCGCACACCAACATGAGCCTGAGTTAGAACCCAGTTGGCATCGGTTTCCTTCTCCCAGTATGGGCTCGTATGTTCTGGACACATCAGTTTGTAAGGCTGATGATTACAGCATGTTTTGGTGCGTAATCGTTTTTTTCTACCCAAATTTCAATAAGGCGTTGCTGATGGGCTTTGGTAAGAGCAAGACCTAAGTTCACTTTTTTTCCTTTGCTGTTTACTGTCCAGGAGAATCGTATCATGGTTATACTCCTGTAGGACCTCGACTACTCTGAATCATCTGTTTTTATGCACTTGGTAACATTTTATCATTGTGACTTTAACTCTGTTCTCTTTCAGCGATGCTCTGATATGCAAGCACAACTCCGAGAACTTACGATGAATAAGGACGCTGCCGAAGCATTGCTTCGTGAAACTAATTTGAAACTGGACAGATTGCAACATTCGCAAGACAATGCGGTAGGTTTTCACAGGGTGATAGGTTATCTTTAGTCGCAAAGTTTCATACTGAATTCAAATAGCAAAGTTCAGATATCAATTCAAATACCAAATCCCGATTTTCAACCAAAGATTCTGCGCCAGAATAAGATGTCTGATGATGATGTGTGTAATTGCCTATTGAATCACTGGACCTGCACGTGTGTTTGCACAATTGCGTAATTCCTGCGAACAGTCGAAGAGTCATGCAATAGTTCATTCATTCGGTATGTTCGCTGATCTTCTTTGTCTCTAAGTGTAGCTCAGTCGGAACTACATGGCAATTAAAATAGTGCTCCAATGTTGACTGCACTTAACTGGGGAGCAGAGATAACCGGTATTCCAATTTAGTGTTGAATGCTTTCATAAGCATACTAACCGCAGAATCGTAGTAATAACCTTCGCTGATATCTCTATCAGGCGTTTGAAGATCTCTGAATTTCTCGCTTGTTATACCGTGCCCTTGTGTTTCCGTGTTTGTTTAGGTCCACTGTGAATATTACGGTTTGTCTACCTAACCCACTTAGACATCGCTCTATCTAAGCAATCATATGCGTCTAAGGACCTGGTCTGCGCTTATCGATCCATTCGACAAGAAAATCGGTTGTCAGATTGAACAATCTTTCACAGCTGTAACTACTAGACGCATCACTATGCCTTCGTTATCGCACTTCAAGCTATTGGTTCGATATTCACTTTGATCTCCTTATATGTTCAAATTTATCTTGCTTCGTTTTCGTAATGTCTGTCACAGTATATGAGCTGCATGTCGACAACCATATCCTCATTTTTGGTGACTTCTTCCCACGCCACCTTGTCTACGCATACTTCTACGTGTAGCGCAGGTAGAGCGCCCTTGTGCCATTGTGATACAGTGAAATACATTGACTCGACCAATATATCCGTCTACACTTTGAACGCAGACACGAGATACGATTAGAACCGAACCCGCGATTCACTCAGCTTCCAACAGGAGGCAGCAAACGTCAAAGTTATGACTGGTTACTAGATGTTAATGCTGTCCTGGGTAGACTCGCGTTATGTATCAAGACGTTTTGCTCATACAGGCTTGATCCTTGATGACCGCAAATCAGTGGAGTGCTGGAGATTCAGATGTAGAGGCCCCGCTTGTGTGCATAAAACCTTTCGACTAATAATGTTAGATCATCTTGGAATTGACTCTACTACCACCTTTTGTCTAGACTCTATACTCGTCTTATCAATTTGGCACTGCATACCTCTATCGACATTATGCTGTACATGGTGAATGACTCTAAGAGTACAATCTATGCATATTTAGGCACCGTAATGCACAGTTGCTTTGAGCTACCGCCCTAGTTTTATGTCCTAGTAGGGAAAAACCTACCCATCACCGTAAGACTGTACCACATCCGCTCCCTGTACGAGCTATTTCTGAACACTGTTGCCAGGACTACTTCACTGACTCATTTCAAGTAGCCAAGGTGTACAACTGGAAATAGCACACAGCTCTCATGAAGCCAGCATGACTGTTCCATGTCATGATTCAGCCGGATAAAATGCATCAATACATGATTACAAAAGGGATCATACGTACAATAAACTGTTTCACAGCTGATCTTCAAGATATCTACATAAATATGCAACTACTTTTGATGCATACACCAGGTATCAGGTTCCCTGTAATGCTGCGTTACAAAATACGCATGAAGCCCTGTGTTTGTTGTAATAGACTTCACAGTTCCTCAGTCTCCCATCACCCATGTCGTATGTTTAGAATGAGAAACCATCCAGCATTAGTATTCGTACGCCTCAGTTACTGCGGTGAATTATTTTAGTTCATATCACAGTGCAAAATCGACTACACCGTGCCTTGGTGGCCCCCTCTTTCCTCAGCCAGTCCTGTGTTGTGAGTCCACAAAATTTTAAACATTTTTCGTAACCCTTTCGGGTCCTTGCGAACATCTACCGCTCACTCTGGGGCCTATGTTGCAATGCCCATTTCACAAACATCTTCAAATGCTCGATTTTTGTATCAAGCTGTTAGTTTGTGTTTTCACTGATACCCATATTCCAGATGAACAGGACTATCTTAGCAGTTTATTTCGAATACGTTCCCATGTATTCGGATCGTTTCGACGGGAGCGCAACAACGCTGTTGAAGCGTAGATATGGAAGTTTTGTTCGCCGCAAACGGTCGCAAAGCTCACGTTGAGCAAGAATCTTATAGTCCTTACAATCAGTGATCTCATAGTGTATGCATTCCATCGGACTCCCAATGTTACCTTTATAAATGTCCGGTATCCAGCAATGGCCAACGCATCACTCGTTTTCAGGAATAGCAAGATCGATTTTCCCACCACTTCATCGTTGCTGTGGTAACCCCGGGCCACTCCACAGCTTTGTGATTTGTTCACTGACCCAAAAAAACACCTCAGGATTTGTCTGACCCATTTTAGCTCAGTGGCAAGAATTGCACACCAACCCACCAATTGATCGGTATGCATTTCCGTTCCACCTACTCTTACATATGTTTTGCATTCAAACCTAATCTCATTTGTCACCCATAGATCATCGACCATCTTCGAAGCGAACTGGAATTAGTCAAAACACAGCTTCAGCGTAGCGAGATAGACCGAACAAGCGCCGAGCAGCGAGAGCAGACTGTGCGGTGAGTCCATTCTTACCTTACATACCGCCTTACAAACAGAGTATCACTCACGTTGGACAGCTCCCAATTCTTTCATTGAGAAAAATTCTTGCTGGGTAGTCCAATTCATTTCCTAGTGTCTGGCATTATGCATCAAAGGAGGATTCATTATCAAGTAATGGGAGGCTGCTGAGCGAGCTGTGGATAGCTTATGGGTTTCGGTGGTCACTCCGTGGGCGGAATGCATGCGGCTCGATTCCAGCCCTGAACTCTGCCTGGGCTTAAGCAGTTTAGTGGTACCTTAGCTTCCGTGTTTCCTTGAGGGTTACACGAAACCTGTGCACCAAAAAGATGCAACTGATGAGTGAATTCATTTAAGGATTGTTATGCTGAGATGAGTCCTAAACAATGAAATTGACAGTGAGCTGTCGACCTCATAAGTGATACTTATTCTACGGAATAGATGTAGCCTATTGCTTTTCTACCCACCTACGTTAGTCTGCAAAGCATTTATTTGGAATCGGAGCTCTAACATGACGTTCCATTTGCTTTTTTTCAGCAATCAACTATCCGATTGCGAACGCCAGCTAGATAATAGTCGGCATGAAGCGAATCTTTTACGTGATCGTTACGAAAGGATGAAAGAGGCTACGGCCGAGCTCGAGGCATGTGTAAGTTATCCTGACCCTTTTCAACTGATTGGGTGTATTGGTCGATCGAAATAAGTTTAGAACCGATCGTTTCAGAAGGGTTTGGTAAACAATCGGTGGATCTCTAGCTTCGCAAACCTTCGCAGATGACATAAAGGCGTCGTCAGGCCGAGTGAGCATGTTATTGGGCCACGGAAAACCAATCAGCAAGATCTCTTTCGAATAGCACACTAGATGCACTTGGAATGTTGGTTAAAAGGTCTTCTCAGTGCTTAACTTTGACGGCCTATAGGTTAGGGATTTCAAATCTGGCTGTTATGCCAGAGCAGTTCCATTAATCAACTTCGACAAGTTTCAGTAGCTCAAGAGTACGGAGCTGATCTGGCTGGAAAGCTACTGGAAGCGCACAGTCATGCGGATGACGAAGATTGCTTGGAGGTCGAATGGAAGCTGCTCAAAGAAGCTATGTTTTCAACTTTCAGAACTGCTTTTCCAAGCCATATGACTCGCCGATATTGCTCTCCTGGATTCGGCTCCTTCGAAAATGCAAACCATTTTAAGTAACCTAAGTAATTCTGTCCCACGCCTGCAGAGTGTAAAATGCTGCTACAAGAGTGGGTGAGATCAAACCCAAACTTCATGCTTCCAGACGAGCCAATCGATGTGGTAGATAAATTTGTTTACCTGGACAGCTGTGTGAGTTCCGGTGGACTGGCTAGAGATGATATTCTTTCTCGAATCGGGAAAGCCAGGGCAGTTTTTTCCAACCTCTGATACCTGTTTCGCCGACGTGACGTGAGTTTGTCTGTCAAGGGAGGAGTTTACACTGTGGCGGTGCGATCCAAACTACTTCATGGATCAGAGACGTAGCCTCTACGCGCAGATGAAATACGAAAGATAGTATTGTTTGATCATCGGTGTCTGCATTGGTCGCGTCCGTTGAGAACATCGGATTAGTAATGCTGAGGTACGCCAGATGATCTTAGGAAGAAGGAACTGTCCGGCGATAGATGGATTACTTACGCTTCATAGGTTACGCGTGTTAGGATATGTAATCCGCATGCCAGAAGACCGTCTGCCTCGCAGAGCTTTTTTCGCCCAGCTCTGTGCTGAGTGGAAGTGACCGAGACGTGGACAGCGTATGATCTGGCAACGGAGTATGAAAACACTAACCAATAAACTGAGTCGGATCGACAACTACCGCCCCCCTGGATGGGGACCCCGGGACCCACCGTAATGTGACGGTTTGTGTGCCTCTGTGACTCATTGAGCTATACCGGGGTGTCCGTGCGAGCCTTTCACACCAGGTTGGTCAATGGTTGGAGCTCTGACTAGCAAAATATCCTGGTCCTCCAGGTTGGGGATTGGAACATGTGTTACGGCTTGTTCTTTTGAAACAGCAATGAACTGGTATTTCCCGCCAAACACCGCTATCCTGTGATCAGGCTTTGGTTGGGGACCCTACTCGTCCTTTCTAGGTTTTGGGCTTCCTGGAAGTAACCCAACCTCTTTACAACCATAATTCCCACATTTGAAAATGGTGTCATGCCACATCGGCCATCGCGTGACATTATCAAGCGAGTCGCCTTGCCTGCTTCACACAGCAGGGCAGGAAAAGGACTTCTTTCCTTATCTTTCACATACTTTTTCTTCGTCCTCCTCCCCTGTTTCCATTAATAACACTGCTTATAAGCCTATCCTTTAGGACTGACGACCCCGTTCATCTTGCGTCGGTCTTGGTCGCAACATTTGCGGGTCAGCTGGCACCAACATCCTCAGGCATCTTGAAATCAACCTTCGCGCCTCTACGCGCGGTCTATCTGGCTGTCTTTAATTTCAGCATTCCGAAGCATACAGGACCACGAGTTGCTCTTGCTCGCACATCGGACTCGCTTAGTATTGATGTGTCCTGTGTACCAGAAACAATATTTCAAGATCCACGCCGTCATTGCGCTAACTGCGCCATCACTCTTCAAGCATTTCCGGCTGCACACTTCTGGCAATCCACAAGCCGCTGCGGTAGGATGTGGAGGGTTTGGCATCGTCCTTAATCACCGGGTGAAAGGATCCTTGCTAGTCGGAATACCCGTCGATAGTCGCCTGTGTGCGGGTCGTTTGGTAACGTCTTCATCTTCATTAAAGAAGAACGTCTCGATCGCTGTATCGAGCACTGTGAGCAACAATTCTCATGGTCACTTGCTGCTACTCAGTCGGATTGTCGAAGTGCACCAGAACTCTGGACGGTGAACATGGAAACCTCTACAGTCTCGGAGGTTTATAATTGGATAAGTTCTGTCAAGCGCCACCGAGCTTCTAGTCGGGAAGACTCATCCGAATTGCTCAACGATCCGGGTGAAGTTCTCAGTCAGCGTTTATCTGTTCTGTTTGCCTCCAGCTTGGAAAAGTAGACAACTGGAAGGAATCGGCAATAGTACCCATTTTCAAAAAACGGCATTGGTGTGAATGCAGTAATCACCGAGGGATCAGGTTGAATCCAGTCGAACGAAACTCTTGGCGCCACTTGTTCTTCATCACCTTATGGTGACTCATGAGGCATTTATCGGAATTTTAAAGCAGCTTTTGTCAACCGTCGATGCCTAGAGCACCTACACAATGTCGGTCTGTCTGTCAAGGGCATCTTGGGTCGAACAGCGAACAGGTCTATGGACCCTTTCGGTGTTTTGCCCTCGATATCTGCGACGCATCGATGTACGCCAAATGTTTTAAGGAAGAGAGAACTCTCCCGCAGTGGACAAGCTAGTTACACTCCAGAGGTGACACCTCGAGACACGCGCATGTCAGGGTACCATCTGCCTCACAGAGCTCTTTTTGATCAGCATTGTATTCAGTGGAAACGTTTGAAAGGCAAGCAGTTTATGACGTTACAATGGGGTAATAAAGCCATAACAAGTAAAACTGCTGTCTGCCCTGATTGGGCAAGAGTCTCTCTTCCAATCGTTGCTCACACTTACGGACATGGCTCTGTGCCTTTTCACCGAAGTTCCCTCCGTCAGTGTGCAGTTGCTCGACTTCTGACTGCAACCAGATGTGAACATCATTTGGCTGAGTTGGCCGTCATCCGCAACCCTTGGATATTTCTTCCTTGGTCTCCTATTTTTTATGAATGAAATTGTGTTATCGGAAACCAATGTACTCCCGATACACGGCGTATGACCGACTGAATGTACTGATTTAGTTGACCACCACCTCGTTACCGGTCTGGCTGAGGTTTTACAAGCGACCATCGATGCGCATATCTATACTGTGTTGAACTTCCTCAACCAGTATTTAGATTGCTTGGTGTTTAGTGTGAATTCGAATCACGAGTTTGGTATGCTTCGTTTCACTCATTAGAATGTAGAACACACGCTAGAGAGCTTGGGAAAGTGCAATCTACATATCACGTCAGTTATGCAAATCATAGAACAGAAAACGCCGAAGTCGGTGGAGCGAAAATGGATTGTGTCAGAAACTCATGCAAAAGGCATATTTTTGTTCCAATAAAACTTACGTTCAGGCCTTCACACATCCTTCCTTTGTCCCGTAAACAGGAGCATTCAACCTCACTCTGTGCTAGCTTCTCCCATGTTACTGTCTCTGTTCGTTTGTCACCATGTTAGGCAGGTATGAACGTCTATAAACTAGCCCGTACAGCTTGCCACACTTGAAGTTCGAGTAGAGGACGCTTGTTCGCCCAACTTACGCATACGCTACACGTGCGTGCGTGTGAACTCGTAACTAGCTACGACGTTGGTGTGTCTGTAATCCATGAATCGCTGGCCAAGCTGTTCAGGGGGGATGAGTCCCACGCAAACCACGGCTAGGGAACACAAATTCCACTGGTTGACTTGACGGTTAGATCGATCCTGCCGAATCGCCTGCATGGTCTTCTGTTTGCGACAGTCTGACAGATTGTGCGGTGGGCCGAGGATTACTGCTTTGGACGCAACGAAGATCCGCTTAACTGATAGACGGATAGAGCTACGATGGACGAGGATATTGAAGGTAGGTAGTGTCATTCTGACGGAAGCCTGAATCTTATCAGAATTGAAGAAGATCGCTCCTCCCCGACGTCGTTACAAGTACCACTCGAAAGAAACCAAACAGCGCATCATTAATGCTTATATCGAGGGCAAAGAATGGGTCGATGTGGCACTATCTCTGGGTGTGAAGGTTTGTACTGCGCGTGAATGGATTAAGCGGTTCAGCTCAGGAGAGAAACGTGGGCAACATGGCGGTGCCAGGCGTCATCTACTCACCGATCATCATGTGGATACAATGTTAGAGTGGATAAGGGAAAATGCGTCACTTACTTTAAGGATGCTACGAATACGTCTGTTTTCTGAATACGGAATCGATGTTTCTCTCAGAACAGTTTCAAACTATCTGGATGGTAGATTGTTCACACTGAAAAGAGTTCTTCCCACAGTGACAGAAACATTCAACCATGAAGAATTCAAAGAAAAGAGACGGATATTTGCTCTCAATCTCCTGTCTGCTCGAGCGGATAAGAAAACTATAGTGTGGTTTGATGAGACAACATACAAGCTGTTCTGCAGCCGATCACAGCAGCAGACACGTGCGTGCTCGGTCCTAACAAACTCTCGAGGCCAGACCCTACATGTAATCAGCGCTATTGCTGAAACGGGACCGGTGAACTTTGATATGAAACGCGGAATATACACCAAGGAACGATGCATCGAATGGTTCGAGCAGTTGGTCACGAACTTGGCGATTACGGAGAACTGCAGCCATTTGCTGTTTGTGTGTGACAAAGCTCCTTGCCATTCAGACCTGGAGGAGGTATTTCTTCAGGGCAAATTCCAAGGAGCCGGGTTACTGCGAATACCTGATCATTCAACACAACTTAACCCGCTGGAGAGTATGTGGATCCAGTTTGAATCCCACTTAAAATCACTAATGAGTGCGTGCCACAAGGAGATATTACAAGGTGACCCAGAAGGTTCAATTCAGAAGTATGAATACCGACTGCAGTTGTTGGAACAAAACGTTCTAGCCACAAAGGCGAAAATTTTCACTCCGGAATATTGTGATGAAGCTGTTTCACATGTTTTTTCGTACTGCGAGAAAATTATGAGTTCCCAAGACATATAATTTATATACATATTTTTCATCAATGTATGTTTTCTTTCTCGAGTGTCTGCGCTGTTGCGCATACGTGTAGAATAGGCCAACCTCATAGAAATATGTAGCTCCTGACCGTATTGTTAACAGTAAGCTATACTGATCGCACGTTACCAACATTTTGGAACCTTTGAGCAACACATTCCCCGATTTTTTCCCCTCAACGATTTCAGAACTTAGTGTTTTTCTGACGTTGGTTGTCAAAGGCCTTAGCAACATCGAGCAAAACCTTGGGCTTGTTGTCCGTAGTACTGTTCTTAGTGGGGTGTATTTTAGGGACGGTTATAGGTGATTTCTTCTGTCTGCTTGACATTTTTGAGGATTTTTAAGCTTTTCAAATAGCATGGGAATATCACTGAAAATCTGACCACAGCCGACTATCGGCTTGGGGCTCATCTGGTAAGAACAGCCCTCAAGTTGACCTTGTTATCTGCGTCTATAGTTGTTCTTACCGAGGATCCTCGATACTGAGGGCACTTTGCTCACGAGCCTCGTGTCGGTTCATTTCAGTCTTAAGATGAATTCATGGGCTCAGCTGTGATGCCGGGTTGTCAGAACCTAAACAGGATTGATTGGGGTCCTAGGAGCAAACTGAAAACACAGAACCCCCGCTTAGGGACTGACGTCTTTGCACCCAAAGAGTCGAACTCTTGTGGTTGCGAACGTTGTTCAGTCACCGAAATAAATGGTTGATATTGCTCTAAGGCGTGTGCCAAACTTTGGGAAACAATGCGTTTGGGTTGAAATTGCCTGTTGTAGTTTGGTTAGGTCTCCCTTATCTGTGTTTTGTTTCGTGCCCCTGACAACTGGACGTCCATTCAGAGCGTATCACCTCACCGCACAGTCAGCCCTTTATTTATTCCGTTGCTGCTATCCCGAAGGATAGATTCAGTGTTTTGATGAATGTTGGATTATTTTTAACAGCGTTAAAACCGACGAAAATCAAAAACTTTCTTCAGTTGGCGATGTCACCGCTATTGATGGACGCTCTGAAAGTGGACCATTTACAATTGGAGTTTATAAAATTTGGGCTTTCGCAACGTCTACAAGCTTTGGCATTATAGTCACGCCTAATGAACTATGCGTTCATTGGTAGGGAGAAAACAGGTTAGTGGGTAACAGTAGTAGAACGAACGGATGGAATTCGTAGTTTGGATAAAGCACAACTGATCGTGCGATGTGACTCGGACCAGTTAGCAGTAGACACGGAAGGGACAGTCAGAATAGTACACATTAGGCCAAGGGAACTCACACTTAATGATGCTGGTCAAACGAGCCCGAATAGTGTGACCACTTGTATACTTTGCTTCTCTGGGAGATCAGTCTATTAAGACTTTATGGAATACTTCCTGTGTTTTCGTACGTGTCACTGAGCTCTGATCTGTGATTCCGACTGTCTGTTTGCGCAAACAACGCTGCAGGCGGTTTAATAATGACAGGCGACTGACAGCGGCTCTGGTGCATTGACGGGTGGGCTTTAACGGCTACGATAGTGCTTCCACAAATTTCATTTTTCTTCATCCACCACATAGCCCATAACCGATTGTGGAAAGTTTAGGAATGGGCCTTCGAACGAATGGCGGGTTAGCTCTTTGGACACTATATGCACATGCAGCCTTGTAGTAACCTTGTCCCGAGTCATCCATGTGGCCAACCGCAGTAAATAGCCGTAGTAGATTAGAGCAATATCGGAGGGGACAGTATGCCTTTCAGCAGTAAATATGAACGGGACCAGTATTTATCTACGCCCATACGAGGCGATCGCTGTCCTGTTGGAGGACGGAGCTTTTGTCACTCAGATCCTCAGACAGGAACTGTTGGTTGATCTGATGTCGTTTACCCATTCTGGGTTTATGCGTACTGATTCCTACCGAAGACTTGAAGCCCACCTCTAACTGACAAACATTCGGCTTATCTCAGTGTGTGCGTACTGTATTATCTCTATGCCCTGTCCCATAAAATGCAATGCCCATTACATTACAATTACCAATGCGATACCCGTATTCTACTACTGATAAACATGCCCTGTTCTGGGAGGCGATTTTTCTCCCCACTTGGGTCTAAATCAGATCAGGGCATTATCAATTGTCCTTAAAGTGCCCTCAGAGATTTGTATGATCAGCCAGGTGCTGCTATCTTGGGAGAAGTCACTCATTACGACCAGTACCCACGACAATGTACAGTGCTGCTATCGATTAGAGATTTGCAAATGCAGAAACATTAGGGATAGCAATGGTTGGTAAGGGTTCACTTCAACTTATTGGATTGCTGGGGATCGGAATGTGGCAAGTTGTTCTTTCAAGCCCTGTTTACAGGGTGTTCGGTGCGGTAGGAAGATATTTTTCTATTACCGGGGGTCGTTGTTTGTACCTCTCTTTCTGGCGTGCTGATGAAAGTGCTTATGACATTGGGCTGCTCTGAGACTATCATGCGTCCACAGTACTAGACAGAACATGAACTAAGATACCATGGGACTCCCTCTCTTTAACAACCCACTTTTGATTACGGTCCATTTTTTTCCGTTCTCGAATCGCTTTTCCATACTTTACCATGCTCCAATCCATGATGCAATCATCTTTTCGATCAATGTGATTTTTACTATCCGAGTACTAAATATAAACTATCATTACATGGTTCGGACTGTGTTTTGGTTAATATTTGGGCATTATCATCATCAGAGACGGCAACATTAGTGTTGACACTGATGCTTCACTGCCGTACAACCACAAAGTTTATCTAATTATATTTAAGGCCTTAGAATGAAAAGAAGAGAAAACAGTGGATGAGTGAGGGGACCTGGTGCTGGCCTAATGCAAGCATCCTGAGGTACGTACACCTCCAAGAGCTCAATCAGACAATCTGCAAAGAAAGTGACAGCACGAACGCCACTGACATCGATCAGCAGCCATTTCTTACAATGTCTGCAGCCAAGCGCAGGAGGGATCGCGGGGACCCCATCCTGGAAGGCGTACAACACCCAAGCTCTTCATAATCTCTTTCACACCCTACTGCCAAGTTATACATTGTTTACCTCGCGGTTTCCGCCATTCTGAAGGAGACAGAAAACAACGCTCGTCTCGGCAGGCGATGTTTCGGCATGCGTAGCACATGGCCGAGCCACAGCAGTTGATGGTACTGGATCTTTTTCTCCATTGAAGTATCTACTGCACAACCAAATACCCGTTTTCTAATTACCTCGTTACAGGGTAGTTATTTGGGCAACAAGAAATAAAGCCTATGGAGGTTTACGGTCAGTCACGTCGACTGAAACGGAAATCGGCATTAGCGTGTAACGAAGCGCTCCCTGCCTGTTGTGCCTGAATCTAGTGGGATTATAGATGGTGATGATTCAGAGAAACTAAGTTTCAAAATAACGATAAATTAGTAGATTTGGTGCTGTATGATTGTACCAGAGGTGGCATGTTTGAATTCGAGTCGGAATTGGTCACTCTTTTGGTTCAAATCTGTTATTTCATGCTGCTCCAGGTGGTTCACTTGCCCAGGTGTGATTAACTTGAATCTCGACCCTTGTAATCATGTAATAGTTTGTTAGTGAAACTCAAGCCACCTAAATCTGGCATTGGTTGAAGCAGAGTGGCAGCATATTATTGTCAGAACTATCGTTGAATACTCTTCAAGAACCGCATTATCCAACTCCCATGTTCTTTGTGTGCGGTGCGAAAGAACCCTGATTCAATCCATTGAACATGAGTAGCCTTATACGGCTGTGTGTCGTGGCTCTCATGAACAAAGATTTATTCCGAATATCAGTCCTCATCTGTTACAACTAGCTCTCCGATACTACTGCATCCGCATGGTTATTTAAGGTCCTAATGGAGAATGAGATGAATTATGTCTCATTCCAGATCGGAATCCCTCGTCCCATTGACGATATCAACTCGTTTCACTCTATGCAGTGTTATGGCTTCTCGGGGTGTTCAACATAATGACCTGTGCCGCGTAAGCCTGCTGGTAGTCTACTAATAATAATTTGGATTCACAACAATTGTCCCATAGGAGGGGCAGTCACGGTGATAAGGATCGTTTTGGCTTTTTCTGGAAATAGAGTCCTTTTAGAAGTGGCATGTAGGATCCAACGTCAGTGTACCGGGTCGTGGAAAGTTTTCACAAGCAGTCGTAAAGGCTTGAAGAAGTGATTCTTCAAACACAATATTCGATAGTCTTCATTTCCTGAAATAAATATAGTGTAACTTGTACCGTACATCCCTAATCTCACGACTCATTATTAGCTTAAGACCTTATTATGACCGTCATTCACCATTTGGTGCAGTCACTAAGTGGTCTGGTGTCCATACACAAGTCGTAATATCAGTTCTTTGACCGATCTCACGAAGAAAGCTTGAACAACGTTTTCTTAACGGCAGCACTCTATCTAAATAGGACCGACCTGCAATTGCTCTATCTCAATGAGACCTACCTTTTCGGTCCCTGAGTGGCTTTCTCACGCTACAGTTGTCTCCGAGACTCGACTCCTTTTAAAGTCAGCATGTGCCCTACTGTTTGGCTTAGTACATTGTCCGGAGGTTGACCAGAGTACGACCGGAAATGTATAGTTTCCCAAAATACTACTGGTAAAGTGCAAAATCCGGAACACTTCACCTTAGCTCAACTAGACGGAAACCGACATAAACTGCAACGCCTATATAGCTGGGTACTTTCTTCCTAGTATAATATCAAAACATGCTTCAGTTGAGTAATACTCAGCACTGACTCAGCTGAACTACATTTCAGAACAATAGGTTAGTTAGGATTTCACCACACGATCCTAACAGCGGTTGCTTTATCGCATAGCGGGTTTTTGAACTTAACAAGTGCCTGAACTGCCCCTAATCATACTCTCGTACGTTCCATCTCGGGTGATGTGGTTGGGTGAGGGGTGTACTAGGTTCATTTCCATGGTATATCAGCCTATCTCGCCAAGTACGATCAAGATCATGCACGTTTCACCTTCCAAATCATGGGAAAAGTTTATTGTAACCGAAACAGTCGGATCTTCTATACAAACCCAATCAATATCTGTGGTAGTCAACTAAGCAGGATACCGCCATATTGCTATGGTAACCAAGTGATCCCGTCACATCCCCGGCATTTCAGCCTCCAGATTTAATGTGTTGACGTGCTTTGTGAAAAAAAATTGTCCCCTATTCACTCTTTTTATTTTGAAAGGAGACTCCAATTCCTTCGAACCGTAACTGCAAAACCGCGCAGACAGGCTGACTGTGCCATTGTTTAATACAGAGCATCGTTGTCGCTGGTGCTTCACTGCTGTAGTGCAGAGTAAATCCTATCCAATATTGCACTACAACATTGTTTACATTTTGTTTATGACACTCACTGGTGCTGGTCGTTTTTCACAGGTGTTCCTTCCGTCTGTATAGTACGACCAGATTTTCCTTGCTTTTTCGGGGTCCTAGTAGACGTGCAGTCCCGAGATAACAGTTGTTTGAGTGAAAAACCGTAACGCTTCATTGTACGAAGAACTTCCTTTCTTCAACGGACCATCTCAATTTGTGTACCGTTATTCTAAACGTAAGTGTTGTAAAGTAATTTACACGAAATTCGAACAATGTGGAGAGTTCTTATATGCAGTGTTAACACAACTATTCCGTATTCAGTAGCCTTCTGTTTAAACTGTTTGATCTCACTGAACAATTTTCGGTGAATAATAATTTGCGTTTACACTAATCGTCTAGCTTTTTGTGCCTTGGAAGCTCTGCCCACTTCGACGCAGATTAAGTAATTTCCGCAGTAACTTCTTATTTCGAAATCGACATGAACGGAACGGGGTAGGATGAGAATGCGAGGTTCAGTTTGTTTCATTTGATGTTCAATTCCTTTTTCTTTGTCGAGCCTCTTCTTCCCTAGTATAGAACAATTGTTCATATCCATTTGTACGCACTTCCACTCTACAACAGCTCCTCAGACATCCTGTTCGCGATGATCGATCCGAGGTCACAGCTCTGCGTCGACAATTGGTTGAGTCTACCGATCAAATACATAGTCTCAAAGGTGAAGTGAGTCCCAATTTTGCATGGTTTTGCCCACTTCCATGTAGTCCGAAATTCTTCCCATTGAATTTCTCAAGCTCACAATCGTCTACGAAGTACAGACTGTCCATTTTGTAACATTACCCAGTAATGGATACGCCTACCATATTTACACCACCAGATATTCCAACTGCAAACCCAGCTGGAACGACTCCGGGTGAATAACACTCAGCTGGTCAACCAGCGGGACGAAGCAACCGAACAGGTTCGTCTGTTGAACGATGCGCTTTCACAAGAGAAAGAACTGGTTGAAGTTACTCAGCAGGCGTCAGAGAATGAGATATTCCGTCTAAATACCATAACCAAACAGCAGGGCAAACTCATCGACCATATGTGTGGTTTGCTGCCACCAGAACATCAACTACCCATGCGTCGTTTGGCTAATGCTGGTCGCTCCGGTCTGGTTCACGATCCTTCGGTGTTGTTTGGCACAAAAAGATCGAATGTGAAAGCGCTTGGTCATCATGCTTTCAAGACAAGTGGCCGGCGTTCGCGTAAACTAGGTCCTGACGAAAGTGATCCATCATCCTCTGGTGCTGGTCCACTGATCGCTGCTGCCTCGGCTTTCTTTGGACGTCGGCGTCCGACTGGACCCGGAAAATCTGAGCGGTAAGTCGAAGCAGGCGAATGTTTTGCTTGTCGTTTGCCCATGATCCCCTAGGGGGTCTGTGCCAGTGTTCCTTACATGATACGCTTAATGCGCCGGTAATCGAAGACGGACAAGCGTCCGATTTCATCCGCTCGTGAAGGTCATTTCTCATTAGCGTAACGAACTTCTACAGAGGTATTTGTAGTCATCACGGTGACCCTGAAGTTAATATAGGTGTGGAAATGCACTGCGAGCCCCGTTTGCTTTGTTTGCTATCACTTCAATTATTCTGCCAGTGCTGAAGGAATTTCTCACGTAGATAAACTTTCTGTCTACCTTCAGGTTGTTTCCATCGGGATTTATTTGCAAGACATCAGGCTGTAAAATTACCTTGCAACTGGTGGTGCGAAGCATTTTCGAAAGTGCCGCAAAGAAGTCTGCAGGCTGGAAGAACATCCGCAAACTGTAAATGTCGAACTCCCACATGAGATCAGCTCGACGATCTCACAAACTGGTGTATTTAGAGCATCCATCAAGGCTTCATCAATAGCGATATTGGACAGGAACTTTGATAGTCATCCCACTGGAAATGTTAGTAGTAGCTGACGATAGTCCTTAAATTTCGACTCAAACTGAGGCCTGTACATATCGTGACCGGTTAATGCTGACGTATTGCTCTGGTACACCACAGTGGGTCAGACAGTCCTAAAGAGTGACTCGCCAAAATGAGCCGAATGCCCTTTTGATACCAACCAATGTGACAAAAGCCGAACGGTGATAATTCCGGTGGTTCTCCGGCAGTTGGCTTGGTATGAGTGTTTGGTTAAAACCATCTTTCAGGATAGAAACTTTTAGGGTCCGCAGCCTGTGATGTGGCTGGCAAGGGACAATGGATGTCTCGAATATCGTACCTGCTGAAACATAAAGCGTCTTTATGCAATAAATTCAGTTGAAGAATATCATAAACAAGAGATTCAGCTGGGATTCAGTCGAGTCTCCTGTTAAAATTAGTGCTCAGATGAGTGTATTTAACGAGGTCCGCACAATAGGCGTTCAAGTAAGGCATAAACTCGATGGAAATTCCGGGAACGTACCTATCTGATAAGTTCAAGGAACGGTAAAACCGATCGTGGGCTGTTGAAGAGCTTCCAGCAACCTCATGAGTAGTATTACGTCAACAGAACCTTGCGTGTGCTATTCAGATCTGCAACCCGTGATGTGGAGATAGCCGTTGAAGGATAATACATGTCAGTTTCGACGCGTTGTATATTCAACTGATTCCACGGTGGTCACTGTCACCAAAAGATGTGCTCTTTTTTAGGATGCGACGACAGAGGTGCATCCTGGGGCTAAACATGTCCTTTCTCATAGACACTGTACTCTCCAGCCAATTCACGTCGTCAATGGCGTGTAAACTGTTGTCTTTCCTAACCACAAGGATAGTTCGCAACACCGTGATTACATGTGCCGTCAGTGACCGCACAAATGAATTTCCGGCTGTTTTGGCTTCTGGAGCTCGTTCCATCTGACGTTTGTATGAGATTGAAATGTTTGCACCAATATGGTCTGCGCTGTTGGTCGTCGCGTTCACTGGTAACGGTCCACTTAATACACCTACTCCCAAATATAGAGCTGTACAATACAATCGTCAAAGTCCTGAGGTCAATTCAGTTACGAAAAGTACCATACGCGGAGTAATTCTCGGCCTTTAGATGCATCAATCGAAACCTGTCGCTCAAGTTCATGAATACTACCGTACTACCTCTCTGTTACACTTTCAGAAGCTGAAACAGCTTCGTTGGTATTGATGAAGATATCGTTAATAGGAGGACTTGGTGTATTTCAGTCAGCGGCCATTGAATCAGTTTGCGAATATGCAAGTGTGGCTGGCATCTTCACACACCACGGGCAGACCTCCGTTTTTATCGTGGACCTTCACACCGGACCATGATACCGGATTCTTGCGCTTGGAAGGCGGTCTGAACCTAGTTCATTGTTGTACCGTCTGAGCATTCCCCTCCTATGGGAAAGTACATATGGGTTAGGTCAAATTCGATGTCCCAACTTTGGTTTGAAGTTCTTGTCAACCCAGAAATCGAGCAGCAGGAGTTTGTTTTTCTCCTTTTGATAATCCACTCACTTCAGAAACCGCTTTCTCTCTCACCCTTTCCCAGCAACTTATCGGAGACGGATGACAAGTCCTCCGGTCCGCATCCATTCACGAAACAACCTAGTCGCTTGCAACGTATTGTGCGTAAAAGTCGGCTCCGCTTCAAGAGGCGTACCTGTGTCCAGTCGCGCCCAACTGAGCCGGGCGCAATCGAGAGTGACCAAGTATTCACCGAGGACGAGGATGGAGATGAACAATTCGGTTACTATTCACCCGATCCAGCAAGCGACTTTGACAGTGGCCTACCTTATCGGTCCCTGCCCTTTCAAGGGGAACGGGTGGCAGCTGCAACACCCCAGTCCGGTGGCACCGCAGATCCACTGTCATATGAAGACAGTATTTCATCGGGTCCCAGCACCACAAGTTCTGTCCCATCGGGAAAGATAATCGAATCCAACCCGAAAAGTAATTTCTGGCGCCCCCAACGCTCTAAACTTCGCGTTGGTTGGGCTGAAGGTTCACATGAGGCTGAACTGATCTCGGTTAGTGAATGTTTTTGCTTTCTTCTGTTGTGCTGTATCACATTCTGACTCGTACAGTGATCGCGTTAAAACGGAGCATTCTGTCTGGTTTTGTGGTTCATCGTTGACTTTTATGCGTTAGAACAGGGGGTTTCCACATCTCTAAAAAGAGCATTTGGATTGTGGTGACAGACCTTAGGACTAGTATTATATGAGGTAGTATTTGGATTATTATCGCACCTCTTATTGTCATTTTATTACATTATTACATTATTATTACTACATTATTATCATTATCATTATTACATTTGAATAAGAATGAGTGTTTTTTTTATTTCTAGGTCAAATTGACACTAAGTGAGCTAATTTTCTTTCAAACGTAACGTCTAGAGGCGACTATAACTAGATGAACCCAGTTGTGAACGCTATTCCAGTTTTCACTGATTATTTTGAAAATTGGGCTCAAGTACATCATGAGTTTCTTCTTTGGGGAACGGAACGTGAAACTAGCCTCGCACAAACATCGATGATGTGAGGAAGTGAGTACTTTCTCATTAAACTTTGGGAGCGCTTCGGTTGCCTCCAAAATCTTCCTTTGGGACTACTTTTCACGAGCTCACTTTGCCCACAAATCAATAGGCTTTCCCTTCGATGTACCATATTGTCATATATATTTCCCATATCGCAGACCATTCTCGTGGCACTTTCGGGCCTCCTCATAAAAATTAACAATATTTTCATGTGGGCCACTATTTACTTGTACAAGATGGGTTCGTAAACATATCCTCTCATTCTCAGTAAAACACCGTGTGCATGTCGTGCATCATTTCTAAATACCTCTGTTTCCTTCACAGATAATGTCAGAAATGCTGGAATGGTTAAACTTCTGGAGATTATAAATCGAGCATTGTATACAATACTAGCAAATACTGATGCACAACTACCGTGCATCCTTGAAGAAGGGAGATCCGCGGAGGTAATAGCGGCTTTCATGCATCTGTCCTAAATAGTTAACTGACCTTCCCCAAGTCCTATTCGGTACATAGTTCAGCAAAAATAGCTCCCCGAGGTATTCGGTCTGCTAGCATTCAATTTGAGTTAGCGAGCCCGCTATCTATAGGGCGTTCTCAGTCCGTCCCTCTAGTGTGGGTTCTTTCTCCAGAAAGCCATTCGATGTATCTCAGCATTGCTGATTCGCTGTTTGCACCAGACTCAGGCAGTGTTTTTTAACATCTGCTTTTGTGGCCAGGTTTCTAGTCTGTACAGCAGTTTGAACTGCGCTGAAGCGGTGGAAACACTATCTATTGTGAATAGGCTGGTAACATCAATTTCATACACGTCGTAGGTTAACAAAAGTTGTCCTGAACTTCAGGATCCTAGAAACAATGACCAAACCATCGGGACTGATGTATCCACCTTGATGAAGGAGTTTGTCAACTAGATCGATTGATTCGTGTGTAAGCGTAGGATTTGAGTTCGATCCCAATATGTCTTAAAGTAGCAGTTTGTGCTTTTGTAAATGTGAAGCGGTACCCTATCCTGCAGCTGAATTCTCCAAGCTCTTCTAATTTTATTCGCATTTCTATGAAACCTAATCCAGATGAAGCTCTGTGGTCAGCGTGCTTAATATTCACAAGCCAGCTCCATGGGAACATTCTGACCCCTCAGGCGTCCAAGGCAGGTAGGTGTTACTCAAGGAACATATCTGGAGGAAGAGACAGATCCGATATTTACTCGTCCGCGTAGTTAGCGTCCACCGTTTTTGGTAAGGTTGCATATTTAGACGAAGCACCTTTTCTCGACAAACACGGCAGAATCCCTAGCGGATGTCACAAACAGGCTTTATATCCATAACCTTCAAGTCCTTTCCGAAGAGTAAAGCTTTCGCCCAGAACGAAACTTATCCTGGTTTTCATCAATTTTCCCCGCACAATTTTGAAGTAATCTATTCCGAATAAGACCAGGGACCGTCCCGGTAGTCATAGCTACCAGGCTGATATTCGTCGGTTTCCATACATTTCCTTTATTAACTTTTTGTGGAATTCGCAACTACGATGGAAACACTCCATTCTGAAAGTGTTACCTCCCCACCTTGCTTGCCTCAGTTCCCCACGTGTTTTCAGCATATTTTACGTGTTTCATGAATGGAACCCCAGTCAGTACGATGAGTGAAAATGTCAATCAAGTAGTTCAACAATTGGGCGAAGTCTTTTGATTCAACTACCCCATTCGTATTGGATTGCGGCTCCCACAGAAAAACCCTGCTACTTCCTGTAGTTGAAGCAGCAACTTAACGTTTGCTAGCTTGACAACAAGCGGAATTGGTTTCAACTAGTCGTCAGTGCCTGCCACATAATTTTGTGTAGAGAGAGAAAATAAATAGAAAATGTCATTCGGTTTCAGTCAAGTTTTTAAACTGATGCTTAGCCTGACAACCGATTCGTTCCGTCCCGCCTCCTCAAACAAGCTAACTGTGTACTTTCCTGTCTTATCGAAGTGCTCGAAGATTCAATGTTATAAGATAAATCTTTTGATCCGAATGCTACTATTCATGTGACTATTCCTAATCGTGATGGTCACCCTCTACTTGAGATCATACCAATAAATAAAATACTGAGCAATTTAAACTGCTGAAATCGAAAGCCTGTCTTAATTACAAGCTTTCCACTCAGTTCACGTAGAACGAATAACTTTGGGTTGGCAAGAAAATCCCTCTCCAATTGCACAATCTGGTTTGCGGTTGTGTTTTTGTTTCCGTATCTGCGTGATGATCACTGACAGGAAACGGTACTCTTTTGTCAAGTTCTGATGGCTGCAACCGTCTTTTAGTGAAACGGCCAGAAGTCATAAACGCCTAGCGAGAGAATAAGTCAACGTGACGGAGCTATAAGAGTTGTTCCGAGTGGGGACTTCTCGTGAGAACTTCAGTGATGAGCTCACATCCGAAATGATCCTATGCAAAGTGCCCCCCCCCCACCGAATTGGTTTTACATACATAACTATGGTGTCATTTTTTCTTCGAGTACTTCAACTCCGAATAATCCCGATGCGACCTTATTTCACCCACCTTCTGGAGTACCACCAAATACCCCATGTTGGTAGTACCGGTTTAAAGTGAACAACTCCGCTCTGCTACACAACAACGCACTGGTAACACCTCCTTGGTTGGTGATGAGGCGTGTGTAACCAAGCTACCAAGCTCAGCGAATAACATAACTACCAACCCTGTGGTTTATGCACACTACTGAATATTATAATAACGATTCTTCAGTGGTTCGAAAAACTAACGCTGTCACGCACAGACTACAAGATTTGCATCTCAAGCTCCAGTTCCCGAAATTCTGATCTTTTTTGTTCTGGAAGTCAAGTGTCCCATGCTTCCTTCTTTTTGCTTACGTGGAGAACTCAGTATGACTGCTGGACACCCCAATCAAAACGCAGTTGGATGATGGCGACACAGACGACTACCACACCACTCCATCGTCAGGTCTTTGTGGGCGAGATTGAGGTAGACCGGAATGTGTGCATTGTCTGGTCGTTCGGGCGTGTGAACAAAGCGACTAAACCATATCCATAAGGGTATATGGATTCCAGGTCAGAAAAGACAGCTGCACGCTAGAACTCCTATGAAATCAGTTGGCAATCTCGCAAACCTAAACATTGGTCTACGTCAGACGTTTCATGATTTGCTATCCGTCAAAACAAAACATTTTTGGCTCTGCTGGGTCGAATCACTGTTGATATACACTTTCGAAACTGAATCCTTTACCTTCCAGTTTTTCCCTTGAACGTCAGCATTGCTGTTTTTAACGTATGGTTTATTCATGTGAGTAGACTGCGCTCGAAGTTCACCTTTCTTTCAGAAGTACTACATAAGCTCCTGCACACCTACTCAACGCAAAACCACCGACGCACTGCTCCGCCCCGCTTGACGCACTGGTGATGTCACTCCAATCGGTGACGAGACGTTTGCAACGAAATTGCTAAGCTCTGCGAACAATTCGACCGTATTTACCTGTATCAGGTGTCAGTCATTTGACACAATCACTCGACTTTTTCGTGATAAAGAGGTGCTTTTAGTTCCGAGCAGTCGCATCACTCATCCAACCGTAATTGAATGGGATCACGAAAGTGTGCTGAGTCGTGTTGTCTGAAGACCTAGAGGCCAGTGGGGAGATTTATCCTACCCTGAGTTCATATTCACAGGTAGTTGGAGCTGAAAAATCAAGACTAGCCGCTACTTTTAATTTGCGTGGGCAGACATTACTTCCCGGTTGCCCAGCCCGAGGAAGGGGTTTTGTCTGGGATTCTCCACCCTGAGCCTTTGACTCAAAAGTTCTGACCTACAAAGCAGTGGGAGAAGGTAGGGTTTCGTTCCGGGGTCTCCGACTCAATAGTCTTTTGCTTGAATGTGGGAAGCTTAGCTAGCTCAAGGACGCGGGGACTAAGGCATAACTGTCTGACTTCTAATGTGATTGTGCACATTAGTTACCTTCGGAGCAGCACCAAACTCTTTGATTTGAAATGTATCTCGACAGTATTGAATAGTGCACCGGTGATCACAGTCAACCGTTGGGCAATCGGAGTGTGCGATTTTTAGGGCCAACTTTTTTGATCCCCTGGGAAAGCACCCTACTGTCTTCACAGTCTTATCGCAGAGGATTGTACGACCTTAGCCCCCAGATCACCTGGTAATCCGATTAATCCTAGTACGGGAACTTGGTACTCTTTACTTGGTTGCTCCCCTTTGGCCTTCCTAGAATGACTGAACCTTGCCGAACGAAGTTCCAGTTAGTTTAGCCTGCGGTATCATTACATTACTCTAGCCCGACCAGCGTGTCAATGTGACTGCTATTGGTCAGGTCATGTAAGCTCATTCATAATGATCCAGTTTCCGGAACTTTTCCCTTTCGACTCATCAGGTACTCACACACGGTATTATCTGAGACCAGTTTATCTCAACTTATTGTGTTCTGCTACACCTTGCTGCTTGTTTCCCGCTTCATTCCCACCCGTCTGTTGCTTTTTTATTTTTTTCCAGGCAACTCCCACAGGGAAACAACGTGTGAGTTTCACATCCGCCTTTTTCCATTGTGTTCTAGTTTCTCATCCTTGTTCTTCACTGCCTCGGGATCTATCTTCCATAGTTGACGAACATATTTACGAGCTTGGCCATTGACTCTACACACACAGCGCACAAAATGCTATTAGAACTACCTGCCGAAACCTTGAACACTAGGACTACCGAAAAACTCAGTGCGCTATTCGCACCTAAGTGGTTCTTGTAACTGCAGTCTCAACATTTCTGGATCCCAAAAGCCCGAATTAGTTGCAGTTGGGAAAGAATGACCACTAGTCTAATTGTTGATACCGATCGCGCTCTGGATGGCTCCGTGGTTAAAGCGCGAATTTACTAACCGGAATTTTTATTGGTTCCAATCCAACCTCCTGTGTCTAGGCTTGGGCAACCTGGCAGTATCTCAAGTTTAGTCATTTGATCCGTAACTGGACTCAAACTAGCATAATACAGAGAAGTTGGTTTTTCCCGTTCACTTTTTAACATTTCAACAAACATTCTTATTTAAACACTCATAAATTCCAGCAAGCCCGTTTTCAAATTTGAAAAAAATGACGCAAATCGGTGACATATCAGAAGATAACGGGAAAATGGCGTAGGTTTCCTCACTATATCATCCAATGGGGAGAAATAACAGTCACTTGCCGAATACGTGCAAAATGTTTTAAAAGGCATGTACTTCTGTAGAACCTCATTCCGCCGTAAATTTCTCGCTGCTAGCATCCAAGTAGGACGGTGTAATAAATACATTCGTACCGCTACTATGTACCATTACCCAAACCTTAATTCTACACTGGTCTGATTTATATAGAATCGCTATTATCGGCGGGCATTTTCCTTTCAACTACATCAAGAGTTCAACTTTCAAAGCATACTAAGGTCGATAAACACATCCGCGGTGTACTGTCGTATCTTCGAAACCAATCTTAACGGAAGCTAATCACTTCTTGTTACGAAGTAATTTCTATTTAGTGAAAGTAAATGCACTGTTTAAGTCTGGAAAACGATGAACGCATTGTTTCGCCGAAGATCTATGGAAAATTTGACCCCATTACAATTCTACACAATCCTCGTCTGAGGATTGCTATGTGGCACAGGACTGGCTCATGAATCGTCCAGCTGATACGATGCAATGGCACATCGGCCTTTTTCGCTTGTCCTGTCACCGACTTTGGGGGGGGGAGGGCAGTCTGTTCAGACATTCATTCACCCATTGATTCTTGCGGTCGATGGAGTGTGCCTCTGTTCATGGTATTGTGGTCGTGGTCGATAGCGTTGTCAGATTTGTATAAAAAAAACTCATCTGCCAGCTATCGTGACAGCGAATCAATGCCTTCGTAGTCGAGTAATGTGTTATTGTCTCTGCGCCCTTTCTGCTTCAGAACTGGACACATTGTTTTTGTTACTATTTCGGGTCAAGTAAGTTTAATAATAATATGCCACAGCAACCACACGTGGGTGGGGGCTGATGAGGATGAAATCTAAGAGATGGGAACTGAACATCATAGAAGTAAAAATCGGGATTGAATTGGATGATCTCATCTGCAAGAGAAGTATTTACTGGCTTGGAAAGTCTAAAGGTGGCAAGACACTTGTAGGGTGTTAATACGTAGCATGATCAAATCCGGTATCCTGATGACTGATCCAATTACTATATTGTCTGATTATCCACCAATCAATCAAGACTCAACTATTGACCAAGTATCACCTAATCCGCTCGCCCAATCTGGCAGTTGGCTTGCAAACTTTTCGTCACTGTGCGAGAAGAAATCGTCAGTGTGCACACTGACGAACAGACCAACCTCCACTTAACGCACCGAGCTACCAATATTTCGGCACATACCCGGTCGAGACTCTGCTAAATATGGTTTCATCTGGGCTTATGAATTACGAAATTCAGTTTGCCAATCTTAATAGTTCGATGACTGAGCTAACTTGTTTCGTGTCGTTGATTAATCTGGTAATTTTACTTAAACCGAATGTAAGCAGAGCGATCGTGTTTCCTTCGGACCACGCCATCCACTTTGATTCATAAGCGGGCTGATTTCGACTAGACTTTATTCGGATGTCCTTTATTTTCGTCGATAGTGTAGCTTCGCTGACGCAGTCCCAGTGAACTGCGGGCGTCCTTATGCAGGCAGAGGTTTAGCACCCCGACTGTCCGCTCAGCCGTCAGTTGCCATAACTTCCGAATGTCATGTTTTCGTTTTCACACTACTGTCGCATACTTCAGTAGCAGTAAACTATTTCTCTCTCGCTTTCTCTTCTCAGCCGAAATTACTCAAGCAGCTGAGCAAAGTCCTCGTCGGTAAGGCTAAACCTCTATCTAGCCACACAGAGAATACAGCTAACTAGAGTGCTACTTTTCATGCTATGAATTTTTTTCAGTCCGACGTCTTGTACCTGTTAGCCTTGATATTTTCGACTGCTTGTATTTTTCCCCAACCTGACTCTGCCGCTTCTCTTTTGTATCATGACCCCGGCCGATTAGGGCTCCACAGCGTGTACCCATTCATTTGTGTATATTTTTCGTGCTGGTAGTAATATTCTTGTGCTGTCTTTCTGCTACCTGTATCGTTGTTTTTTGCTGCGAGCCTCAGACCGCCATCATCGATGGCGGCGCAATCGTTGAACCACCGGTGTTTTGCTGTCATATAACCATAATGTATTTGAAAAAAGCCGTATCGCGAAATAAATAACAGAAACAGCTTACTGAATTACTTACTCCTTCAAACGCTCACAAAGGCTGACTTCACTGCCACTTACGTGTAGCCATATCTCCAACCATATTGAGGGCCACGTAGACCTCCTCTTAGAAAATCGATCGGACAGAAACTACTCGAATTTTCCGCGATCGTTCTTCCGTTCAAGCCGGGTTGGAGGTTCATCGCCCCTGTGTGGGTTACTCTGAATTAGGTGCCTCAGCTTATCCCGCTGGCTACATCTTTCGCTTGCAGTACTGTTACCTGAGCGAACATTTATCTTCCAAGCGCTGTTTGTGGATTCATTGGTGCTAGCCTTTACAAGCAGTAGTTCTGATATATCTGTTTTCAGCTATGCGAGATCGTCCCGGTTCATCTGCCCGCAGTGACTGTTTTTCTGAACCGCAGCCTTGTGCAGTAGCTTGATATACAAAACTCCTGAGGTGACCAAAAACATCTATTGTTTTACTTTACGCCATGCGTCTTCCGAAGTACACTGTCAAATGTAGATGCTGGTGTTTTCGCTGCCTGGATAGTCATGATTTGGGGATTTGCAATCCTCAGGAAGACGCCAAGTGTTCAGTAGACAGGACTACATGCAAATTGGTTTATCACAATCACGTATAACTAAGAGAAGGTAATATTGATGCACTATGCTCCAAATGGCCATCGAGTGCATTTTGGGGCATGATGGTCTATTATTTTCCCTAATGTTGATTCAAACTATTTATATCAAGATGGATCTGTACGCTCACCATGTTTTTTGTATTTTTTGTGAGCAGACCGATTGCTGCAGGGGGACTCTTTCGTCTGAACCATCACACGGTGTTAGTACCATGTAGTCTGTCATTCTCTTTTTCCAGGCTCGATCGGTGCGTGGAAGTCATTAAGGGAGTTGCGAGTTGTTGTGTAGAGTAGTGTGGCCCCCACTAACCTGGCGGTGCGATCATTTTCACTTTCATTCCGTCTACATTGCTCCACAACTGTGTGCCGAAGAAACTGTCATCCCGTAGTGCTAGATGGATATTATCGTTGTAGGACAGTTCACCACTTTCTCGGGTCTGGCACCCTCCGTGGCCGTGAATCCGAGTGAAACCCACTTCATCTGTCTAGGTAACTTTTCCCTCGCATTGCTGCTTAGCAAAAGCGTACTTTTTTTCGACCGAGACCGCTTTCGTTTTTACAATCACCAGCGAAATGACTTGCCGCTCAATACGTCACTGCAGCTTATCTCACCTCTGACTGGAAAGGTTTCCGGTTTTCTGCGCACCAGTGGGTTTACCCAGCTGATGTAGCTACAGCTCGCACGTGAAGCGCATGTCACGGACACCGGCATTGCTTCAATTGTATCGCCTCACATTGGGACTGCATATGTAACCTGTTCGTCTCATTCACCCGTAGTTCTGTACGGGTTGTGCAGGTAATAGCAATTGTGATGAATATGCTCTCACATGAGAGGGCCCAGGGTCAGTTAAACAAACACTCGGTTCCCTACAGTTCTAGCGATTGTGCTAATGAGTAATTACTTTAATTTAGTTACTTATTACTAATTCTGCCTAACTTTTTCATTACGCATGGGCAGTGGAAATATCTATCCGAGTATACTAGTAAAAAAAACCAGCACTCCGAAATCATCTGGACGCCTGGTTCCTCTCTCAAAAAAGGCTAATTCAATGAAACTAACTGGGCGTTTTTCTTTGTTTCTCAACGTAGCGAAATTACAATGAAATAAAAACGGCGCGTCAGAAGTTCCCTCCTAAACAAATATAGGCGGACAGTACAATGATGTGACATCAAAGTGCGGCTTTCAGTGAGCGAACCGCCATATAAACGAATCATATTGAGGAGAGCTATTTAAGCGTACGGATCCTTGACGGGTTAGCGCACCTGACATCTCCAGAGGAGTCCTGAAAGATGCTAGTTAGAAACAAACTCATTCCGCAAACAGGAAACATTTTACTGTGTCTAGTTATTGATGGAAATCAGTGTCACCTATACAATTGTGCTTCAAACATACTTCGTCCGTATACAGACGAGTTAAATCCGAGCCCACAAACTACCGTTCTGTTCCTCTAAAAGGGAACAGGAAATTCCGGAAATTGTTCCCCCACCACTTCCCAATAGAGATCATATTAAAAAGCACGAACATTACTTGTCGTGGCGTGTGATTCTTGTCATTCTGTTGTGTGTCAGTTTAGTTTCGTAGTTTACGTTCAGTAGGCATTCCTGTTACTAACAGAAGAGTTTTTGGTGACGAAACTTACGGTACTCAGGAATAATTGCGTGATTTGTGTATTGTAGCAAATCATGGTGCGTTGTGAGCATTAAAATCACTTCGGTGCATTGATGTGCTCATTTGCTCCGCATCCACCTTATTGTACTGGCCCATGTGTTTAGATAACCATGTTGGGACAGAAGGGTTATTTCCATCTGTTAAGGATAACGTGTAGCTCAGTCAAAAAATATTGTTCCCGAAACACCGTTTAAAACAAATAGAGCAACGGGAGCTTTCACTTTGGCGTCCAATTTTATTCCTTCCGAACAAGATCAGCTTAGAGTTGTGCAGAAAACCGACCAACTTTGGAAAAGAATCGTTAGATGGATACTCTTCCGCTTCCATCATTCACTAGAAGTCATGTGGAGATGCGATCTCTTTTGGAGAGCATCGACTGCGATGGAACTAAACTTTGTCTCTTGGAACTGAACATTTTGTACATTCGTATTCTGCTGCTAATATGATCCCAAACGTAAATGGCCCCTGTTTCCCACAAACTTTGCCCACATAACTTCCCGTTCCTCTGGATTTGCCTTAAATCAATGTACAATCAAAACTTCTTCCCCTACAGTCCGCAACCGTGCTCATTCTTGCTAGGTTGACACCGGAGCTCCTGGAAAAAAGCACGTCGATTATTCCTATCTGGTCAATTTGACCATGCTGAGTGTAGCTGCTAAACGTATCAAGATATCTAGATAAACTAAGCTCATTCTGAAAGTGTCCAAACGGAATATCTGCATACTCCTGTCAAATCCCTCAAACTATGGGACAAAATTTGGGCTCGAATCTAATCACTTACACTTAAGTTGAGATTTTTTGAGCATACCGCCTGAATTGATGAAAGTGAGAACACCGAAACTGTGTTGTTTGGTAAGGCTACTGTCCCTCTAAATAGGTCACCAAAACCAATCTTTCGGCTTCTAATAGCAAAAAAAGTCTTAGGGATGGAAACAATTCTAACTCGGCCGTGCTCCAGATGGATATTCAGACTTGACTCAGCACATCACAATAGAACAGTAGGTAAATCAAGCACGAATCAACTAGTTTTAGAGATCCTTCACCTCTGTCCAGCTAACGATATCAAAATCGTTTTGAAGCACCAAACGCAGCGTGCTAGTAAAAGCGAGGGATGCAGCTGATTGGTCTGATGAAAGTAACCGCTGATGACTGAATGTTACGGAGATGCGAATAGCTGTTAAGATATCAAATAATGGCATTACGTTGGAAGTTCAGAACAGTATGTATATGCCAAGTTTATCCGGTTTAATCACTATTAGGGCGGTGAAGCAACAGAACATGTATTGCTCGTCACGAGTCCAACGGGAATCAGGTAGACAGCTCAGCGGTTATTTGTGAAAAATTTGAACGCCTCACGAATACGGGTGTATAAATTTGCGAACTAAACTAATCGGGGAAAATCGACCTCTTGGAATTACTCCGCGGGAGATTTTCGCATCAAGATCGCTACCAAAAAATGAACAGAGTTGCGCTTATCGTGGTCCGATGAGGGCCATTTATTCGTCTACTAGCAATCGCAAGGTGTCACCAGTGGTATATTGCAACAGAGCGCGTGAAATATTGTCATCGGTGGGCACCCTGAATGCGTCCAACGAAGTGCATATTCCAAGGGCGTTTTCTAACCAGGGACGAAGTCGATAACGTTCTCGGTTATCCAACCCATCGTTTGGCCTGGATTTCCGTCACTCAAACGCACTCACTTTCTCGCCTATTAATGAAAAGTGAGCACATGCGTCGATCCACCAAAGCCTGTGGTGCGTTGGAATTTCCAATGCGCTAGTGCAGGCGCAATTATCTATATGCACATGAAAGTGTCCTTTAGTCAAACGCATTCGTTTCACCTGATTTCAAGCCCATTATCGGTGACTCGCTATGGTAGGCCATGCTGACAGTTAAGCGAACCTCCTTATCGGTCGATTAATATGCTCAACTCTGCAGGACGAACGTAAGAGAGAATTGGTCATGCACGGGTAGAGCCTTGGTGAATATGTGGCAGGCAAGCTTCGCAAAATCACTCAACCATCCTTAGGCTGGTTTGGTGACGTTCATATCCTGTCCTTCGGGACCCAGTTAAGAATGGCATGGTACAACGATGAAGCTGTTTCACGCAACGCACAAGCCGTGTAGCAGGTTGAGGTGAAAGTTGGGGTACACTAGATTTTGCGAAAGTCATGATAAAAGGCGGAAAGTGACAAAGTGATAGGAGCTCTAGCGATAAAGTTCACCAACATGCTGGTTTAGAACGACCCTTAGAAACAATTAAAGTTGACTTATGTTGCTTCTCAGAGCTGCGTCTGTATGAAAACAATACAAGTACTTGCTTGGCCTCTCCGTCCAGTTCTGCAACTAAATCCCAATTGAGACCTCGCTCCGGCAAGTCGAGTATGGGCTGGCGTTGTATGAATAATAGAGCTGAAGCTGCTCTGTTAGACTGGACTCCAGTTGACAATGAGCTTTTAGACTTAGTGGATCATGCACAGCAAGCAAAGCGTGCCCCAAAGATCGTGCTTTGTTTGCCTACTGATTGCAGATCCAAAAAAATGGGAGGTGATTTCTACCATTCTCCATAAGTTTTGTTCCGCCGAAGATCTATATCAGATATTGAAGTGATTTTACGCGTAGAGTGCTGAGCGTTAGACTAGATCCGTTTAGGAGGCCGTCTGTCCTATGACACTGTTCAATCACACGGTAGAAACAAGCTTCTTGGCTGGTGCTTGGAACAGTCTGTTCATCGCTAGTTCTAACTTCTGGCATTCGAGAAGCCCACCCGCTTTTTGGCGTCCTCCGTCATTAATATGGGTATGAACTTACATCGCCATCAGTTAGAAACGGCGGTATTTTGCCGAAGATTACCGCTCCTTATAGCTAATCTGTACTGACTCCAATCGCAAGTTGTTAATGGCAATTTTCGTTGCGGTTCAGTGGACGTGCAGAAGTGACCGCTACCAAGCATGACCGGGAAAGGATTTCTCATAGTACCCGTGTATTTTTGATGGTTTGGACTAACGTTGGGCACAGCTTAAATCCGCCATTCATTTTGCTGGCAAAACGCATTGGATATCTAAGCATTCTTTCCAGTTACTCTACACGCGTATTGGACTACCGGTAGGTAGCACGCACAACGATGCATTTCTGGTCTTGAGACGGAATATCAAGAGCGGCATAAGAGTAGACGATGAATTATGGTGAGCTCATGCTTCAGGTGGAAGTCACTGCTTCATCCAGAAATTTTCGGATGGCATCACCACATGAGTAAAGAAGAGATGCGTCGGGGGTGCTTGTCTCTCTAAAATCCATCATTTCCAAGCATCGATTACGCTGATGGGGGGAGTGGGCATGCTCTGTGTCACCACAGCGTCCACTGTATGGCGATGCGACCAATGACGTGACGATGGAACATTAAAAGCTTGACCACTGTGGCCCACTCCTCCTGGCTGGTTCCCGAAGTACCCCGAAGCGACATGGTCATTGACAGAGACATATCTCAGTGCGCGGGATTCGATGTACAGCCTTCACGCAGAAGCGTGTTAGATGACCAAAAAATTTAGCGTGTGTAATGTAATCAACAAAAACTTTATTCATGCCTGTT
>SJOL01001656.1:0-22566 GCA_004794785.1 Opisthorchis felineus | reverse complement strand
CTTCCCGTCGAGAAAATTTTGGATGCCTGGAGCGATGATCAAAAGACGTTTGCAGTTGTATACTATTCAGCAATCTTTCTGCATAAACTTAGAACATTTTGGATTTTACCGATAGGCGGAACGGATCACTGTCCTACCCCTTCCTACTCAACATAAAAGCTACGACTGTACGGAAAGGTATTGCGTTCAATGAGAGTTTTAGAACGGGTGAATATTGTTTGAAAGTATTGCCGCACGAACCAACTGCTGTCAGGCCCCTACAGCCTAACCGCGTAAACCAATGTGAGGAGAAAGCCAATCCTCCTATGTTTGCAGCGCATCTGGTGGTCAGAGGCATGACAAATGACTAAGTTAGCTCTACGTTTATGCTGGTCATGTTCCTTCCGTGATGGATGAGTCATAAAACGGCTAATCAAGCAGGTCACAGCGAATGCCAAAGGATGCCAAACTGACTCTAGGAGAAATGTGTCAGAAAGTGGATTATTTTGCCTCGGTTAGCGAGAGTAGCATACTACAGACAGGCTCAGATGCAGTGTGCTTTGGAACATATGAGGTATAACATCTCCGGAAATTAACTGTTTACCGAGCCTTCAGTTGTTACTCAAAACTGCTGAGTCAGTGCTCCGTAACGGGTAGCTTTGACCGGGTCCCACAGACGGCCTCTATTGGGGCACCAATTCCTGGCGGTTTTGCAAGAGAGTGGTTGTTGATTTATGTTATCATTTTGAAAGTCCCGTACGATCTGTGTTGGTATGACGATGGTTGGGTTGTCTATGGGATAATCGAAATATCGGCTGTATGTGAACAGGACATCCCGAGAAGTGGACTCATCCTATGACGGCTTCTACTTCTACTTAGAACCAGTTTCTTCGCACAGTTCTGTTATGACTTTCAACTGGGGTTTACTATAAGGTGACTCTATACTGTGTAGTCAGAAAGGAAGCGATTTCAGTTGCATTTCATCTGATGTCGAACGTACTTTTAAACTGAAGTTCGGGTTCGGTTGGTTTTTCAAGCACTTTCACATCTCAATAATTGTTGGTGCATGCTATCACGTCATCAACAGCCACAGCGTTCGCGTGGTTGTCACTGGAATCCTTTTCTAGCTTGCCTCGGACGTAGCGGCTGGTGTACGGGCGGATTCTTGTAACCTGGAATCGAACGGTTTTGGTAGAATTTCCAGAGCCCCATTTTCGGCTTCGTCAAGACGCAGGTGCACCAGAGTTGATTGAGGGCAACACTGACTTTACTGGGCTTGTTTGTGTGTTTCTAGTGCGTATTGGTCACGAAATACGCTTTTCAATAATTTTTTTCAAGCCTGTTCTCATTCTGGAGCCATGCATTGACTAGTTTATGTAGAGTTTCGAAGTTCTAAGGTGACTTGGATGAGAGCGACGAGCGAAGAAAATAGTAGTTGCTTGAATACAGTTACTGTACGAATCAAATATCCACAGTTCTGTTCGTTTACCATTTCATTCCTAATTATGCAGCAGTCAATGCCTCTGTCCCCAAATTGTGTTCGGTGTTTCCTTTGTTCCCTGTAACGCTTCCGTCCACCCTAAGAGACAGGCTCATATTAAATTCACAACCGGGTAACTCTCTTCTGGGTTGCGGATTTCCAGTAGACCACTCGCCACTGGACCTGAAGGACGTGTATCTCATTAGAATAAGTTATCACCTCTGCTGGTCACTGGGCTACCATCACCTAGGACTTGGAGACAACACACATGCTCGCGTGTAGGTTCGTGTGTGTGTGTGTGTACAGTGTGTAGTTGTGGCCACCTAATGTGCCACTCCCCTACCCGGCTGGTCATGTGGGACGCGGCCATGACGGAAGACTCAGGATGTTTAGCATAACTGTCGGCGACGGACGGCACGGGGTACGAACAACGACATGCCTACTTCACCAACCACTCACTCACTATCCGGACCTGCTTTCGGTTGTGATTTTCATCTACACTCCACACTCAGGACACACGGGCACACAACAGTCAACCAACACCACGTAGTCTTTGCACAGACAAACAAATCTTTTATCATGGTCTCGCCTAATACGCGAGGCTAGTCCGTAAACAGACATGCAACCGTAGTTCTTCAGGTCTGGGTGACCCGCGTAGGTCCTCTGTGATGTCTTCATGTTTCCGCGTCCGGTCTGTAAGGTCTGGGTAGAAGTCAACTACCAAACAGAGGCCAGTCAACGGAACACACATCAAAGCAGTGTGAGTGAAGTTTCCAACCCACGCAAAGTATCGACACCCTAGTTGGCGACACGTACACAAGGCGCACTTACAATGACGCATCCCAGTACCTCAGATTCCTCATTTTTTACTCTATGGGTGTCGGGTGATCCAGAGGAGGAGTCCTTTGGTTTCACTGGTATGAATGTTGTGCTGACTATCATCTGGAGGTATTCTTTCGGACCGGATTCCTTGGAATAACTTATTGTATGCAGTCCGACTACCATCGCCTGTCAGAACCCGAAAATAATGGTCCAAAACCTGATGTTCAATAATTATCTCAGCATGTGTCCCAACAAATGACTGATAAATATAACTTTCAAGTGGAACTTTCCAAACTTCTCCGGACGATGAAGTCCACAGACGTCGATATTCTGAATAGCGCTTTCAACTCCCACTTGGGCGGGATCGATTAAGAAGAAAAGCTTCTCAACGGCAGATCTTGTGCAGATGCTCCCAGAATGGACAATGTTAGTCGCCTCATACAGCCTTATATGACAACCATCGTGTTGTCTGGCGCCCTCCCAGTCGTAACTAATCGTGTACTCAGATCTACCTTATAGCAACTGGTCATATATGATGCCGTTCAAGATTGTTGCTCTTTTTGGAACATTTGTAAGGACTCAAATCATACTGTAGCTCGTGCTGGTGTTGCAATTCGTCCTTTTGTGATCAAACGGAAAATCATTCACTGCCCGCTAGAGGTCGCCGTCAAAATGTCTGTCCAGGCAACTCTCGAACTCGAAACAGACAGGTAGGCCGAATGAAAACTGGTTAGAAATTCCGACTATGTACATCCTAAGACAAAGCCGCGACCTTACTCAAGCTGGATCTCCCATCAACCCACATCCCTGATTGAGTCAAAGAAGGTGGTCCCACTGGGCCGACAATACGATTCAGCGAAATTCTTGAAAAAACGGTTAAATAAAACTCAAGAATGATCAGGAAAAGCGGTAGCTAAAGAAGACTGAAGAAATGAAAGATACGGAAGTAACTAAAAGCAGTTTGGCTCTGTCTTATCCGTATCACGGGGTCAATAAGCTGTCGGTCAGCCAATTTAGCACAGAAAATAGTTTGTTAAATCCCTTCGAAGTCTCAAGGTCTGTTTCAGTAAGTAGAACACCTTGAAGAATGACTAAGCTAGTCTAGCTAGCATAGCAAATAAAGCACCACCAACTTAACGGTGGGGTGAACTACTCGGTTCCAATAGCCAAAAATAAAATTGAACTTTTGAAGGACGACTTCAGTTCTGACTTTCTCTCCCTGCCTTCTTCAAGGGTAAAGAAGGGTATATCAGTGGCCTGAAAAAGCTCAGGTGGAATTTTAGGAAATAGAGAAAGGCAAAGGAACCGTTGATATAGTCATATCTAAAGGTTGAAATCACCTCGTCACCATCGCCTCCAAGCTGCTAACGAAGATTTTGAGCAAATTTACCATCACCCTTGAGACACAGTCGTGTTAATCAACCAGCATTCTGTCGGGAACATGGATGCATTGGCAACCTACTTACCTTGCAACAACTTCTCGAAAACCGAACAGCAAACCAACACCTGTTATCATCCTAAATCTAAAGGCATCATTCGACTCAGTCGATCACACTGCTGTGACAGTGTTCTTCCTTTAACATCTTGATCACAATGCGCCAAAACCTATATCCCAGAATCCGTTGGTGCATAAGTCCACGTGGAGTACTCTCTAAGGTCCATCACAAAAACTGGTGTTCTTCAAGACTGTCCTTTGTTGCCTAACCTACGTAACTGCGTAAACAGATTAATTATTTCGCTGTCTACCATACCCGATGTAGAAAGTCTCCCTGGCGAACACTTTTACTACCCAAAGTACGCAGATTATAATGAGCTTCTTGGTTCATATTACGCCAGGATATAAATAGTATAATGTATAAAATGATGCAATGCGATTCAGTCAGCTTTTTGAACATTCTGCATGTTATTGTAAGACTAAGGGAGTGTCGGTCGTATCGGAAGCCTTGGAAATAGCCGACAGGCTTAATTATCTGGCTAGATACACCAAGTAGGAAGCTAGGATTGTTGACGAGGTGAATGCTAGAATCCATAAAGTTTGTTCCACCTTCCTGCGAGGTTGAGGTGACACTGGCCTATCAGTGAAACGTAGGGTCTACAATGCGGTAGTGAGCCTAATACCAATTGAAGCTTGTGATGCATGCTCACCGTGAGTTAAGTGGAATCAGATTGCTTGTGTTTGGCCATCGGTGACGTATATCTGATGGGGATGTCGGGCTAGCACTCCTGAAGTGCGGTGATTCGACGAAAAATCGACTAACGGTTCATTCGATAACTTCAGTCAGCCATGCCAATTACGTTAGATCGACGGTGTGTTTTATACGCCTGGTGATCGATTTCTTCAAGGTGCCGAGTTTACCGAAAAAGGTTCCGACCGGAAGATATAACAAGGGGAACAGCGCACGACCTGGAGACGAAACCCGAGAAACTTAAGGATTGGTCCCAGCTGCGCTGAAGCACGTCGTCTACAACCATATTGATGGTTGGCATCCTCATCAAAATGAGGATGTCAAGCACCTGACGGCAATCCTATGAGTATTTTCACAGTTTTTAGTATAAAACCGCTACTCCTTTTGCTCTTTTATTTGTTTTTTACAGCTCACGATCCCGTTGGTCATATGTTATCCACTGTTGTATGCCACGGCACCCCTAATCACATCCCTACAGGTCCACGATTGTCAAACTGAACTGTATAAAATAGCAAGCCTGCTGAATTGTGGTTGTACCCTATTGGCTGTGATCAAGCAGGTTCGATTTATCTCGTTAGTTATCAGTAGTATACATTGTGCACTTCAATTTCTGATTTGGGAATTTCATATCTTCCTGTGTTCAGTTTGAAAACAAACGATGTAATACTCATCAGGGTGAAAGGCAATTGATTTCCCATTCCAAGCGCAAATATTTGCCACAAAGTCTGTGGCAAACAAGTACCCAAGCGGAAACTTGTTATAAAGGTAGAGCAGTCCACCAAAGAGCAATCTATTGATCGCCCAAGCACTAGTATACAGTCGAAGACTGATTGCACGTTCCAGGAGAGAGCTGGCCGGTATCTAGTCAAGGGTTTTACATAAGTTCTTGACTATAGGTTTGCGGTAACCCTGTCACACCAGAAAACGCACTTTAAATTTAGCGCCCTTGGACCAGACCAAAGTGGGTCTATCGTGTGCTTCATTCGATCGTTTCAACCCAGGTTACTGTGTGTTTTATCTTCATGCTGCTTAACTGCACTTTTCAGGTTAGGGTTATGTTAGAATGACACGATAACGATGCGATACAGAACCAAATCTAGCCATCTGTTTTGTCCAGCATGAAGATAGTACTGATTCTGTGAATGTGCAGCCTGTACGGATGATCTTTTTCTGACGTACTAAGCAGGTAGCGAGCAGTTGACATTTCATGCGTGAAAGCAATAAGTTCAAGAAACAGTGAACACACATGATATAGGTATCAATAGTCGGACTGATTTTATTCGTGTTTAACTTCTACTGTCCCTTCCCTCCGTTTGTAACTATAGTGCGCCTGTCTCCTGTGTGAAAGGAAGCAGATGACTCTGAAGATACTATAGCTTGTTATCGGGGAATTGGTTCCTGTTCATGTCGCCTGCACGATTAGAGTGGTGTTCGAGTGAATATGAAGATGCCGCAAGCAAACAGCATACATATTCTTCCATACATATGGTAAATGGTGTTGCCTGGGTTTATTGCTCCGCTGGCCTTTGGGATTGAAACGAACGGTCAGCATAGGAAGAAACGAAAGAAACTGAACAGCCTGGCCGCATTTAAGTTTGTTATGATTTCACTAGAAGTTTTCAACAATTTTGTCACCGCACTCAGTTCACGCGTTTTGACCTTTCGATGATTATTCCTGCAAAAGATGTTGTGCTCAGAAAGAACACACTTATTCGTTTGACAGATCCCCCGTTGTATTACTTACAGAAAGACTGAAGAGCAACACGCCGAAGTTTAGCAAAATGAAAACAATTTAGGCAACTAGTCAAAGCTTTCTACCGTCAAGAGTAGCCCGTATAGCTTCAAATCAATCCGGAACTAGAGTTCAGTCCCTGCGTGATGCACATCGAGTATTGTTCAGTAATCCGAGGAAATGACAAGCCTCCGATCAGCCAGTCGCGGCGGGATGTTGCGCACAAATCATTCCAACACACCGTGTCGCTTGTCTGCGGGTAGTATGTGCTGTGTGGAAAGATCACTCGCCAATCGATATACCCGCTCACCAGAATGATGTGACGTTGTTCCACTGACTTTGACAACGAAGCTCGTTAGATTCATCAATCGATCTTTTGAACTTTATTATTGGATAGACAAGACGGGGCCAACCAACCCTTAACAGCGACCTAGAAAGTTCGGCAGTTATGTTTTTACTACTCCCTACAGGGAACATGCTTTTTGGGAAATGTGCTTACTGCTTGGCATGATAGTGGAGTTTGCTTAATTGTTGTGAACTAAGATGGTGGAAAAATTAGGCTTGGATTTGTTTGTCAACTCCAGTGCACATTTCTGTCACTGATTCATGAATGTGGCAGTCGAATATATCGCACACAGGGGTTATCACATGGTCTGTATATATTACTGTGAGTGTGAGCCCAGCGTCGGTTGTTCTGAGTGGTGTCAGCAACAATCCGAAACACGGGCTCGCTAAATCGCTCGATAACCGTCAATTCGTTGTCTGGTTCTTAACTCATCCGTGCTGTTCCATACCTTCGGTTGGATGTGAGGAAACTGGAATCTCCTATCTCTCAGATGTGAGATGCAAACCATTCGGCTCGGTCAAAAAGAAAAGTCTTCATGGGTCACTGCTCAATGTGAGGCTACTGAAAATAGCCAATAGATAGGAAGGTTACCGGAGTTTTCGTTGGGATGCGAAGATCATGTACATTGTAGATTACCCGTGGATTGGCGAGAAACCAATGTTTGTAACAATCGGCTTCAAAACTCAAAAATAAACTCTCGATTGCGAACAATGGTTAAGTAGCACATATAAGGTAGCCTCCCAAGAAAGAATACAACAATTAAAGGGGGGAGGTGGATCGCATAGTATATAAGCCTGAAGGGGAACCAATGCTGTTATAAACTCGCAAAGGTAATGATGTGCGCTTTTTGATCCAAACCTTCTCCATAAGGTCCACCTATGTTCAATGGATGCGTCTCTGGCTAATCTGATCAGCGCTAACCCAAACACGTTATCGTTTCAATCCCTGTCCCGTACCAGCAGAACACTCGAGCAGCGCACTCTCTTGCACATAAGCATGCGTCCCTGATAAAATCTGCTTTAATCTGACCTGAAACAAACGAGGTCAACAGCGTGTGCATGTGTGCGTGAGTTTTTAGGCTATTGAGCATGATTAAACGATAGCTGATGTGTGTAGGTGTCGGCAGGTTGATGGGTGGGTTACTACGATCGATTTTTCAGCCTGCACTCAACTGGCATACTTAGCTGGGCGCGCAGTTTTGAAAGCAGGTGCACACAGTTGTGCTTCTGAACGAGAAAGACATGGTTTTGGGATTGGACCTAACACGAACGAGCTATGTGACTAAAATTCATACTTCACATCGCGGATGATGTGATCTCTGGCGAGACGTAGCTTGGTCTATGGGCAAAACTTTATTGGATGATCGCAGCACCGTTTACATAGATTGACAATTTTCATTCCAGCATAAAAGGATGGAGTTGGTTTGTATACCAGATGCTCATGTTGTCCACTTGCAACACGGATGGACTTTTTTTTTTTTGGGGGGGGGGGTCTTAGACTAAGATTATGGTATTTTCCACAACTCCATGCAACAACCATGTAGGCGGTAGATGCTGGTTCAAAGTGGCGTTTTAGAGAACACCTCAGAGTCAACTTGCGAACCAGAAATAGCCCAGCCATCCGCTTTATAAAAGTGTTCTTTTCTAGTCTGACCACTACGGCTACGGTGGGATCTCGCGATAGGGTCTATATTTCGAATAGGACACATCGATAGCATTTAGACAAAGGATGCTAAAAGGATGCAACAGCCGAATGGTTTCCCTTTTAATGAAGGTATTGTTTTCTACCTTTCTTGTCCTCATAAATTCTGCGGAATGACTACACCTCCAGCTGTAGATCAGAAGTGTGTAAACACAGCATTATTTTGGCGTCCGACATAAAGCACCCTTATTTGTGTTGGTGGATAAGGAGACAGCCTCTGGCCACGTTATTCTCACTAAGCTGTTAATTGTGTAGTAGCGAGACATAGCTCGTTCTCGTTAATCACGAAACACATTTTAGTTACGGTCCAAGTGCATAGCACAGTTATTTGGTCTCTCCACTTTATGATGTAGTTTCGTTACCACCTTCTCGATACCAATCACCTTTAGTAGGTTCGTTAAAAATCACCGATTACTAATTTTCATATAAGATATTGCGAAGCAGGGCAATATAAAATTTGGTGCTCAACAATTATGTGGTCACACACGGTGGGCAGTGTCAACGCTTGCTGCATTAAGTAGAGTATCGTGCATAGGTGATCCAAAACAGGCACAATTTTCGTCCAGATCGGTTGATTTCTGAAACATCCATTTAGAAGATATACAGGCCCATGCATAGAAGTAGACAGAACTATTCCCAGCCGGGCATTCGGGAAAGCATTTTCTGGCCTCTTGGAAGGCATACACTTTTGGAAGGGAAACGGAAAGTATTTTGAAAGGATTCAAGACTGATATGGTTTCCTCTGGCCTCGTAGGGTTCAACTGATGGAGGATCTCTCTATAGGAAACTGTTCAAATGGTAGTGATGACATTCGATCCTCACAGTTAAAATTTCGCAGAAACTTTCCATGATTTCAGCATAACGAGTTAGTCAGAGGACCATCAGTGACAACATCAAATTCACGAGCGTCCGCCATGGACTGAGTTGGCTAACAGTTTAGTTAGTGCTATTTTCTGCTACGAAGAGTTCAGAGGCCCATACTAGTCACGGAGTGCTCTCGAGTGGCAGTTTTACAAAAGCAGTACGATAGACTAAAGTAGTAAAGCAGTGATGGCTGCGGTCACATTTTTAAGGAAATAATTCAGCAATTCTAGGGGGTAAACAAAACTTCAGATCGAAGAAAGACGTTCTTGTTCGAGGTCATGCATCGGTAGCGCCACCAGTAGCACCAATTCACTGTATTCGCCCTACACGAACAGGCCATAATAGTCTAATCCGCGAACGCGGCTCCCTTCGGAATGGGTAGGTGATTTATTGGTCATATGTGACCAATGAATGTCTCTGAAAACAAAAGCGGTCCTTTCTGATCTTTTCTATATCTTTGGCGCGTATATATATATATATATATATATATGGGACAATCTGTGTCTAGGGAGTCGTTAACTCGAAGCTGTGGGCAACTTAGATTTTCGTCCGGAGAAGCGCCACCACAAGACCTATAGGAGGAAGCATAAGTGGTTCACCAATCCGAATCCCAAGGTTGTCTTTCACTCATGATTAAAAGATGGGGAAATTTATTGAGGAACGGTTGGGTGAATAAACTTACTATCACGTTTCGACTTTGCATTTTTATTGTCGGGAAGGTCAGATTCCTGAAAATAGTCCCACAATGTCCGAAAACTACTGATACACTCAAACCCCACCAAAATCGCAGTAGGTAAGCCGTAAAGCATCCAGACCAGAAAAGCCAGTTTCCGATCGAATGTTCAAGCAGTCAATCAATTCAGCAACGGCCGACGATGATGAGTGGTCAGACATTTCAAAGAAGCACGCCGATGATGATGAGTGTTCACCAAACGCCGATCAGTCAGCTTAAATCAATGTCAAAAGTGCATCCTAGATACAGCGAGGCCCCTTATGACTTTTGCACCCACTTGTTCGCAATAAAGCTGTTGTGCTCCTTGTTGACGAGTCTTTTTCCGACACTAAGGTACTGGAGCGGGGACAACAGTTATGTTATCTAGGACTGTCATATCAGTTAGAGGTCTCCCTGACAATAGCGTCTGATTTTCCCCGTCACTTTACGCTCAATTTGGAACATCAGCAACGACTGACAACCAGGCAGGTAGAGAACTGTATCTCTGGCGAGGTAACACTGAAGAAGTTATCGTAACCCGGAGCCTGTCAGTAGAGTAAAATATACATCCTTTACTGATTTCGAGGAAGAAAGATTGTAGATAATTGTACAGACTTTTTCCTAACTGTAAGGGCTAGAATGTAATGGATTCGTAATGGAAATTTGACAGGACAGGCAAAAAGTTGTCACTATAGCAAGGTTGTCGTTGTAGGGGAGGCTGTTACGGAAATAAAAGTAATATTGAGTTTGGGATTAACAGGAGATGGTTCTCGTGGCCATCTACTCAAAACCCATAATCCCCATAGTCTCAACGTGACTCCCTTCGGTGAATTAGCTGCTCATTGATCTACGAATTAGTCCACCGCATGAATCTCGTCATCTGTGGTCTGTAGTTAAACACAGTTTGCATGACATTCCAGCCCTGACGTATTCTTCGATCGGTAGATCCGGTTATTCGTGATGCCTCCAGTAGCAAGAGAATTAATTTCGCGATCGTTGTTGCTGATTGACTGTGCGGTCCATATCTCACCAAGTGAGACCAGCTGGACGTGTTGCGGCCACAGTATTTGTCAATGTCTTACCCCTAAAAATAACCATACTGAGAGCATTTACCTGCCATAGTGGACTGAACGTCAGTGCGAAGCCCACCTGCTTACTTACCCAGAGGTAGAAAGTGAAGCTTTGCATGGGTGCCGCATCTGATGCCTCGGTAAGCACTCAAGATTGTGCCGTAACGTTAGGATGTGTGATTCCCGCATGTATTTGTCTCCACAACATGGTCCTCCTAGAAAGGAGCTACGTTTGAGGATGCGCGTTACAGTTACCCAGAATGAGAACAACTAAATAAATGGTCAAATTCGGAAAAGTTCAGCCACAAGAGGCCTTCCGATAGTCAGTCTGTGAGTTATACACTGCTGATCACAGACTAGAGTCGTTGTAATTTGTGACTTAAACATAGTATCCACTTTTTAGCTATTGTCACCATCAAAGTCGCCTTGATGAACTACTTTTTGGAAGCTGCTAAGCTGCCTTCTAAAAAACGAAGTAAAGCCACTTCCATGGGGTTCCCATCGCAGAGTTTCTTCCAGAACTACGCCATTACGTCGGATCCTCTCAAAAGAGGCCATTTCTAGGAGGGGTCACGTACTCCCTCCAATCGCTAAGATCTCCCTGGTAGGAGATTATTGCACTTGAATGGTTTACCTAATCACTAGAATCAAATTATTCTCTGAGTGTGGTAGAACAGGACTGTAATCCAATATTCTGAACCTTCACCTCCTTTCTGAAGCACATTCAAAGATTAGAATTATGCTCACGAGCTTGCAGTAGAACATTCTGGGTTGCAGTTGGAGATGCTTACTCTAAATTTACCCTGAAAACATCTCAGACACTGGTGAATCCCCGGCACTAATGGTCACTTCGCTCACATCAATGGGTTCGCCAACATCACAACTTTTGAAATTCTTATGACCAGCCCTGCACTTCGCTAGAACCAACCCATTAATGATCCCACGGTCTCGTAGTTCACGAGCGTCCGAAATAAACACTCTCTTCACATCTATTTTCAGACGCTGAAAACACACTTGCTCTTCTTCAGGATCGTCGACGAAAATATGACTATTTCATCATTTTCTACATTGTTTGGAAGCTCTATCTTGCTTACCGTCGTTATCTCTGCTGGACAACCTGTGTCCCACCTCCAACACCATTGAATGACGAAATCATTGATTTGGTTCTTGGGTTTTGCCCGATTTGAGGATTTCCCGTAAAATACTAGTTTTTAGAAGTTACCCAATCAACAAGAACTTCACCTCGCTTCAATGAATTGGGTAAATCAGAAGTTACTTGCACATTCACAGAAAAGTGGTTTAGCTGTCCGACATTATAGTATCAACAGACGTATATGCTTGTTTTCATTCACTGTAATCTGTAGACATGATCCAGTCCAAGTGAATTGGAGATCACAGTAGCTGAAGCCATTTGTAAAATTTGATCCTAATATGGAATCTTCAAACTTCACTCCCAGATCTTATTTTTTTGTACAGTGAAAACAGGTCATGTGCGCACGGCGATCGCTGTCAAAGTCAGACGATTTTCAAAGGATCATAAAATACTTTCGTTATAGGTATTCTTCACCAAAGAGATGTTTTGACCTCAAGACAAACAGTATGACAAAAGGTGGCCAGGATTTCCAGATACTTGCCTTTGTACAACCATTCGGTGCTCCTTCAACTTTTGATTTAATTCAGACGCAACAGTCAGCGCCATCGTTGCACGCCTGGGATGACCAACAAAGGTGAATCCGGCTGATACATGTAGACAGATACCAAGTGACATAATGGATAGTGTCAGAGGTTCCCAAGTGTTGTAGAAGGTGGTCCTTGTTGGAATTAGGAAGTTAGAGAGGTCTAATTTCTCCGGTCCACATCAGTAGCAACAAAGTTCGAGAGACCCACTGGGAAGAAGCTCATTATGGGACCTCTCACTCACACGTGCTTGTGCCAACTTAAAAATGTTTTCAGTCGTATCTGGACCTCATAGGTCCAAATGAGCTCGAGGTGGCTCAGTGATTAATGGCGAGCTTACTGACAAGAAGGTCCGTGGGACGAACCACACCCCGGCATTTCCACTGCTCCTGTCTCGGCTTACGCAATCTGGCAGTATATCAGTCCTTGTGCTTCCTTAGGGAGGCACGCCAGCCAGGCACCGAAAGGATCACAGACGACCGACCACCATAGGCTTAAGTGGATTAAATACAAGACAACAAAGAGCACCATTTCTTGATTCCAGCCCATCTGCAGAGTGGAAGTGCTGTGTAGAAATTAAGATGGGTACTAAAGGAAGGCAAGCTAAAATGTCTAATGGAGAACATGCTACGAAGGCACATTCCATAGTCAGTGCTTACCAACTGCACACCGCGGGTCTTTGAAGCATGTGGCAGTATAATTATTCGGCACCCCATTTTTCGTTTTTCTTGAAGTAAAGGTAATCACATAATGGTGAGTAAGCCATGGTTTTCGCATACCAAAAACGGTCGGTGCGGTGGCTTGATAACAAAACTAGACGCGACGAACGGATAACCGCATAATTACTTCATACGAGAAAGCAGCAGTGGTAGGTAACCCACTAATGAACGGCAAAGTCGCCCCGACCCATGCACGCTACTTTGTTTATTTAACCTATGTTTGGCCGATATTGATCATTTTCCTTTCATTAGATCTTCTGTCACTATGTTGAGCTATTCAGCTCGTCTCTATAGATTTTCCTGACTCAGTTAACGAATCACTCTGGGTATCCTCCTCAATCATGCGTTTCACTGAGAATAGTAATCTACGGTGATCAACAGCAAGTTATTATGGTGGATCACATTGTAATGTTCTAGTACGAGCGATGATAGACAATGGAATCATGAGGAATGAAAAACGAGAAAATCACAAGAATTACGTGCATCAATGTAGAGAGCACAACTGAGAATGACAGACAAAATGGAAAGAGAGAAAGAGGGGAGCACATACAGCAAGACCGGAAAAGGAATGTTGTAGAAAACAACGGACTAGCTTGGAAGGAATGGTTTTAACAATAACGAAACAGCTTGAAGATGAAATGAAGTAGTCAGTTGGACGGAGCCTGTCGTCGTCGTCGTACCAGAATACACATTTCATGATCACAGAATCTTGCTGGTCAACTCGGATGAACTACTCGAACTAAAAAGTTACGCAAGCAGTGATTAACATTGGGTTTGTCGGTTTTCAGTTTAGTTGTTTCAAATCTTGTTGCCTCATCCTTGCTCACCGTATTCATCCAGTGGTTCAATCACATTTGGGTAGACGAACATACTGACTCATGGTGTAATGTTTGATGTGGTGAATTGTTGTGCAATCATGTTCACAAGAGTTTAGATACAGAGGAAGAAATTATGCCAAATTAAATGCTGTAGAATAAAAGCAAACAGATTTCCCGATATCGACCCGATGAGTTCTGTGAGAAGGAGATATCGGAACGAAAACTACCACACGAGAAAAAATTGAAGCCGTGGAACGTAGGACGATTCAACAAAGTGATGAATTCGAAACCAGTGCTACTGTACAAATGGGCCGTTCCACAGTACTATTGGGTCACCGCATCGTCCAGATTGTCTCCACACGATTCCACCATCGGTCCCTCACTTTTCAGTTCCTCACCTTCCGGAATGTCTGTGGGTTCGGGAGCATGCTCATATGATTCATCGGGGTTTTCCGAAGACGGGGATGCTCTTCCAGCGTGAATTCGGTCTAAGTAGTCCAGACATTCGGAGGATGTCAAGTGTACGGTGATGTTCATTTTTGGGTCGTGGTTCGGATGTGTCACTTCGATATGACGTACCAAGTGATCTTTTCTATAGTATTCCTTATTGCACAGATTACATGTAAACGGTTTGAAACCCACGTGCTTCAGCGAATGACGTTGGAGATTTGAACGTTGAGTGAAATGTGCGGAACAGATGGTACACTTGAATGAAGTATGTGCCTCTAAAGTATGCCGATTCAGCTCGGCCAGAGAAGCAAAGTTCTTTCGACACTGGTTGCAAATAAAGCGTCGCGTATGAGCCAGACGACGTCCAAACATGAATTGGTTTGAGCTGTAACCCCCATTAGTGCCTGCCACATTGTTCACGCTCAGTGGACTGCTATCGCCCAATTCTTGTTCAGACACCGGAACTAGACTATCAGGCTGCGGCTGCGTTATTCCAATGTCCCGAGAGGGTGTGACTATGGTCACATTAGGTGGTCTCGTAGTTGTGCCGGTGAACGAAGTGGCCAATGAGTCGAGAAGCTGAGTCCCAGATTTTCGTTCGCTTGCACCGGTGGTTTGTGAGTTAACGGTGAGTTTCGATTCGTTGCAGCTGGAAGGATTTTTGTTCTTCAACGCACTCTGGTCCATACTGGCGTTGAACAGCTGAGATAGAGTGGATAGGGTACGCAGTGAGATTGGAGTGGTCTGCGGTAGGCTTATGTGGTTTAACAGGTTTGCAACCGGTTGCGTGAGCTGTCTGTTGGTGGAGGCTGGTACGACACCTAAGGTTTCCAGGCCAACCTGTCTGTCTTTCCAATTGAACAACGTGGCTGATCCCAAATTTAACGAGGCCAGATTAGGAGCTGCTGACACAGCGTTGTTTACGAAGGGGCCTGGCGGAAGTAGAGCTTGAACGGCGGTTAGTTGATCCGGAGTAAATGCATTAAAAAGTGGGAAACTGACTAGGGATGGGGTACTGCTAACAGAGTTGTGAAGAGATGTGTTCAACAGATTCACAGAGGTAGTGTTCGATACACAGGTAACCGGTTCGGTCGACTTCATGACTGTAACTTTATTATTGGCAATTCCATTTAGAGTAGTTGTGTACGTTGGGGTTACTACTGTTGTTGCGGAAGACAAGAGGTTGTTATTGTTACCTTGAAGCAGCGCCTGAAATTCCTTGAACAAGATTGTTTCCGCCGTTTCAGTAGGTAGCGAAGCTGCTGGCGTGCTTGACATATTTGGCTCTGATTGGGGGAAAAGTCTTGTCTGTCCGAGCAGACGATTTTGAAGTTGTTGCTGTTGTTGTTGTTGTTGTTGTTGTTGTTGTTGTTGTTGTTGCTGCTGCTGCTGCTGCTGCTGAAGCAAAGGAAGAAGAGCCAAAACCGAGGAATCAACCAAAGGAAGGCTTGAAGTTGTAAAGATTGCCGGCATGTTGGACTGTCCAGAAGTAAGATTTGGGATTAACAGTGGATTCAGTGATGCAGCTGGACCTGAGGGAAAGTTTTTAATTAGAGTGTGCGTATCGATCGCCTCAGTAGTTGTTGTTGATGCACTGCCAGGTAGTAACGTTCCAAGAGCAGATGGCGAACTAGTTCGTGAATCTGTCTGGTCTTCTTCAGCAGGATCTTCCGGCTCCGTATTCATCGCTTCCTCTAATTCAAGTTCGTCTCTGTCCGAATGCACGGACAGATCCAAAACGTGGGTCTCTCTGGACGGCCTACTTAACTGTCTTCGTTTCGGTTCCTGCTCTTCATCGTCTGCAGCACAGCCGGAGTCCGAATGAGTGGTGTCATCCAGTCTGGCTTGTTTTTCAAGCGAAGGTGATCCTCGACATAATGTTTCATCGATTACAAGACATTCACTGTTCTGATCATCAATGGTATAATTTATTAGCAGGCGTAAGGTGAGACTCTCCCTGTGTGGTATCATGTCAGCCAACGCAAGTATAAGGCGCTGCTTTAGGCTGCTAGTCTCCTGAGGCATCTTGCGCCTGAGGTTTCTATGTCCAGACTTAGTTGTTTGCACGGAGTCCGTTTGCGTCACCACTGGTTTCGTTTTTGATTGATTAGAGTTCACAGTTGGAGCCATGGTGCCTTCCCTACCGTCGGTGGCGAAAGAACTGGAACTGCTTACCTCCGGCTCACTGATGGGAGTGGAGAGGAGATGAGCTGGACTGTCGACTGGTGAGGTAGGACGACTATGTGAATTTTCTGTCCGTCCATTCACCTGAGCACCAGGATAACCGTTTCCATTAGGTATCGTCCTGTGTATCATTCTTTCATTGGTAGTCAGCTCTTTGTTAGGTGTTGAAGTTGTCATAGGTCCTGGATCCCGTCGTAACTCCGGATAACTCATCAACATTCCCCTGCGTTGCTCGGCTAGAAGAGAGAGAAGTAACGCTGGGATCAGGATAGATAAAGGTTACCGAATGCCTAGGGTAGTCAGAGTAGACAGATAACAGATATGGAAATGTGTCTCAATACTGGTAGCTCGGGTGGGTGAACTACCTGTTGATCAGGTGGCAGCTGATCTGTTCGCCGACCTTAGCAGTTGGCTTGCAAACTTATCGTAGCAATGCAAGAAGGCATCTTCTGTGCCAACACGACAGTGGAAAACCAAGCTCTTTGCAGACGTTTCGTCGTTGTTGTGAATCCTAAGAAACTCATTGCCCTTAAAACCCATAACCATTCTACCATTCAGCTATCACTAACTGACTAGTAAATGCTAACTTGTATCTTGTTAGCATAAAACGCCACTCATCCCTGATATCAAGTGTCCAGTGACTCCTTGACTCGAAGCCACTCACGTGCGAAACCCAAACTGCTTGCGTTTTTCCGATCAAGTAGATTGTACAGAATTCTCCTGACAAGCTTAACCACCATCTCACAACTAAGACCATTTTGGGACGGTTATGAGAGATATGGCTCCAAAATGGTACATTCTGACAGACCAGCCTCAACGCTTGACAAGAACTAACCTACATGCCCTCCAGATCCAACTTCCCCTTCCGATAAGGAACAAGATGTAAACTTGTATTTGCCGGTATCAAACATGTATCCGAACAAACGCATTACAGCCAACTCTGTTTGGAAGCCTCAAAACATCATTTTAATCTGCCTAATACTACTTACTCCTCCTTGTGAGAGACCACACGAAAGAGTCGACCATATGTGGTGCATCTTGGCTGTTTCCAAACGGTAATGGACGTCCTAAGAGACCAACTAAAAGATGCCAGTTTTCAGAAGCAGTTTCTTTGAAGGGAATAAATATACGTTAGAAAATGTTGACCCAGGACTTGATCTAAGGTCGCTGCAGGCGACACTCTACCTGGAGAGTGTGTACGAACCACCATTCAGATGATATCATCATGTTCTACATATGTAGAAACTTTGTTAAGTTGTCTGGAATCAAGCAGATTTCGTCCCAGGAGTCCACAATAAACCACATCTCGACAATGCGGTTATTCTGCTCCAGTAGTTTTACTCACCAAAGTGGTCATGGCTCAGAAAAATCGCTCATTGGCTCACTAAACATTCAGTTCTCCCTCCCTGAAGAGACCATCCCAAGAGGTCATTCCAAAATGAACTCTTCCACCAGGTCGTCTCTTCTAAGCAGGAGTTTACTAATGAAGTACGTTTCAATGAACACTTGTATAGTGGACCCTCCTGGGGGTTTGCAGCTACTGATTGTGGTCCATTGAAATTTGGACAAGTTTTCTTTCGAAGATTACATCTATCCCAGAACAGACCACCTTTCTGAAGATTCGAGTTTTTATCAGTCTCTCCGGAAAGGTGAATGACGTTCTTGGTGAGATTTTCCTCCACGAAGAACAAAAGTATGCATGACTGGCTGACCTACTGGCTAACCAGCCCTTGGCCAAAGCCGTACAATTCCCAGTAGGCAGTTGCCCCTTGTTGATACGAAGCTAATTTTGCCACGCTTGGCAACACTGTCAGGCTGCATCCCACGGTGCTGAACATAATCAGGGGTCTCCAATCTGAAATGCCGTTTGAAATTTCTGGGCCTTGCAACCAGCCTCATCCTGGATGGTTAAACAAGTAATAAAATGGGGGCGAGCCTAGCATATTTTTACACCCTTCAACGATAGTGGTGTCATTTAGCAGGGTGAGTTCTCAAGCATGCAGTTTTTCCGCAGCATTCAAAAGTTGAAAAGGCGCCATAGAGGTATTAGGCTGTAGGGATGCACCAAACGCGTTCCTCGTGTGAAGAGCTTGTGTATGTGTTTGTGTGTGTGTGTGTGTGTATGTGTGTGCATTCACGTGTGTTGATATCCACAGGCTCTCCCACAGCAGTCATCAGCAGATGACCTTGTCCAATAGGCACTATTGGTTTCTCCCACATGATGCACATAGTGCCAGCCTTCATCAATTGCTGCCATCCGGGCTAGTCTTGGTTCCCTCTCTCCGGTAGCTCCTAGGTTGGGGATTCAGTAACCTACTAGTCAGCCAAACAGTTCACCATCAAATCAGCACATACGACACAGGTTTTGTCACCGTCATTGACCATATCGCTTTGGAACTCAGCTGCAACAGATTATCAACTATGTTCATTCGACTTCCTTCTTTATGCTCTTCAACTCATCTGTTTGAGGAGTATTTAAATGCTCAGGGTGCACGAGGCTTTCCCTGAACTGACCTAGCTCGACTCGAATTATTTTGCGTTTCATGAAGCTCGCAATCAGGACAGTGAAGTGTTGGAACCAGCTTCGTCTGGCCAACAACAGCGAAGTTCACGAGGCTGTACAAACAGTTCCGGAGAAGTCACTTGAACAAGTTCCCATCCACGACCCCCACTTCAACAGAGATCTGGTACCAACCGACTGAACCCAAAAGTGCCAGTTCTTTCTGTTTCTTCCCTTCAAAATACGATAACCCTCTAGCTTAGATAGACCAACATTGGCGAGCGTAAGCTTCTGTTATATTGCGCGGTTGCACAAATGTTGATGCTGCCCGGTACATGTGCTCACGACGTTCCTAGCCAGTATCAGTTGTGTGCGCACAAGAGACCGCTGTGCGCACGGGCAAGTTACCGGGTAGAAATTAGCCCAAACCTGTTTCAGTAGCACCATTCCAGTAAGGGTAACACGAGGTTATGGATTGTAGAGTTTTCATTAGGAACAACACTACACTGCATACATCGGTCTATCGGTCAATCTGTCCATTTTCGTTCGCATTGAATATGGAGCAGGCATCCTCAAAACGTAGTTATGAATCGTTCACATGTAGGGCCCAACTCAAAATCGAGTTTGTGGTGCCTTTCGATATAGTGTTTTACAGAAGTGGCTTTTTAAGTGCAGTCATCGTATCGTCTGCTCTGGCATTCATTTTATGACGATAACTTACGGCAATCTCGAGAAATATACTCATTTGCATTCATTCGCCCCAAGAAAGGCGAAACCGGTTGTGGGCTGTCGAAGAGTTTTCAGCAACCCTGTGAGTAGTTTCCTTTAAGGCAGTCTCCTTTGCAGGGGCCTTCAAATCGACTCAAGAAATCATCTTACCACTTTCAATGTTATATTATATTAGGAACACAAATTACGGCGTATGGAGCAATATTTGCTTGCACCACCAACAAGCCACTTTCCCCAAAAATAGACGACCCCCAACAAGCGAGGGCAAACTGACCATTCCGCTTGGGTATCAGCTGTTCGGTGGAACCACTAAATTTCCAAATTAATGAGTGGATTTTCCAGTTTCATCACCGGACTTCATCATGCAAAGCAAAGCCAACCTTGGTCGGAAAGCCTAGAAACACTGAACAGTTATTCCATCCTTGTTGAGAATCACCGGCTGTGCACCTGAATGTCGAGAAGCACCCGAACTGTGCAAACTTTCCGGTAGGATTTGAGCATTCTATCACTCAACCAGAATTAGCTAATTAGCCCTGTGGATGAGTCCCATTCATTCAGGCTACAGCGATACCCAGCTCTAATGACACACAGACGCAACACTTGTTCTAATGGACTAATTTGTAAATAAATAAAAATAGAGAATTACTCGTATATTGCTGTCGATTAGGACCTAGTTTCTGTAAGAACACAAGAGACATTGTTGAGTGAAACCAGTGAGAAGTGTGTAACTGTTCTGGGATAACCAACTATGGTGTGATGACTACTGTCCGAATCGAGAAGCCAAGGAAATGGCATTGGAGAAAAGGAACTCATGTTGGACGTTGTAAGGACAAGCTCATCGCCATCCCGTCAGTAACGAGGGGACTGCGGATATGAATCCCAGTTTAAGTTTGTGCGGTCAATGTGACCAGAATTTTGACACCTTAAGAGCCATTGATGGGTCGACTTACGTCCCGAAAATGCGTCTTTCAAGACGGCCATCTGGCCTTTCAAACGTGGGTTTTGTTCTATCTTCCTATATATCGTGCGGCTGATAGCCGTTTTTGAAGGCGGAACCGCCTAGTGGTGATCAAATTTTCTTTTGGGAGGTGGACGTGACCTCTCCACAGATGGGAACCTATGGAAATCTGGCTGGGGACATTTGCCACCGACTCTTCTAGAGTGTAACTTCCCTTCAGGGGGTATCTATCAAGGGAACCAGTGTAACTCGTTTTCAAAAAGAGCTGGCCTGTTCAACAAACTTCACAGCAGGCTGTGTCAAGAGCTCCTACCCACTTCACCCCAAGTCCCCGGTCCAATGCCATATTCTCTAGCCTTTTACTCTTCTCTCCCACCAGATTCACTCAAATCCGACAATACCATGATCAGGCACACTGGGTTTGCACTAGCACGATCTAATGTCTCCGAAACATTCATGTCTCGCGACCCATTCTTGAAAAGCCAGGTGACTGGCGACCCCCTATGTTTCTGATTAATTCATAACCCTATTAGTTCACTATCGCGGTGGCTCACCATTCGATGAAACTTGTGAATGTTTTAAGTTCCGATCCACTTTACTGTAAACTTAGACATGAAACTTCGCAGATTTCTCATTTCGGTTGCCAAGAGAATTCCTTGAGTAACCTTACTTAGAACATGCAGATAGTCTCACCACATATGTAGAATCCAATTGCGGACACTGCCGACGATGTGTCATGGGCTAAATGTTGGACCTGGACGATATGAGCAACATGTATCGGCCGTAAAATATTGTGCGTGATTGTGTGCTATAACAACTACAGCTTCACCTACAACTCTAGGCAGCTAAAAGTGTCAAGGCTGAAGAAAAAAACTCAAGGTTAGTTGTCAGACAGATTACACACCAGGAGTTTGCCGCTTTTCGGGGAAAGCTCGTAAGAAAATGATCGACCTTTTTCAAACCTAGAGTCTTCAACGTATTCGCGGGAACGAGAACGGATGCGCAGTGCCTTATTCTCGGTTCTGTTGAGTGATTTCTGGTTGAGGTTATATGGGTTGGAAAAAGCGAAGCATGGTTTGGTGTAAATAGGCATAAGAAATGATGGTTAGGTTTCCGTGTGACACGAACAACTGCTGTTCATGTAGTACCGCCAGTAAGATGAAGGTGTAAACGATCTGCACCGCTAATGTACTGCTGATTTTTCCTACAGGAGATCAGATCGATCACCATTAAATTACCACGCTACTCATACTCTTGTTTAACCTGACTCACCACTATTTCTCCTCTTGCTAAATTTTCAAATAGGGTTTGCTACTTTCATCGACCCAATATCAAACTCACTTTGGACCGACCGGAAAAATTGCACCAGAACAGAAAACAGGCTGCTCGAAAAAGAGTGAGAAGTGCAGAACATGTAGCTCCTTTTCAGTCAAGCAAGTAAAAAACAATATATGCATCAAATTTCAGTGTCATCTTGCAAATTCAGCTTGAAGTACCTTCTTTCACACATCAGTGTGAAAGTATATCACTTTCTCTATCCTCTATCTCTATTGCACGTTGAGGCACAAATTGACTTCACCTAGCCAGCCCTAGATACCATTCCCATTGTTTCCGCTTGACGTGCAGCTGGGTAATACGC
>SJOL01001649.1:99387-120491 GCA_004794785.1 Opisthorchis felineus | reverse complement strand
CATGAGCAGGGACGCAGTCGCGGTTGCCATATCGAATGTGTGGACAGGAAATGAATCAGAAACCGGACCGATTAAAACGTCGTGACCTGACAGACCGACTACCGCTCGCTAATCGGCTGCAAGGTTAAAAAAAATACGCTCGCACATTACTGGAGAGGCATACGGATGCCAAATTGATTATCAGTAGGCGTTCCCAGAATTGTGTTTGTGGACAGAGAGAAATGCAAACGGAGATTATAGTTGTACAGCGGTATGAAAACCACCCAAGTGAACAAGTGTAAATAGACGTGGTACACTACTCATAAGGTTGCTGAAAACCCTTCGACAGCCCACGACCGGTTTCGCCCTTCTTGGGGCTCATCAGGTAGGCATAGTCCCCGAGTTTCCGTCAACCTTATGCTCTACTTGAACCCGAAATGGACTGGAACGCGACTGAATCTCCCGTTTGTGATGTCAAATTGGTATGCAAATGAGTGTATTTTTGCTGAACATGTAAACGTTGTGGGACATAACGGGTGGGCGGCTTCGAAGTGAGTTTGCTTAAGAGGTGTGGGGGTATATGTAGATTCATTAGGATGTAGTCAAACTGGGGCGGGAATTATGGACGGTGGAACGGTAGGCGTAGTTGCCCGGGTGGATGGCAAGTGGGAGGGTGTGCGGCCCCATTCAGGTACGCAACTTCCAAACTGCCGCTGCTAACAGAATCGTTGTAACCATTACGGTCAATGAAAAAGAACTTGTCTCAAAGATTGATTAATGACTTTGTAGGTCATCATACGGTGGTCGTAAGGGTTTGTAAATAGACCCAACACAAACGAAAACGCAGAGACATGACTGAAGATGTTTAAGTATTTGAGTGAGACGTGTTATTTTACATGTTCGAATTGGTCATAGGTGGCGCATATGCCGTCTGAAACAGTACACAAAGAATTTCGTCAGGATGATCAGATTCCTGAAAATAATCCCAGAATGCCCGAAACCTACTAAGACCCCCTCACACTCCACCAAAATCGCAGCAGGGAACCGTTAAGCGTCCGGGCCAGAAACGCCAGCTTCCGATTGGGCGCTCAAGCAGTCAGTCAATTCAGTAACGGCCGACAATGATGAATGTTCAGGCGCGGCCATAGAATGTTCATAGAAGCACGGCCGACGATGATGAGTGTTCACCCAACGCCGATCGGACAGCCTGGATTCATGGTCAAAAGTGTGGTTTAAATACCGCGATGCTCCCCGTAATTTTCGCAATAGCTTGTTCACAATAGAAGTTTTGTGTTCCTTTTTGGTGAGTTCTTCCGACATTATGACACTGGAGCGGACAGAGCAGTTAGTTACAACAGATGTGGGTTTAAGTTCACCTCAGATACGTGAATCTGGCACCATCTCTCTCAGTAAAAGGGCATTAGGTGGCCCTTGTGTAGCACATTCACGTGAAGAACGTCATGTAAGAAAGATCCAGCAGGGATTCAGTTGAGTCTCCCGTTAAAATCAAATTAGTATGCGAAACCGGTATTCTGTTATGAATGCAATGCCTTCTTTGTTTTAAAAACCTATTCGGAAGTATTAATTGACTGTTTAACCAAAAAGCACCATCCAAAACGAGTTTAAAACTACACAAGGGTGCGAAATCCACCTTTTTTTTAGTGTATTGATACAACTGAACCTAAAAGCCAATGCTGTCATTCTGCGATCTCTGAGGCTTCCCGAACTAACAGTATCCGCTTCAAAGTTCTGAGCAGATCAGCGACCCTGCCAAGCGCTGGACCTGTCTTTACAGTAGCTACCCCGAATGCTATTCTGACACAACTGGACGAACTCCTGTTAGATAATATCCGATAGTGTATGCAACCACCCTGAACAGTCGAGCTTCCCTCCATCGAAGTGTTTTCTGGAGGTCTTATGCAACAAATGCTTCGTTTAAATGCCGCAGGAATAGCAGCAAATAATGATTGACATTAGATGGCAAAGTCTCATGGCTTGGAGACTCAGAGTTCTTTCCAGAGGGGTTTTATTGCCTCGTGGAGTCGTGTTTATTGTCTTTTGTGCAGATGACGATGTTAGTTTTGACGCTTATGTGGAGCTGAGTTCAGGCATTACACTGAAGAGTTTCACCGTATGAAACATCGGTCGTTCTACTTTGGGTGAAGCTTCCAAAAGGTGCCGGGTCAGTCCTTCCGGCACATGCTAACCAGGTAGGCTAGATTCAAGACATTTTCCAACATGTTCCAATGTTCAAGCAGCCAAAGTTGAATCGGTTGATCGGCCGATCCGATCGATCGATTGGTCGCGTGAAGCAACCGACACAACGACCGATTAAAACGTTGAAGTACGTTTAATTGATTCCATAGGTTTTGTATTATTTTATGTATACCATAGTACACCAAAATGGATGCGCCGCAGGCATTCTCATCAATGATCATTCATTTCTTACATGCCAGCAATAATTTTAGCACTCCGATGAGAACAGCATTGTTGCGAGCTGAAGTCGTTCTGTACCATCTGGACAGCCACAACACATGTAAGGCCATAAAACGAAAGCAACTGTGTAGAATACATGACGTATTCTGGGAAGCCCAGTTGAGTGACGCGCTAAATCACAAGCTAAGAATTAAGAAGCCTTGAGATTTATCAACAAAATGCGGTACTACATGCACAAAATGTGTATATGAAAAGTGCGCAAACCTCAAATTATGGGGAGTTCTGCCTAATTGTTGCGTGAATCGGCGCAAGTCTAAAGAAAGCCCGGGACGAAATAGCTCAGTGGTTGTTGGCTAAAACGCAGAAGTGTGAAAAGCACAAGACAGTTAGAGTAAGTATATTTTTTGTTTCTCAGTTTATGATTTAGCAGAATGAGTAGTAAGGGCTAGTTAGCGAGAGGGCTCAGTGGTTAGAGCGCGAATTTACTGACCGGAAGGTCCGTGGTTCGAACCCGACCTTTGCCTCTCGATTTCCCCTGTCTAGGCTTGGGCAACCTGGAAGTATCCCAGCTTTCGTGCTTCCTTCTGGTGGCATGGCAGTTAGAAATCGGAAAGATGCTACAGCTGAACGATTTTTTTAAAAAGAAAGCCCTGTAAGAACGGCAAATCAACGTGAATTACCGACAAAGTTGCGCACACAGCACGTGGTAACGCAAGTGATCAAAAAGCGAGCGTGAAAAGTTAATCAGAATTGGTTCGACGTGTTAGGGGTCAAAAGTTCATGAGGGGTAGTGGATGAATATCGAATAAATTAGCTGGACGCAGAAAACAGTGGGTTCAAGCAAGAGAAGGGTTTGACAGGGAGAAAGGAGGTACACTGTGGGTTTCGCAAAACGCCTAAATAGGATCTAGCTATGTTGATACCAACCAGTAGATACAACACCCAACTGTAGGAATAGAATAAAATAACACCCATAAATTGCACTTTGTACATTCTGTCACACACATCAGGTTCAACCGAAATGATGAAGCCATAGGTGACTTATTCCAATCAAACAAAACACTGTTTGTTTCAGTTGGGCGACCGTGTTTTGTAAACTGTTTGAGACCGCATTCTAGTGGTGGTGAAACGCGAATTCATTACATTAATTCTGAAGCATTCAACTTGTATCGGACTTTGGCCGCAACTGATTACCCATTCACACTGGGTTGCCTGATGTCATTTTACGATAGACAAATTTGTTTTGCTGTGCCTTCTCACATGCGCCTGCTTCGAAAACAGGGCAGTCACGGCACTGTGAGTGTCTCTGTTGTTCGCTTGTGGTCTAAGGGCGACGTACGACCTGCAGATTTGAAAGCAACAGGTGATTTAATAAGGATGTTGCTGTTTGTTGTTGTTGTCTTAATTAGTGGGTGAAGTGCAGAAACCAGATGGCCTAAATACCCACGCGAGTGACATTGCACATACACTGCAACTGGGTGATCCGGAGAATCGACGGTTCTACCGCCCGGCTATTCGCAAATTGGCATGCGTTACGACCTGCCTTTGACCGAACACATGTAGTGCAATAAGAACAGTCGCTACTTCACAGACTCACCAACAAGGATGCAGTAACTTCGCCTCATTGGTCCTAACACCAAATTCGGCTAGGTCGGTTGGACTGGAACAAAGCCAAACACAAGAGGCATCACTTGGACACGTCTTGCTGCAAAGATACTTGGGTGAACGAAGCTGGAGCTAAGTGTAGAGGAGAGTGAAAACCCGAGATATACAATTCACGGTCATGAACCATCTATGTACAAACGATCTGCAGATGTCGAGTGCATGAGAGTCAGGAAAATTAACGGATTTTTTTATAGCAGGCCCATATGAAGTTTATCGAAAGACTGAAGAGCATGTTCGAAATTACCTCCGGATTATTCGAAACTGATGGTATGGCAGATCTCTATGATATTATTCAATCCAGTGCGGGACTTCTGTTCGTAAATTTTCCTCTCCACTAACGTCCGCAGACGGGATGTCGAGTGACGCCTGTTTCAAACGATCCACATACGACAAATGACTTGGGAGATCTCATATGCGGTAGGGTCACATAGGACAGAAGTGTTTGACAAACAATCAGTGGATGACGAACAAACACAAACAGCAAAAAATTCAACTATTCAGACTTTTGGGCTACAGAAGCAACCAGATGTTAAGGAACGGCGCTCGAAAAGCAACAGCGGAGACACTTTTCAGAGGATCACACCAAAGGTGGATACAAGCAGGGTTGGAGAGAAAATGAACAGGCTAGGGTTACTAAACCATGGGGGGACGGTGGGCTTGAAGAAGACATGTGAAAAAACAGTAGGTATACGCATTGGCGGTAGTAGGTGAAGAATACAGAAACATGATGGTCGTCCCTGAAAGTCTGTGCAGCAGACGTTTTTGACCGGCTGCTAGAATCAATGAAGCGGACTAAGAGGCACTTCGTTCTAACGTCTGAGGCATTCAGAATCGTGTGGTGGAGACAGGCTAGTGTACCCGTGAAGAACTGCGCGTTTAGTACGTAAATTATTGAGCACCAGTGGAGGTGTTTATCGAAGGATCTACAATGCCAGGCGGTAGTCGCTCTGTGACTTACAACAAAACAGATATGTATGAAATCGGACGGGATTTTGGTGGATAGCTAGGTTTACAGGCTTTGAAAAGTGGGGTTATTCTAGCAATTCTCTAAGATGCGCCTAAACAGCTGCTAACGTGGAACAGAGATTTCTCAGAGGCAGTACTTTAACATCATAGGAAACACCCTGTCCGGTCCGCTGGCTTTGTTCAGATGGATTTTCTTCACTTCAAAGTATTATCTTCTGGGGAGCTGCCGATTTCCGACTGATAATAGTTAATGAACAATCGACCGTCGAAAAAAATATAGACCCCGTTTGCGCAAACGAAACTTAAAGGTCAACGTAACTTCCGTGAAGTCGGGTAGGTAGACACCCCCACTGCAAACCGTGTTACACCACAAACAGCACGTGACAGCCAGTCTGAACAGGCCGTGACTCCATGCACTCCTGAGTGAACGAGACTGAAGAATGAAACTAATACACAATTTTCTTACACAGAACGTGACTACCGAAACGATTCAACTCGAGAGATAAGAACCATCCGCAGCGAGCACGTTTTGCAGAGGTCCATTCCGAGCACACAAGTGAACGAATGAACCACACATAGTGTATGTTTTCGGTGGACCAGCTGACCATGTCTCTCACATTCCATGCCAACGTCTCAATAGGGTTGGCTTTCGTTTGATATGGAGTATACAAACGGTCCAGGACAGCTGCAAACATAATACGAATAGTAATAATATTTTATCTTGTATTACCAGCCTCTGTGCATTCGTTCTCTTGTCACATTCTTCTTCATTTGGCCCAGATGCGTTAGTACATTGGCATGAAACTCAACAAACCTAGGTTACGAATGAAGCTAGATGACACTTGGGTACAATTCCACACAGCCTTGCAAATGCCTTCAACGGCTCCCCAAATGGTGAGCAGTCAGTTAGCTAGATGTAGTGCCGCGGGCCGAAAAGGGAACTAGAAAAATGTATGGTGTACACTGCACGAATGACTGGTTGTATGATGTAAAGCATATTCAACACATCCAATACACTCGGAATAACGTCCAATTTGCTATAAACATCAACCATGTCTGACTTTCATCAAGCACAGTACGCTTAGGTTGCTCTCGGTGATTGTTGTAGTCTGTTCAACACTCAATGGTCTGACAGAGGAGAATTGATCCTCCTCGGTAGAGGATTCCCGAAAGACAGAAGTACCGCAACGAACGTACTGCAACTCGTGTTTCATTTCAGCCCCATTTTGGGTCCAGGAAGGAGACTCGATTGGCTTCGGTTCTGGTTACGGGATTCACTTTTAGGAATAATACTGTCCAAAAACATAACTGGAGGTAGTGAGCGGAATTCGTTCGATAGGTCGTCGTTTTTGTGACTTTCGTCCTGAGCTGATGGAGAATGGCTTAGTTTGCATGAGATTTGCAACTCGGATGGAGTCGACCGTCTGAAAATAGTCCTGAAATCATCGGTATAGGCAATCGGGGAACAGTGCTGAAACATTTCTCTGTATAGAGTTTACGACCGCTGAAGCGTGTGTGAATACAGAAATTCTAGTCGGCAAAACAAACCAAGGGAAAAGTTTCCTGTAGATACGCGCAAAACCTTCAGAGGCATTTGCGTTCAGCATCGCTTTCAGCCAAATGTGACGACGTGGACGAGTTACGCCTGTCTGGCTTGACAGTTTTGCGGAAAACCTTGGCTGGAGAGACTTGGCAAAGCGACTAGCAAGCTGTCACGCCAGATCCCCGTACAAGCGCACCAACTACCTCGATGTGCAAACTAGTCAAGTATAGTAAAACTTTATGCTACCTAAGGTAAAACTCCAGTGGCTGAGTTGTGCATCTTTTGCTAACAAGCAGATATTGCCATCGCAAGTTTTACCGTTAAGTGTCAAGCGTACTTACCTATCCAGGTAAGGTCAAAACGGTTCTATCTCTTGTTCTGACGTCCCCGTCCCCCAGCCACAAACTAAGTTATTATTCCACTGAAGAAAGGATAGATTCGGCCTCTCCCCAGCTCCTTTTGGGTGACTACTGCACTTAGGATTATTGTTGAAATTTTGGACTACCTTAAAGGATATGTAAAATATTATGGTCTGTGCTCATATTCAAACCAGTGATCTTGTTATGGTTGTGCTTATGAAGAAGATCATTAGCATTCTATCGTTAGAACCCTAGCGTGGACCTAAACCACCGGGCGATCGATGTTAATAGCTTAATGACTTCTTACAGAATTCACTACACTCAGATAGACATTCACTCTCGATGGTTTCTTATAACGTAATACACTAACTGTACTCATCAGCAACTAGGAGTTTAAGCTACTGATCACTATTTCTCGATGTTGTGGCTGAGAATTGTTTCTGACGCACAACTTCCGCAAACTTTTTTCTCTTGTTCAACTAGCAGTTCTTATCCTAAAGTCGGCCTACAAATGAATTGGACAGTTCTATTTGCTGATAACTTACAAAGCTTAAGTTCATGCCTTCAAAATAGTTACCGGCGAAATCTTGTATCCATCCTAGTTGCACGAACCCACCCGAAACATTTGAAAAGACAACATAGGATTACTACATCATCGTCGTAGGCACGGAAGTTACCGGCTGAACCATGGTACTAGTCAAAAATTCCATCCGCGGGCGTAACCTGGACCGTGGAGAAGCGACTCCACGAAGATTGAAGTGTAAATTATACAAGTGGCCTTTGATGCTTTTTATAAAAACCACATGCAAACAAAATGTCCACACAGGAAGGATGAGAATCAAAACTCACATGAATCATTCACAGTGAGTAAAACAGACCAAGTCCTACCAGCTCATTTGGCTTCTGTTGCATTAGGGGGTACAATAAGAACGGGTGCATGTGAGTGGTGCAGAACATAGTCGCTGACACTGCCTAAGAAAGTACGGCGGACTGTTCCGATGCCTCGATTTCCCATGATGACCAGGTCTGCATCGTAGTCCTGCACTGCCTTCACAATGGCAGGACCCGGACGGCTATCAACATACAAAAATGCCTGAGAGTTAATGTTGTATGCCTTAGCTTGGTGCATCTTCTCTTGGCACACCTTTTTCCCTGACTCCACGGTCTCCGTCATGACTCGAGAAATATCTGGCAGAGGCGGCAATTCCATTGCTGCTCCGAAAGTGGGACTTGTGTAGACGGGTTCAATGATGTTGACAAACTTCACATTGTCGTTCGGCCGCCTCACATTATTCACGTACCAGCGGAAGGCGCGCTCACTATGTTCGCTACCGTCGAGTGGTAGGACTATGGTTCGTGGCTTTTCGTCGACCCCAGCAGATGCCATCGCGTCGAATGACTGTCAGTCTGCCTGCGTCCGGTACATAGGGGGGCGACCATTGATTCGTCTCGTAATCTAGCCTCTGATTCGTCTACAAGTGCTGAGCCAATCAGAATTGGACGAAAGGGCAGTGCCGTTTCGCTGCCCTAGTTACGTCCATCCTGACGGTAAAGGCGCCGTCGTTCATCCACGCCTATCTCGTGGATAGCACAATTTCCGACTTCTACTTGTGCCTTCGATTGAGTCAATTTCGTTCGTAGCAATTACATTTGCATATAGCCGAATAAACCCAAATGTAATTTGTATTTTTTGTTGTGATACTTTACTGGATGTTTTCCCAACAGCATCTCAAGGCCGCCCGTGTCGTACATTCTGCGGAAGCATACCAGTGTGCTCTATCAAACCTACAGCTCCAACACTTGCATAATGCAAACGGGCTCAAAACAAGAGCACATTCGCATGAAATATACTCACTGAGTTATAAAAAAATGGTAATTGCTGAGATATTGCATTGGGAAAAATCATCCATGCAAGTACGTGGTCAGATTGCCTAACGATACACAACGATTCGCTACGTTGGCCAAGACGTGTATGGTGCTGTTTCATGGGGCCTTTAGGCCTCGGGATTATCGGGTTAGCACTGCAACCTTAGAATAGTTCTGGAGTCATCGGTTTGGCCAACCCAGAAGCAGTGCTGAAGGATGTTCCTGTGAGGCGTAAGGCTACCAGTTACATTTTTTCCGCAGTGTCAACCGACAAAAAAAATCCGTGGTAATATTTGATTGTAGATGCTCATAGTGCAGCATGTTTTTTTCGCAACATAGTGCCAATGCTAAATAATAATACGAATCAGGAGGGAAGGTCGCGCAACTTCCTGTAGATGTATCCATGCAACGATGTCAGAAATACTTATATTCATAATCGATTATAGCAAACAACGTGTTCACGTGGCCCTTCTTAACATGTGATACCTGTTCTGTGTATGACCGACAAGTGTCCTTAGGAGGTCATCCTTGCTAATCACGGGATAAACTGACCAATAATCAGTGTTACCGCAAGGACAGATACGCAGTCAGTTTTGACAGCTGAACATAGTTTAATAGTCGTACTTTTAGATCCATATAATTGGAGTGAAATGTAATCTGTGGATTTTTATTCTGAAGCGATTTTAACGTTTTTACGTTTTTAAAGCCGGCTGCGGTCAGTTTTGACTGCAAAACAGTTCGGAATTGACCTGGAAAAATCACGGTACGGTTACCTTTAAGTGTAAAATCTCATACACTTTCGAGTTATCACAACCATAGTTGCCTTGAATGGTTGGCGGATTCCGTTGAGAAAAGTCAAGCCCGAGTTTTTTTAGTAGGGTTTCGTATTCGTGAATTACATTCATTTGTACACCTATTTGGTCTTCACGGGACACCCAAGTGAAACACATCTGAATCTCTCGTTTGTGATATGCTTCAACTGGATGTGCTGCGCAAAGGCTGCTTCACGTTCCAGTTGCCATGATCTTAGAGATATCGCAGTACATTTTCTCGAAGAACTGTCGAAGAGTTTTCAGCAACCTTGTGAATCGTTTCCTTGTACTGCGATATCTCGAATATCGTATCAGCTGAAACATGAGGCGGTCTTTGTGCAGCCACAAACGACAGATTAAGCTGGGATTCGGTTTAGTCTTCCGTTGCAACCAAATTGGTATGCTAATGAGTGTATTTCGTGAATGATTCAGTAAGTTTGATCTCGAATCTTTCCATGGCATCTGTTGCCGAATATAAGCCTGAACGCTATCCGTAGAGTTTTTTTATAGGCTTTGGATTTCAGTATACATAAGCGTAGCTTCATTGGTACATATTTAACTGTTTTCAAGAGCTACGATATTAGCATCGAGGAAGTTGTAAGAAATGAGTGTATTCTACAAAGACGAATGTGAACACGACACACCTACACATGACACATGGTAGCATCATTCACCTTGCATGGACTTCTTCAACCCGCCAAGACTGTCACTGGACTCCAGATATCTCTATCAGATATTGCCAGACCATCTTCGAGCTAGAAACAGGTCATGGGCTTTTCCAGTGAAGCTACACACGAGCTTTCGACGACGGCTTACCTAGTTAGCACGGACCTAATACAAAATACACGATGGAACCATTTCCTACAGTTTCTAAGCTGGTAAAATACGTAGTATAGTCAAGAGCTGACAAGTAAATGTGGTTATTTGCACCGTGTACAGGTAAAGATTAATGTGATTGACAATTACTCCGTGGCGGATTATGGTGAGTAATCAATAATGCCTCGAAAAACTTCAGTGGTGACGATCGATTATATCACACTAGAAAGGACAAGTAGAGTTAATCACACTGAAATGACCAGGTTCAAATAGATTTGTGGTAGCTGATTATGGTAATGGCCTACAGGCATTATCCACAAACCGGACAGAAGGGTTCTCCCAACCGCAGACGATTCTGTCCGATCGTCACAAACAAAATGCACTGCAATCTCAGATGAACCCAAGTTTCACATTTAGAATGAGCGCTTCGAAAAAGTATTAAAAAAAACTGAGTCATATTTTTGAAGGAGCTTTTCCTCCCCCGGTGTTCTCGATTGGAAACTAAAGGCACCTTGGTACGACTATCTGAATGTCTCACTATCAGTCTAAATTTGCAAGATGTTTTAGACGGGTTTACAGCCTGTGTGCGCATTTGTCGCTTTTTGAACGGCTTGCACGGTCATCAGAACATCCAATTACGCCCAGCGATGCACACCGCAGAAGTGCTCCATCGTTGTCCACTTTGTAGGGTCTAACTATAGTTGGCAAAATAAATGAGAGAGCAAGCGGTGACGCATGTCAGATTTCTGATGCATTGGTAATGTTGATTAGATGAAACCTTTTCAACACTGTGGTTCATTCATCAGTGTACGAACAGGCCAACATGTGGATTGCTTTCGTTCGATCTAAAGTTGTTCATTATACATATGCATCCTGTTCTTTCAAAAAGGAAACACAAGCTTGGAGACCGACTCAACGAAGTGAATACTGATGTCGATTGTGCAGCGTACACAAAAAAACAGTTGGAGTTCCGTAAGAGACGAGGTTGTGTGGGATAAAATTAACTTCCCCAGTAGTCCTCGTAGTAACTACCGTGGCTTTTACCACAACGTCCTCTTTCACCTCCCCAAGCCTACAGTAACGTCCTGTTGTAGTATCGATGCAGTCACGTGAAGGTGCCATCATCAAAAGGACAAACGGATGTCAGTGGTTGTAGGAAAATCCGTCTATCGCGAGAGTATACACAATGAAACACGGACATTCGGCAAACACTGATTCGGGGCTTCTGCCGACAAATCGCAAGATGACACGGTTCCGTCCTGCAGCTAAATGGATGGGGAACGTCCGCAGCAGTCGGACAAATGCGATATTCTGGGGAGCAGCAGGACCCAGAGACAACCAAGACAATCATTTGGAATAGGAAACCCAATGGATAGATGAGGCATACGACAAAAGGGTTGCTATTGATTACTGCGTGGGTGGGAATTCCGTTCAAGTAAAATAGCTCTAGCAACAAACGTGTCCCTCAATCCGGAGCATTCGTCTAGGGTGGGTGAGCAACTGCTTGTTTTCTACTCCTTCCAGCAGGCAGTTTCGACTATATTACCCCTGACCTTGCCGGATGCTGTCCATACCAGCGCTTCCCGAATATGGCTGTCACTTTCGGGCTTGGCCTCTACTATGATGCCCGAAAAAGCTATCGTGACCTCGACGATTGGGGCAACCACGACTTCTGCCACTGAAGCCTCTGCCCCCTTGAGGAGAAAAGCCCCGAGCTCCTTTCCAGTATGAGCCACGATGTCTTTTGTCCTGGCCCCCGAATTGATTTTTTGGACAGAGTGGAGTTACTTCTTTCTCGCGGCTTTCCCACCGGTATACCCTCATTACTGGCATCCTCTGTCTCCTCATTTTCCGACCGAGCCTTCTAATCTTCCTCATCGTCATCGTCATCGTCGTCACCATAATCATCACCTTCATCCTCATCGTTTTCACCGGCGGATTCTTCCTTCTTCGCGGCATCCTCAGTTTTCTCTATTCCAGACTTCCATTGGACTTGGACGTCATCCTCTGACTCGTCGCAGCCATATTCACCCCCTCTTCAGAACTACTGCCGACTTGAGGGGGAACATCTGGATTTTCGGATAGTTTGGGCGTTGTTTGGTTCGCACTGGTGTTTCTTCTGTGCCAATTTCTACAAAGAACCAAATCCCAAAGAGTTACCAGCCCTTCTGGAGAGTTGATTGGGCAGAGGCACCAGATGAAAACTCGACAACTGCAAATTCATTGAAGGCACCGTCATGACTCCGGCTCAAATTGATTTTCAACGGCTCTGGATCAGCCTCGCGCAAGTCAGACCCTGAAGCATCACATGGTATGTTCCTTATCAGATACACGTTGCCTTCGATACCACCGGGAACACTTAGTCGTAGCACGTTTTTCTGCATTACCTGCTGTCCGGCCGTGGCCCTACGCAGTGTGGTTTCATCAACGAATTTGAGTGTGTGTTTGTGAGATATGCTTTGGTCGCCCCAGGGAATAGGGACAACATCTGGTAACATTCCCCAGGGGACTAATAACCTGAACTTGAAGCACTCGAATAGATTTGGAGGCTTTAGCATTTGGTGCTTCACCAGAATGCGAGTAGGACACACTGATTTTACGGTCACCGAATTTTACGTTTTGTAATGCGATACATGCAGTAGCTGAATGTGACTTTGAGTGGAATCCCAAGAGAGCCGTGTTAAAATGCTGACTGCGATGTTCTTTGTCCAAAAGTGTGCATGAAACTGGTTGGAAACACCCAGGAAACTTTGAAAGTAACATTACCATGGTTACAAATTTGGAAATGTCGGTTATAACCAGTGCTTCGCTAGTCTCTGGCGCAAGAAGGGCGATGTCATCAGACTATGCATCCACAGACAGACAGAGCTTTCTCATCGGATAGTAAATTTTTCGTATCACCGTTAACAGATACTGTCGTCACCGCCATACGCAAGTCCATCTGATCCAGCTGTTTCACAGGGAAGGCATGTTCACCCAATACCGCCTTCATCTGTGGAAGATTCCGAGGTGGAGTTGAAATCAGCTGATGTTCTTGAGGTCCTGCATGGTTATGAGCAGTTGATTTCTGGGCATTTACACCGTCTACTCTATACCCTTTCGGGATTATTATCTGAACGTCCGCGGATGAATGTTGCCTCTTTGTCGCTTTTGGAATCTTAAAATTCTGGACTGGGGCTTTAATGGGTTCAACTTTTTCACCATCACATTCGTTGAAATCAGATTCAAACTCCCCCAATGTAGAGTCGCTTGCTGAGACAGCTGAATGATATTTGTTTTGGTCCTTCAGGGACGGCTGATTCGGAAATCGCCCATCCCAAGGCCGTTAGATACGCGTAAGGATGCCTTCCCCCTGCTTGTTTCCTCTTCTATTCCAAGCTACTTAGTTAAGTTGGCCGCCAGTAGGGTAATATCAGAACCGTTGTCCAACAGAGCATTAGCTTATACAATGCCGTTTGGTCCAACCAAATGAACCCAAGGTAGCTCCGGGGTCCCCCAACTACCGCTGAGTTGACGTTGGCAATCTTCACAGCCTTCTTCACCTTCCGCTGTGTGTCGTAAAGCAGACGGTGTTGTCTCTGGTTACAATTCAAGACGTCGTAACGTGTATGGACGAGACACTCAAATGCTTTATGGTTAGTTTTCAGGCAGCCAAAGCATAACTTGAGGCCTTTCAGCCTATCCAGCTTTTTGAGGTGAGGGAGGGTAGTAAACACTTCATAGTTTGAAAGACTACGAGTCTGTGCACACTGATGGCAAGCAGTGCTCGGTTTCATAGCCACGACGTTGATGTGGGCCTTTCTAGGTGGGTGCTTCAAAACTACCTTATCTAATTGGTTGGCATATCTGCTAATGTTGGTAATAACAGCGTAACATTTAGAGGCAACGGAGCCACATCTGTCAAAGAAAGATACGAGGTGCTCAAATTCAGGCCCTGAACCCGAAGGCAGTACGTTGTCCGCCGCTTCCGTCCACCTTTGTTGCAAATACCGAGGTAAACGTTCTACTATGTGCTTGAGATTCGTTGAGCAATTCAAGTCTGACGTGTAATGCATTCGTCTAAGTGTCAGGTCGCAATTATTCATCTTTCTGATCAATCTTCTCAAGGTGTCGACCTCTCCAGGATCAATGGACCCCTCCCCCCAACCAGTACTACCTTCACGGACGACTGTGTTATGTCATGTGGTGTGCCGTACTGCGTCCTTAGGATGGACATCCATGGCCTTTTGATAACTGTTGTTGTTATCGCCAGACAGCCGATCAGCTACACCTAGTTGAAGACCTTTCATAAAGTTCCAAAATTTCATGGGATTTCGATCACACTTGTCTATCTCTCTTTTCGGCGGACAGCGCGTGAGCGTGCAGTGGTCGGAATGCGGACCGTCCACTTTGTGCGCCGCGGCTCGAACCCAGGTGGCGGCATCTTTCTACGCAGATACGTAGAAGGTCGTGGGCATCCTGCTTCTCCCATGTTGACTTTTGTGATAAACTTCTCGACATTCTGTCGACCAGATGAAAACCCGCATTCACAGTCATCTGCAGTCCAACAACATCTCCTTTCGAGACGCTAACCTCCACTTTCCAATCTCTAGGTCTTCCATCCCTGACACAATCTTCTTCTAGTACCTTATTTTCCAACTTGGTTTTGACAGAATCTTTACCCGGATGCCTGCCGGACCTTACACAACCAGCCATGCTTGGCCGGGGGGGGGACAGTGTCGAGATAACAAGGGAGGTTGGGAGACAGAAAAGTTACAATCAACAAAGATATCAGAAGTATTGTTTACTAAATGGGATCCTGTAGAAATGGGGAGGTAGAAAACATTGCGCCTCCCTGAAGTTCACACCGACTCAAGGTAAGATGACAACAAGATGGCGAGACCCACGTGGTTGATTTAAACTAGACGTTCGACGAAAAGTTTAAAGAATGGTTTACATTCATGCCAAAACAAGAAACGGAAACGACAGAACGGGGAATCAGGTTGTACACAAAAAGAATAAAAGAAAAGAATCAACACAGGGCTTATTGGATGAAAACGTGACACCATATTTTAGTTAAATCATCTTTAAATCATCTCACCGCTCCCAAGTTGCGGGTTCCTGTCAAATTTTTTCTGCTTACCGGGGCTCCATGCTTTCAAAATTTTCTCCACTGCTGGGATTCAAGCGACACTGTTTTATTTTCCTCATGCGATTGAAGGAGCTATTTTGGACTGGGAAACAGACTTTCTCAGAATGTAGTGGTTCGTAACTGTTGTTCGGGGGCTGTGTGCATTAACCTCATGCTTGTTATACTTCTAGACTGATGTGATACGAACGACTCTTTGCCATTATCTGTGTGCTTATGGATCTGAACTGAGAGTCAGGCCTCACTTGGCCATGTAACCAGGATGTGCCGTGAAATAGCAATGAATAAGCGAAATACACTCATTTGCAAACAAATTTGGTTTTGACGGGAGACTCACCTGGAACCCAGTTGTCTCCCGGCAAAACCAAATTGGTATGCAAATGAGTGTGATTCGCTAATTTCGTGCAATTTGTGTTCAAGTATAACATAAGGTTGACGGAAACTCGGGGACTGCGCCTACCTGATGAGCCCGAAGTGGAAGGGCGAAACTGGTCGTGGGCTGTCGAAGGATTTCCAGCAACCTTATGAGTAGTGCATTACGTATATAAGCAATGAATAAGCTTCAACTGAGTGTGCTGCACAAAGACTGCCTCGTGTCTCAGTTGTTACGATCTTCCAGATGTCGAAGGAAACTACTCATAAGGTTACTGAAAACACCTCGACAGTCTACAACCGGTTTCGCTCTTTCTGGGGCTCATTAGGTAGACATACTGCCCGAATTTCTGTCAACCGTATGTCCTACTTCAACCCATACTGTACGAATATCATAGAAGAGAGATTTAGCTGAGAATCGGTCGAGTTTCCCGTTAGAACTAAGTTGATGTGCAAAAGGGTATTTGGAGAATTTTTCGTACAATTTGCGTTCAGGGTTGACGGAATTTGGAGAATTGTGCCTACCTGATGGACGCGATAAAGAAGGGTGGAACCGGTCGTGAGCTGCCGAGGAGTTTTCAGCAACATCATGAAAGTTTTCCTCCAAACAATGAATACTTTTTAAAGCCTCTCACTTCTCGTCCAACGGCAGGTGAATTCCAATAAGCGCGCCAAGCCTTAACTAGCGGCTAAAAAGTACTCAAACCCCAGGTGGAGTAACTTCTGGCGCACTAGATACAACAGCCATGAAAGTCAACTTGGCGTGCAACGTAAGCGTGCAGCTCATCGTTTTCGAGCGTACAGCACCCAAATACATTTGTTGACAAGTAATGCATTTAACGCCGTACACGGTCTCCTTTTTCAAGAAACCTTAATCCGATTATGTTGCATAGAAAGTGATAACATTGATCAATTAGTTGACTGTCTATCGAAGACCGTCGCTTCGTTCTCCAGCTCCGAGCGCGATAGCGCAGGGTCAACAGAGTGCATGTGAAAAACAGCACCGTATTAATGCGATTGTTATTGTTCTTTGCTGGTGGTAACTCGTTTACCCATGGTCGTATGTCGTGGAAAACCAAACGTCTGGCCTACCGTGTTGATCGATTCTGTCTAACTGACTTGCTGTCTTTCTTTTCTTCTCACCCCAGGAGAGGCCTGAAAATGGCAGATGATGTTATCGACCACCTTCAAAGTTTTTCCCCATTAAATGGTCCCAATAAATTGTACACTAAATTGTGCACCATTGTTCGATACCGGACCTATGTAGATTCTGTGTTAATTCAATGTGTAGCTGGTCCAGTGTTGCCTGCTATTAGTCGCTCGGCAGTCCTGCATGATCACTTGCTTACTGAACCGTACATGACCATCGAACTTTCGTTTCGATATTTACAGTTATAATTGACGCTCCTGTCCTCTGTAGGACGATCAGCTGGAGAACTGACATAAAATGGTCTCCTCTGCAATAAGGAAGGCCCTCCCGAGAGGGTATCCAATAAACCTGACTCATTTTTGGAGTAAAGTCTGATGCTGCCACATCTGCTACACATTTGACTTCGAGTGCCTTGCGGTTTATGCTGGATTTGGCGTACAATATTCACAAGTTCCAAGTGGAGTAGTGGCGACACGCTCTCCTCACATGTCAGATGTATATGTAGACTTCATACCACGGCACAAACAAGGGCATGCACCAGTGATGAGCTCTAATAAGCGTAAAACGCAAGCCTAGTGCTTTTGCCCTTTGGTGTGGACTCACCAGATTAATTATTCCAGGACAGAAGGAGTACTGTTCAAACGAGAGCTGTGCGAACACGATTTCCAAGTTGTTCTTAAATGCAGAGGTCGCGTTTCATCCTATCATTAGACCCAGTGGGGCTCATATCATTGCCTCCAACGTGGTGGAAGGTCAACAATTGCGATGCGACGAGAGAAGTGGCTGAACACACTGGTCAGTTTGAACGGTGTTCACACAAATAGTTTTTTTTTTTAAAAAAAAGACCTAATTGCGTGCTATGCTGCAAACCTAATTAAGTTGGAGGAGCCAACGCTGGATGACATCGAAAAAAAACATAACACCGAGTGCTGCCAAAGCCTGGAGTTACTTTTGTTCATTCGTACGCCTCACCAGTGAGCGCATACATGCAGATAAACCACTTTATACAGTTATAAGCATTCACATTGCTCATGAAGAGTCCGCTGAAAGCACCTTCGTCCAGTGGTACTTTGCGCGAGTGAAGCAGATAACTTTTTGGTCCCTTCTACGAAACATCTTGACCATCATACTTTTCGAATGGTGCTTCATGATCCGAGTAGATTATTAACCTCTCTGGATTCCTAGAATTCGGCGCATGGACTAAAGAATCAAGCAACATCTCTGTTCAGAGAGAGTGGGCTTACCGTAGTCAGAGAAACCGTGCAGAATGCGTTTCAGAAGAGCTTGGTAAACAGTCTGTAGTTTTTTACTGGGCAACGTTTCGCTTTTGACACAGAAGCTTCATCGGGCCAAGTGACCAGTTCATCAAGTTGGTCAGGTTTTAAGGCAGACAGAGAACCAATCAGTAAAACTTCTTCATATTAGCTCACTAGATCAATGTTGAGTGTCAATTAACGGCTCTTGTCGGTTAGTTTGGTTGCCAAAATCTTGCGTTGATGGGTTGGGGGAGTTTCAAATTAGTTCCGATCGGGTTTGGTTCCTTAATTTTCCATTTCAAGGTGCTCCAATTGATGATTCACCGCGGGTGCCACTGGTAGATTTCGTTGGTCTTTGTGGGCTTGTGAGTGTCACGAGAATTTTGTCGGGGGGAGGAAGGTAGGTAAGGTTAAGTGGAATTCAGATGATGACTACTCCTTCTGATAACCACACACCAACACGTGTCAGCTCGACTGATCCAAAAACGTTCTCCCACGCTTGCCAGTTCCGCGCCTTCTATGCTGTTAGCAATGGAAGGCTTGACGATTTCCAACGCCATCGACCATCAGTCGCTGTGGCGTGGACCGTAGTCCTCGCCTCAAAACCTCAACATTTTCTAAATCTGTTTTATGTCCCGTGTCCAGAACATGTTCCGCCATTACCGAGCCTTTCAGTAACGCTCGATATTCATCCTTGTTTCTCGGCGGCCTGTTTATTTTCCTCATATGCTCTCCGATTCTGGTGTGAAGTCCCCTGGTCGTCTGTCCAATATAGACCTTGGTGCAACCGTTAAACTTAATTTTGTAGACACAGTCCCTGGTTCTGTTTGCAGGGAGGCGATCCTTTAATTGCACCAGTGCAGAGCGCAGAGTGTTTCCCCTCTGGAAAACTACTCTTATGTTAGCCGTGTTTAGAGTCCTTCAAGTGATCTCCGATGTCCCTGGTTTGTATGGAATAACAGCAGTGCCAATCCATTCCCTGTTGGGTTTCGCTACCGGTACCAACACTTCGAAAATGATGCCTAATCAAACTAGTTGGATATCCACTACCCCGAAGTTTGTTCTTTACTTCACTTTGGGCCACTGTCCGATCAACTTCTTCTGTGCACAGGGCCATTACACGCTTAAACATTGATGAGGCAATACTGGCGAAAACCGACTTCGGGTGGGCAGACGAGTAGTTCAAAACTGCCCCAGTGTCAGTGGGCTTCTCGTACACTGTGGTCTTTAGTTTTCCCCCAACCTTTTGTGTAATGCAGTCTAAAGAGGCCAGTGTACCCGAGGTTGACTCTATCTCCATACTAAATTTGCTGTGTGCACTCAGTTCATTCAGATAGTTGTAAAACTCACTGACGTCTCGTTTCATCACGTGCCATCTACTTAACGCCAGAATATCTTGGATGGGTATGGGAATCCGGCTAAAGCTTTCTGTTCAAATTCTCCCATAAGTATATTTGCCAAAACCGGGGATATTGGACATCCCATTGCTAAACCTTGTGCTTGCATGTAAACCACGAAGTCAAAAACCAGGCTCTTCTGAAACGATAACTTCTCAATCGGTTCCAAACTTTTTCCAATTGATTGAAAACTGTGCAGATCTTTTGCACACCAATTGCTCCACTTCATCTATGACGGCAGATCCTCTCCCGTTTTTCTTCACAATCAGAATCACCCCCAACTGGTGTCACAAGTTATTGTGGGGTCGACTATTTCAACGGTGTATTAATTCATTAATATCAACTGCTTTAGAGGAAGCAAGTATCACATGCAAATCACAGTGTCTAATAATCCTTGAATAGAACAGTGCAGTGTACACAATGTACGACCTTGAAAGTGCAGATAATCCACCATGAAATGAATCAGCAAGCACATCTGAAGAGAATTCCAAAGGCCACAGAAGAGGCAAATTTAAGCGTGGGATTTTTTCGAAGAATACTCGTCCCTGAGTGTGGGCACCGGCTTATGGTGCGCTTTGGGCATATGAACAATATGCGAACAGTTCGAAACGCTTAATGTACACGGGTAACTGATGAGGTTGCGCACATCATAGATGTGTATGCAGTAAACCCTCGTACCAACTGTCACTGTTATGCAACCCGAAAGAAAGACAAGAGGTGAGATGTGGTCAGGTTGTCCAGTCCTAGACAAGCACAATCGAAAAGCCAAGGTTGTGTTCATGCAACGAACTTTCGGTCAGTACTCCGCACATTAACCACTGAGCTCGGTTTGGTTTTTATTCGTTATAATGGCACCCTCGCCTTTTATCACCTGTGGAAACGATCCCTCTCCGTACAATCAAACCCTCAGTGGTAGTCACCAGTCACCGGATTCGGGTTCATTTTGCTACTACATACTACATATTTCAGTATTCCGGAGGAGTTGCTCTCAGGAGATACGCCTATCTGGCTGATGACATATCTGACTCATCAACATTTTCAACATCCTCCCTGAAACTAAAGAGATGTGTTCAGTTTCCATTGTCGCATTTGGTTGTCTTGAGAACGGAATGTCTATGTATAGGTGAAACGGAAGTTGTTGAAATTCTCAAAGCCTAGGCGGATACGTTTTCAGTCGAGATTTCGTTCTGTTTGGTGAAGCCAGTCTATGCTGAAAAACCGGGAAGCACCTTACAACTGTTTCATTCTTAATGGGAGTCATCAGCAGTGCGCACCTCATGAACGCGCGATCTTCATACTATTGGTTGATCACGGCCACGGGCGCGGTTAGCTCTCACGAAATGAACTCCGGTAGGTTCA
>SJOL01001649.1:71883-84993 GCA_004794785.1 Opisthorchis felineus | reverse complement strand
AGAGATTTAGCTTGACTTAGATGATTGGTTCTCCTTCCGCCTTAAATCTCGACCAACCTCGTAACCTAGTCACTTGGCCTGACGAAGCTTTTGTGTCAAAAGCGAAACGTTGCCCAGCAATAAATCTACCGATTGTTACCAAACTTTTCCGAAAACGATGATTACTCAATCGGTTTCAAGCGTTTTTCACCTGGTTGACCATTCGACGTACTTCAGCATTGCTTATCCGGTGCAAAACAGGTTAGAAAATAACCCTTCAAGGAGTAAATCGGTCCCATGCGGATCGGCTCATGTGCGGCATTTCCCATGTGTCGATGCAGTGGCCAGTTTCGTATTTCCTCTGATTTGCGCAAGTGTATAGGGATAAACCTATTTTTGCCAGCATCCAGCTGGGTTATTAGAAGATGGTAATTTGTTGTTACAAACTGCAACTTACTATTTTGGACAGCAGTCAGTTCATCCATTGATTTTATCCTGAGTAGTGCTCACAAGCTAGATCCACAGCAGCGTAGATTGCATTTAAGGAATTAAACAACTTTACAATTTTACGAGCGATTTACTCGACTTACTTCAGCATTACTGATCCGGTGTTCCCACCAGACTCGGGCGATGCTTCGAAGACATCGATGGTCAAACACTGAAAGCCTTTTGACGTCCTCGGCGCTCAACGGCTAGGTTTCTGACCCGTATAGTAGTATGGATGCAAATATGTACTAGGTTACTCCGAAGAAATTATGGTCTCATAGGATAGATACAAGCTACTAGACAGAATCGTGATGTGTAACCCACTGAATAGGCATGGTTTTTGATGACCAGGAACTTCTGCCCAGTAACCCCAGAAGTGGACGACAGTCCTCCCAGCTAACCGCAGCTGGAGGTTATGTAACTTAACTCCGACTTAACTCCACCTGTCCGTAAACGAATGCATACTGCGCTGAGACTATCCGCTGATAGATAAATCCGTTAGTTAAGAGGTAACTTCAACTTACTGCCTCCCGCAACGAGTCGGGTTAGGCATATCGGACAAGAACAGGTTGCGTCAAACAGCATATCCATTCCTAAATGTTCCCTATAGAATGGATTCGTCTGCGATGCGTAGCTCTAATATCTACCGTGAGCGAATTCGCTAAATTCCGCAAGAGACGTGATCTTCTGTCGACAAGAAAACTTTTGTGGACCCATGTGGACGTCAAAAGATAAGGTTTAATGGACTGCCAAAAATGTCTTCTCAAGCAACATCCCCTGGCTAAAACGGGTCAAAACGATTCGGGTCATCGCTATCCTGTCCTCATAGAATATAAGTGAATTCAGGGTCCATCCGCTTCAGAAAATATTCAAAACCAATCAAAACCGTTATCCTGAAAAATCGGAACAGCGTTTAAAAAACCAACTGATGAAGCTCCAAATGAATTTCAAACATCCTACAACAGATGTGACGGGCAATGTCAAGTCTGAGCACTGCAGAACACCAAGTATCTGAATCTCTTGAGAATGATACATCAATTCACATTTCAAAGGCGGGACGAGGACAGACTACAATCACCTATAACAAGACGGCTTAGGAAAATCAGTGGTAACACGCTCGCCTCGCATGTCAGATGTGCGGAGTTCAAACCCCGGCACGGCCATTGGATATGCACTGCTGATGAGCTCCAATAAGAGCGAAACTCATGTCCAGTGCTTCCCGCCCCCCTTTGTGGTGGGCCGATGGGGGAACCTAAATGGATTTGGGTCCAGCTTAGGGTGTAGTTCTTCTGGTTCGGTTCACTTGATGATCCCTCTTGAACTTCGTTTGCACTTTCTGTCTGTCTGTGTGGATGGGCTAGTGCTACGATAGTTGTGTAAGAGGGATTCTGTGATCTTTGGTCGGGTTGGGATTTCCACCCCCTGTTTTTGCTAATGAACCGAACCAGAAGAACTACACCCTAGGCTGGACCCAAATCCATTTAGGTTCCCCCATCGGCCCACCACTTGGTCACCCACCCTAACACACAAAATCCTTCGGCCGACACCCAACAGAGATTTAGCTTGACCTAGATGATTGGTTCTCCTTCCGCCTTAAATCTCGACCAACCTCGTAACTTAGTCACTTGGCCTGACGAAGCTTTTGTGTCAAAAGCGAAACGTTGCCCAGCAATAAATCTACCGATTGTTACCAAACTTTTCCGAAAACGATGATTACTCAATCGGTTTCAAGCGTTTTTCACCTGATTTTCAGGTCCTTTGCAAGAATAGACGACTAATCACGCAAAACGTTCAGCCCATCATAAACGAGGGAATCAGTTGAATATCCCGTCAAGACCAAAGTTGTATGCAAATGAGAGCAATTGGCGAAACTTTCTGTCCGTTTACCAGAAATCGGATGATTGTCTGAATTAGTCCACAGCTGGCTAGAAGATGAATCACACCTCAAATCAGCCACAGCAACTGGCTGGTGTGGTCCAGAGGTGACAACCGGAAACCGTCAATCAAAGGGTTACACATTCAATCTGATGAGTCCTCATAGCAATCAGATGCTTATATGGCTGAGCTTTTCTTCATCCGACCCCACATTTACCTTAAACATCTCTTAAATTTTATGCCATTGATTTGGTTACTGTCAGGTCCTCTGCGAAGACAAATGACCAATCAGACGAAACCTTGTCTATTGATCGGTAGTCAGATGACTGGATTAGACAAGAGCTAGTCAGGCCAAGTAGCACACCTCAGATTCCCACTCATGAAATTGAAAAGAATAACAAACAACTGCTATTTTTTGTGTGGTCTTCACGAAATTAACAAAACAACGTATATGAATGCGGCAACTAGGACAGGTCATTCAAAAATGAAGGAAATAAATATCCCCTGTTTGACAGTAGGGTGCGCAATACCCAGATATCCAGATCCACAAAAGTCAAAACGTCTAAGTTCAGTGTCAGTGATTACATAGGTAATTTTCTGATTTCGTCTTCAGTAGTTGCTGGCCGAGTGAACTTCGGTATCCGTACGGAATATTTTTGCACATATAGGTCAGGTGTTCGCAGTCGGACGGTTATCGCCCCATCAACAGAGGACAGCCGAATTCGTGCAAAACTTCGAGTGATTTGCGGTTCCCTGGCTGAAAGGCTGCTTTAGGGGCAACAGTATGATTAGAATTGATCAAATACTGAACTGGAACTGGGCTTTTTAATTTCATGACTTAACCAAATTGGGTAATACTCGCACATTCGAACGGACGACCGCTTTGGTGTACGAACAATTTGTGGTGCTCATCACAAGCATTCGGATTAGCAGACACGAAACTGGTCATAGAACGAGAAGAATTTCTCTTTAATCACGGTTTTCCAGTCCGAAGAAGAGAGTTTGTCTGGGGTACCCCACTTTGAGCCTTCGACTCGAAAGTCTGTCCTACGGGCTATGGGAGACCCTCCTGCTTGCCTCCCGCTTAACAGTCTTACCCGTAAGGTGGGTGTTGAGGCTTCCTTAAGGCACCCGTCCCGGATCCAGTGACTTAATAACCTGGCCCGAGAATGCAAGGAGTAAGGCATAAGTGTCTAACTCCTATTGCGGCTGTGCATAGAATGACCTTCTGAGTAGCATTGGCTTTGAAATTATTTCGACCGAATTGAATAATGCACCGACGGTCACAGACAAAACCACTGAATGATCGGAATGTCTGAGGGCCGGGCTTTTCTAACCTATCCTTCCTTGTGTGCTCATATTCACTTCCATGCTGAGATGCTTGGGCTGTACCTTGATCCTCACACAACTAGGAACATGCACCAGTAAAAGTAACCTCAAGCCGCATGAACCGTCGCTCGATTTGATCACTCGGGTTACCTTATTCGCTGCATACATTAGGGCCGTTGAATCTGACTTGACCTCATGATAATCCCCCCATTCATTTGCTTACTCCGCCTATGTACTTTTGGTTTCCATTTGCTTTGCTTATTTGTACCCGCTACTCACATTGCCGCAAAGGCCGTCCCGTCCGACACCTGTGCATGTGTCTGTGTGTGAATGTGCGCAGCTGACCTACTTACACATGCACGTTCATGTTCCACTCGCTGAGCCTGCCTTGACTTGTTTTCTCTTGAGTTCTGTGTGGTCACACCGCCGATGAGAATCACGAGACTGTCATCGGAAGGAACGACCGCAAGTCACACTACCGAGCCAACATTCCGCTCGCCGTTGTTTGGTGTGCGGACGTTGACACTGCGCTGCGCCGGTCAGTGACGGACTTGTACATTTGTTGACACTACGAAAGTCGACAATTGAGTTTTATAGTATACATTTGCTTACCCTTGTGTAAATAGTACCGTAGAATCTCGAACCCAACTCTTCCTTTTGATATTTGGGATTCGAACCTACGCGTCACTCAAAGTTCCGTACCGGGAACCTCAACAAGGGCGAGCAAGTTTTTACGCCTCCCTTCTATAATTTGTCAACACGTTGATCAGTAGCTCTCTCAGTTCCCAGACGTGGAAATTCTGCTAACGCACCCAGAAAATTGTATACGTGCTCGCTGTCTGTCAGGCGCACCACATCTAAGCCACGCTACGTCTATACCTCGCATAGTTCAGCCTGCACACCCCTGAGCCAATCAGTCAATACGCAGTTCACCGTCGTACCTTTAAAACCTGATCGATGCACATCTACTCCATTTCCGAAACGCATAAAAGGCGTAAGCATCACAACACAGGTTGCGGCTTCTTCGCTGTCTAGGAGCCACTGACCGCGGAATCTGGGCGATTTAACTGCAGCCACTACAGGTCGTGCTAGCGTAAGACCAGCTGCCCATAGAATTCAGTGTAAACAATTTCGGCCGCTCTACTCCATTAACTTCTGACTCGGAGTCGCCGATGCATGCTTTGGAACTAGAGCTGGAATCTCTGTTGTCGACTGCAGCAAGAGATCGAGGCTTCTGGAGGCTCACTTTGGACGGACTTAGTATGGCAGTAGAACGTCTAGGCCAATTTTCCCTGTAGTTGGGACGTCTCGTAAACAGGCTACCCGAAATTCTTTATAAACCGTTGATTAGTTGACGTCACTCATATTACGTGGTTTTTAACGCAACGACTGGGGAGCAAAAATGCTGTGCAAATTTCACAAAGCAGAGTTACTCACAGGTGCACATCAGAATTTCTCTTTTGTTTTGAGCTGAACAACATACGCGTCATGTGAAGCGTCAACCTAGCCAGGATGCACGACATATGTTTACCCAAACTTCGTGCGAGAGCGACCGCCGCACCACACGACGCGGCCTTCGCTGTGGTTGGGCTTAGCAACGCCGTTCGCCCCGGCGTTGGGTTGATGGAAGGCTTGGTTTGTGATAGCCGCTCTGCTAGACCCCCAGGCACAGGGCTTGTGGGATCAGCACGGCAACTCGTGCGGCCGTCAAAACACCACGAGAACAGAAACAGAACTCACTCCACTGGGGTGAGGCCCCAACCACGGAGATTGGTTGACTGACCTGTGTTAGCGACAAAATGGGCTAGGGCAGGAGAGAGAGGAGCCTGTAGCCGATTCGGCGAGTGAGCTGATTGGCTGCCATAGCCCCTCCGCAGCCCATCAGTGTGGACTCTGGTGGGTAGAGCCCGACTCAACCAAAGCCCGTACTGTTAACTGTCACAAGCTTAATAATGACCGGCCTCAGATAAGCACATCCAGGTATGATGGACAGCAGTCTCGTGTCCCAACTTTCTGGGACTAAAAAGACACGTGAGCAGACATCAGAGCCAGTATTATTTCAACGAACGGTCCAAAGTAACGTGGGATATACACAACAATTAGGGGATAAGAGAGACAATGCATTCGGTCTGCTAGTTGTGGAAGGCCCTCAGTGTGATTCCATAGGATACAGTAAGTGATGGGGGCGGGCGAGATGGCTCAGCGGTTAGAGCGCGAATTTACTGACAGGGAGGTCCGTAGTTTGAACCCAACATCTGCCTCCCGACTTCCCCTGTCTAGGCTTGGGCAACCTGGCAGTATCCCAGACCTCGTGCTTCTTTCTGGTGGCATGGCAGTTAGGCACCGAAGGGGTATTACAGCTGAACGCTTTTTTTATTTACGCCGACCCACATGCTGGCTGCAAACGGGGCGTGTCACAGTTACGTGTTAAATACGGGATCGATTTTATGATCGCTGATAAAAACACAACACTCACGGGCGTTGTGTTGGCTGGTTGTGGGTTGCTACACCGGGATTTTCACGGGTCTGTCACCGTAACAGTCATGTCCAAGAGATCTTCATACCATTGACATTCCACCGAAAAATAAAATGGTAACTCGAAAAGTGCGGCGCATTCCAGACATCAGATAGACTACCCAGTGGTGTCACCCACGAAGTACAACCAGGCAGGGCAATGTCACGTGGGGTAAACTGGGGGAAGTCTGATGTTCGAGCAGTTCCATGGACTGATTTAAACTACCTTTGCTCGGACACTTTTTAAAATGGAGTTGTCGTATACGACTTTCGGTCTATCATTGGGATCCACTAAGAATTGGACATTGACAGCCGTTATGCTGTGAGCAACCGCCTTTTCCCAATTCGACCAAGTATGACAGATCCAAAAACTTAGCACAGTTGGTGCGCATAGTGCCTTGAAAGGCACGATTATCATTTAGACTATATATTCATGAAGACTTTCGATGAAAACAGCAAACATTACGTTTTGGGGTTATACGGCAGAAGCTTACCTGTGGATTTTTCTGCTGACTTTGGTGACCCCATCCAATACACATGATTCTACTCTCAACTCTGCGCCTGAACACGTTCAACTATTTCGGGAAGTAGGCTTCGAAAAATGGAGCTGTTTTAAGGGTGAAGATGAACTCTATGACACGCGCCCAGTGTATTTAAACTCCTGTTTCGACTTTCTGTTACTTGATTTTACAATGTTCTTATATTCAGTTGTTTTCTACTAATCCCACCGTGGATTGGGCTTGAGGCCTGATGTCATGTGATCACCGGTTTGTGCGTACATTACCGGCCCCGTTACGAGTGTACTCAATCATGAGATGGTGGCCTGCTAAATAAGCAGAAGATGAAGTGGTCTTGCGATAAACTGACTCGCGAAGAAACGACCGCAATGAGTCTGCAAATCTTCGGAAGCCTGAGCATGCGGAACGAACAAGATCTGACACTTTGGTTTTCGAAACTTACAGTCCATAAACATATAAACTGGGTGTGTTCTATGACTAGTACACTCATCTGCATACCAAGCTGGATTCGCGGGAGACTCACCTGGAACCCAGCTGAATCCCTAGGTTATGATGTTCTTCTTCAACTGAATGTGCTGCACCAGACCGCTTCATGTTTCACTTGGCACGATATCCGTACGATATGGGTTCAACTGAAGAATAACATAAACGAGAGATTCAGCTGGGTTCCAGGTGAGTATCCCGCGAAAACCGAATTGATATGCAGATGAGTATGCTAGTCGAAGTTCATGCAATCTGTGTTCACTTAGGGCATACGGTTGACGGAATCTCTGCAACTGCGTCCACCTGATGAGCCCCAAGAAGGGCGAAGCCAATCGTGGTCTGTCGAACAGTTTTCAGCAGTCTTATGAGTAGTGCATTACATCCATGAGTGTGTTCTTGTTTCGTCACAAGCTCAAATGAATGCCAATGCTGATGAAACAAAACAAATCACTGGGGCAACTATCTCATTTTCCGGGAGAGGACGTGGTACAAGGTTATCTCCCACATTAGAAGTAACTTAGACGGTTGTAGCTTCTACGTGCCTAAAGAAGTGGGGACCGTACTAAAGGGTCATCTAATGGGGGCCACTGGTTGTTGCTTGGGAATTTAACCTGAATGAGAGGCGGATACAGTGTTAGTGAAAAAATGAGAACCGAGGAGATGGAGTCTTTCCCCAATCAATGATCCGTGGGTACTTACTCAAGATTCGCAAAATGTCCACTTCTTCTACACCAACTATCAATAAGCAGCGATCTGGTGCCATGAATTTGACAGTTTCTAGCCCTAATTGTGGGATCGACTTGGTCAAGTCGAACAGTTTAGTGCACTTTCAAGGTCATCATGGCAAACCGAATATTAGAAAGGGCGGTGGCGGACCAGTACAGTCGAATGGAAAAGTTCCGCTTTACTCCCCGGTAGTAATGTTAGTGAACTGGCTCATCCTCTTCTGAGAACAATTCGGCGCAAAATGCGGTCAGCAGAGCAGGTGTCAAACCAAGCGAGTTTTAGATGAGGACAAAGAACCGACTTAGAGGTAGCTTCGCACCACGTGAAAGAAAGGGAGACGCACAAAGCAAAGTAATTACGTTTATATGGTAGCGATAAGGTAAGACAAGACTCACAGTAACATTGGGCCACAAAACGGGGTCATAAATCATTTGGCCGTCTCCCCAGGTGGTGGAACAATTACAACTGGTACACGAGCATGATGCAGTACGTAGTCACTGACACTGCCTAGAAAGGTACGACGGACAACACCGATACCTCGATTCCCCATAACCACCAAATTCCCTCCGTGTTCTTGTACTGCCTTTACGATCGCCGGACCCGGACGACTGTCAACGTGTAAAAACGCCTGAGATTCAAGGCTAAGCGACTTCGCTTTCTTCATTTTGTCCTGGCATATTTTCTTTCCTTCTTGAATAGTTTCCTCCATAACGCGATGGACATCCGGTAAGGGTGGTGTTTCCATTGCCATCCCAAATGCTGGACTTGTGTAAACTGGTTCAATAACACTGATAAATTTCACATTGTCGTTTGGACGTTTCGCATTATCCACATACCACTGAAAAGCCCGCTCGCAGTGTTCGCTCCCATCGATGGGGAAAATCACCGTGCGTGGCTTGTCCTGTCCAGCAGATGCCATGCCGTAGTCAACGGTCGCTGGGTTTTCGTTTACAGTGGTTGTTATTGGTTTTTGTTGACATAGGCATTTCGTTTTTAGTGGCTTTTCCCCCATTCGTCAGACGGCGAGGTCTACGTTCTGCTGAACCAATCAGCTTTATGCTGCGCTTTACAGACACACCACGTATGTGTGTATGCGTTCACGTCACGTGCTGTGATGATTATGGTCGATTTGGTCATGTGCACCGACTACTCCGAGCAAACATCGATAGACCTGTTAGTTAAACACGCACAGTGACTGTCAGCTATCACATCCCAGGAAGTCTGAACAATCTGCTTCATCGTACAAATCGCCTTCAGTCAGTCAAGAGAACGACTGTAGAAAACCGCCCTGTTTTTGACACGTACTGACCAGGATGATTAGAGAGCAGATAGTGCACAAGTCAAGTAAAGAGTAGCAACATGAGAGGTAGGTTTTCAGCATACAAGCCAGCAGCGGATATCAAAATCGTGGGGAAGTGGTCTAAAGGGAGTGGATAAAAATCCACTTACGGTAAGAACGCATCAGGCGATTCCCGGGTCATGTACGAAATACATACTCCCCGTAGGTGGTGAGCAGAAGTAACTGAAAGTTTCTGCCACATACAGTAATTCGAAATAACCCCAGACAAAGCAGAGTAAGGAGGATAAATATCAGTAAAGCAGGCGCTGACCATTCGATATAATTCCTATGATTAGGATTGATATACTTCCAATTGCTCCCTGACTAAGACGCTCTTTGGTATTCGAACTCCCGAATCCTAAGGAAGATATCTTCTATTGGTTGTTGATCAGGTGGCTGTTGATCTGTTCGCCGAGCTCGGCAATTGGCTTGCAAACGTTTCGTCACCATATCTTCGTCAAAAAGACCAGGGGATGTGATGGGGGGGCAGGAAATCTATTGGGGGAGAACACATATGGTAACAAGCTCACGAGTGAGGTTTGGGGTAGAAGTTTGGGACCATAATAGGAAGGTCGTGGAACTCTTTAAAAATCGTCTGAACGCGATGAGATCAGCTGGGAGTCCACGGATTGTTTCACTACAGTATGTCCCAGAAGATTACATCCTCAAATTTGCAGTGATGCCAAACCGTCAATAGGGTCTTGATTACGATTATATGTTGTAACGGGGGAAATAGCATCAGAAAGGAGGAACATTGTAGAAACCGGAGGTTGTACTTCTATGTGAGGTGTTGAATTTCGGTTTTCACAACCAGTCACAGTCTTACCAGCATAGTTTAACTGATAGAATGAATGAGGAATATGCGGGGAGGCCTTGTAAATCACCTGCGTGAAATGGTTATGGTGAGGACTTTTGTTTGACTAGCTATTTGAACCGGGTTCGGTTCGCTGCATGCGTCGGTGAAAGGTCATAGCAACAGGCCTCGAGTGATACACAGACTCACGTGATCTAGGGATGCTAAGCGCAGTTTTAACATTTTTGTCAAGTGCCGATTGCCAAAGGAATGCAGCTACGTCCAGTGTAGAGCAAGGTTGTTGGCTATCAGATGAGTAACTGAATTCAACTATCTGACCGGCATTAAATCTGCACATGACATTTTCAAACAACTTTGAAAGCACAGATGCACCATCGGTCGGTTGGTATTTCAAGGTCTGTTTCGTAACGATGTGTCTGGCTGCTGTGCTCTCTTCACTACTGTACGAGACCTGAGTGCTATATAGACTGGATGTTGTGGTTATTGACCGATTTCACGTGCACTGTCTGCGCAAATTCTTTTGAATCGAATAGAAGGACTGAGTCCCGAACACTGAATTCACTTGAAGAGTATACACGGTTGTACTTGAATGTACCCTAATGCGAAACCAGTTCTGTTGGTTAGACCACTTGATACGAATGGCCGAAAATTGCATCCCGAAACAAACTGTCCAAGACCATCGAAACAGGAGAATTTGAAATTCTGCTACTCGTACGACCTTCAGGCAACTTCGAAAAACTGTAATTTCCGTTTTAGACCATGGCAGGACCTGGTACTCAACAGAATAGCCTGGAAAATGATGACCCGGTAGTCCTTTTGGTGGGTGTGCAGGAGTGTTTGAACCGCACTCTGCTGGATTTGGACGGAGTATCCTGTCGATAGTTACTGTCAGGGCTATTCCATCGATCACGTGCCACGGTTGCTCGGAGCTCGATCGCAGTTGATGAGGGCGACTGGTCAGTTGAGTGTGGAGGATCTGGTTCATCCTGCACGGAAGATAACAGGGTTGTCATTGTCCAAGATGGAGATGGATGAGAATAAGAATGGGTAATTAATAGGGAATCTGCGAAAGAAAATGGACCAAATGACTAAAAAAACGGGCCACACCGAGGAGGTCATATGAATGTGCCCATGATCGGCGCACTCCTCTTTTCCTGGGTGGGTTGCAGGTAATGAAGTAACGCAGGCTGTGATAATGGTGCTAAATGAGATTGACGCGAAGAACAAGTTGTGCGTAATCGCTAAAGGATCAGGGGTATGACTGAGGCGGGAAGGAAAACCAGGTGTAAACAAACTGTACAAACTGGCAGTGAGTGCTCTGGGTGGATACAAATTGAGAATCGGCGGGTTCTTACTGAATGCAATGCGCACAAGCAAAAGAACAGTGCAACACCTGTTCCTCATCTGCCAGGACGTAAAACAGACAATTTTGAAGGCAGACTTTCTCGGAAAACCGGCGTAGGTTGTAGACCTGAGGCTGGCCAAACTGACCACAAAGTTGACATGGTTGAACTCGAAGGTTATTCCAGCGCCACCGGGAACGTCACCGATTTGGAGATGTCAGACGTCTCTATATATTTGACCACTGATGTCTCTGTAGTATAGCAAGCAGTAAATGGCTGTAGCGTGCAAGCTACGAGGCAGCCCATAAGCGAGTACTAGATTGCGGGTCAGATTCTCCCGAGCACGTACCAGAACTACTGTCTAGCAGGGAAGGCCGTATTCTACACTTCAAACGCTTGTTGGTGAATAGTCTGCGGAGAACTGACTATGAATGAAACGAAAGCGGTTACCGTCAAATTGAGCACTATGAGATCTTCGTACCTTCCTGTTTGCTTCTGTTTGCGCGTGGTTGCACATCCTACAGGACGTGGCACGTCCCTGTGGTGAGCTTCCTGTCACCTACTAGCCGGACTGTTTTTCTAATGCTTGTTCGTCGTTGTGTTATGAGTCCGCGTTGGGTGAGTTTCGAAAAGGACGTTTGGTTACTTCCGCTGGTGGCTGTTTGCCCCAAAATGACACTCAAAAGTGTTTATCTCAATGGTTTTGGAAGATGTAGGCATCTTGCTCTTGGACGTTTCCTCTACAGACATGGGACATTTTGTGGCAAGTCCACACCCCCTGTTGAGGTTCCCGATACGGAACTATGAGACACGTTTAGGCTTGACGATCCCGAACATCAAAAGGAAGAATTGGGATCGTAATTCTACGGTACTATTTAAACAGGTAAGCAAAATTATACAGCAAACCCCAATCGTCCGCGTTCTTGGCATCCACAAGTGCGCAAGTCTGTCACGGACCGAAACAGCGAACAAACCGAACAACAGTGAGCGGAATGTCAACTCGGTAGTGTGGGTTGCGGCCGTCGCCTTCGAGGCCGGTCTTGTGACACTGACTGGCGGAAATCACGGCAGAGCAGGCCCAGAAGACAGGGCACGAGCAAGCATGGGTCAGGTGTCAAGTGACACACACACACACACACATGCACACATGCTGGACAAGCAGTGTCGGACAGGGTAGCCTTTGCGGCAAGGCGAATGGCGGGAACGGGGGAGCAAAGGATGCGAACATCAAAGGCACACGGGCGGAGTAAGCAGTGGGTGAATTATCTTGATGTCAAGCTGGATTCAATACCAACTCCCTTTCTTTTCACCTTTTACTGAGGTCTTCTTCCTCCATTGTTGTGTGATTCTTCGTCGGAAAAAATAGAGAAGTTCCTGTGGACAGCGTGATGGCCAGCTGGCTTGGTAACTCCGCATTTCCTGCACCGGGGTGCCGTCATGCTTGGTGACTCCATGAACCATATCAAGCTTCACGGGCTTTCTTATTGCATCGAATGAACCTTGGCAATAGCGCGACTCTTCTCACCAGCATTCCTTCGTCACCAGTTGGTCCCGTAGACGATTCATGATGATGAGGAAAGCCCTGTAATATCTGATCCGTCCTAGAAAGGACTTAATTCATGCACCTCAGATGGTGGGGCATCTTCATTATGGTGTTTATGTTGGCTGGATCGGGTCGACGACCATTCCTATCCATAACAAGAC
>SJOL01001649.1:44186-68607 GCA_004794785.1 Opisthorchis felineus | reverse complement strand
CTTTGCGCAATCTGAAACTCGCTTTCTATATGCCCCGTTACGGACTCGACGACACCAACCCACCACCGAGCTATGGTTCTGAGACAACAACTGTCTCAGTTCCGCTGCTCCCTCTTATTCCGTCATCCCCTTCTGGGTCACACCGACTTTGACTGACTGTTTTGGTGGGTTTTCTGGCCCGGCAATGATGCTCTTTGTGCTCAAGTCGGTTGCACGCAGCGTACTTGTGTTTCTTATATGGATGACATTTCACAAAATGGCACTTATCAAACTGTCAGCATAATAGTGGCGGGATTCATAAAAACAAAACATTGGTGATAATGCTTTGTCTCTGCCGCAATCAAAGCAATCGTTGATCATTCGATGTTTAACTGCCATATCATCGGGAGGAAGTACGCGGGCTGAGATACTGCCAGGTTTTCAAAAGCCTAGGGAGGAGTAATCGAGATGCCGAGGTTGCGTTCGAACCACAGACCCTGCGGTCGGTAAGTTCGCCCCCTAACTGCTGGGCTATCTTGCACTCAAGTGATCGAGTTGACCTTACCATCACTTCGTTTACGACAATTCAATGTCAACCCTATGAAGTATGATTTAGCCCCTAGTCTTTGGAGTTTCAAAGCAATTGTAACGATTGTTTTTGTGGAATGCAGTCTCTGTTATTCCTGCGGAAAACGAGATAATTGGGCTTACTCCATGATCAAATAGCTACATTTACAGTTGAAGACGTATGGTCGACACTATACTTGGGCAAGTACGAATACACCATGAATGTCGACCGATTTATCTGCGCGCATCTTCCATCTTTTATGTTGGTGCTTTCTCACAACAGCCATCAAATTTCAGCCTACCTTCCTTCAGCTAATCAAATCGCTGATAAGAAAAACCTTATGTAACTAGTGGTAAGCCAAGTGGAGCATTTCTACTGTTCAAGACAGTAGTGTTCACTGGTCTTCCAAGCTATGTTTCGAATTCTCTCTCTTAAGGAGCTTAGAAGCCAGTCCAGTACAATCAACGTATTATCTTTCAATACCGTACTGTCAACCCTCCAAAGCACCACAGCTGAACACCACTTACCAGTCATGAAGTCCTGTTGACTTAGCCGAAGCAAGAAGAACGCGAACCATTCAATTCGTGACCTTTAGCAATAACCTCAAAGTTTCCATTTGCTTCCATTCGTTCTTCTACCGTTGGACAGACGGAGAGGGTGCTGTCGATCAGAGTGACTGAACGTAGGCTCGCCACTAGAAGACCCGATCAGTCGTCACACTGCTCTGTACATGAAGAGCGGGAAGGACTTGAATTCACTTGGAACACCATCAGCATACTAGGTCAAAGAAAGAGCACGAATTTATGGACGCGTGTTATTCTACTGATAAGGCAATGAACAGGCGCAAGAACTATCTACCAACCGCAGAGACAGCAAATTCTGAGCTGTATAAGGAAGTAAAAAGAAATCAATAAAACTGGAAAACAGACATTTAAAGGATAAATTAATTGGACCGGAATTTGCAGCTCCCGTAAAGGATCAAACAGGCCAAAACAATGGGAGCTCTGCAGAGAGAAGATATGCGTATCATGCAACTAGGCCCAGGAAAATAAACCGTAAGCTGGAAGTGAACCAGTCAGAATGAGGACAACAAGCTATTAAAAGTGGAACGTACACGAGCAACCAACCCAACAACAAGAAGGCAGACGCACTGATGATATCTCTTCGAATGGTGACGAAATGTATGCAAGTCAAATGTTATGCTCGGCGAACAGATCAACAATCACCTGATCAATTAGCAACAGACGCAGCCAAACTACCATCACTTCAGCACTTTATCAATAGGTTCTTTGTACTGAAGATAGCATGGAGGCTACGCTGTTCTTCGGAGTGTTTGCTTCAATACCTTCAACTGTCAGGCGGTTGGGCAGAAATGGTCACAGAGGCTTATCACACAACTAATCAGGCTGATGACAACATGTTTGCCAAGTGAAGTTTTTCTCCCTTTTTCCCCTATCCAGTGAAACTTTCAAAGCATCCTTGAATTGTCGGAGAACATCTCCACTCTTCCAGAGGCTGTTCGTCAACTGAAGACGATCAGTGTTCACCAGAGTAGAGGCGTCAGCTTCGAAGGGTTCTGCCGTAACCTTATCTTCTCCGCCAGCCTTACCATTTCGCAGTTGCACGTCCGCTTGCGGTTTCCCTTCAATAATCGGAGGAACCTTCAGGGGAAGTTTCATTTCCCCATAAGCATTTCATCCTCTGCAGTTCAACTGACACGCGTAGATCCACTCAGAAGTTTGTGGAATTGTTTGTACCATATATTAATTGTTTCTCCAAGTGACGTCTACTTCAGTCCCGCGTTGATATCGTGGAGAGTTTGGGTCAGTTTGATTCTTCAAAGTCCGTCAAGGAATCGTGAAATTATGCATGCTGACACCAAGAAGCAAATTCTTCCGTTTGATCACCTTGTTTGTCCGAGCATTGAGTTGCGTTGCTGAGTCAGGTCGCCTCGAGCAGCTTTTAGCATCTACTACTATACCCGGACCGGTAAAACATGCAGTAACTTTTTCATTCTTCCCAATTACCGGCTTTTTCACACGCTGGCTTTTGTCATCAAATCACTCCGGGCGTCTTGGGCACAGTTGTCCCATATGGTTGACTGCCATCGTTCTCATCTGATACATCAAGTTGTGTCATGCTTTTCTCGGTGGGCCAGGGAGATTGAAAACTGTCAGGGAAGAGACCAGTAAATGCCGGCTCATCACCCCGCCTTTCGGGTTTCTCAGGTAGTTTTGCGTCAATCTTTATACGTTCACTGATGAACTTGGTGTAGAATGGTTAACAAACTCGGATGTTAAACTTCATTTGGATGGGCTGGTGGTCTGTTCCACGATCGGTCTGTTGCATCACTCGTGTGAGGCAACTAAGATGAGAATGAACCATATGTTCATATGGGGGTGTTGTTGTTTGGGGTAAAATTGGCTGTAGCGATGGCAAGCGAGCGAATGACGCATCGTCTGAGAACTACATCACCGTTGGTGTTTACGGTCCCGGTGAGGCGTCCGAGAGCGTCCGGCCACAGGGCATGATATAGACCGGTACGCGCATGGGAGCCTCTCAGCAAGATAATGTTGTCGTCTTTCAGAACTGGCCGAAGGAGGATACCATTGTCAAGTTGGATTTTGCCTCTATCGTCTTCCGCTTAGCATAACGCCGGAGTATAGTCTCAGCTGCAGTAGTTTGACTGCAAGGGGCTCGGAGGCAGGCATTTTTTGGTTCGGTCACACAGAAGGGATGTATCCGGTAGTTTAACTAGCAAAGATGTGGGGAATAACTTGGGCTTTAAGCATCTTTTGTTGAATACGCAGTAGTCCTCCCATTTTGCCTCCAACTCTGTCAATCGAACGTAGTCATTTGACAATTTGCGAACACATGGTCTTTAGCTGTTTTCAGTCAACTGGAAAAAGCTTCGAACCGATTGAGAGATCGTTGTTTCAGAAGGGTTCGGTGGAAATCTCCAAGTATTTTAATGTGAATATGATAGAAGTCGTAGAGCTGGAAAATGTGCTGAAAACGGTTCTAGATCAGTGGAGCTGACACGTAGTGGTGTGCGGCTATCAGCGAAGGGGAGTCATCGACAGAGATGGCATGGACAAAGCCGGCCAAAGTTCCACGTAATCTCACCCTCCTCCCCAACAAATCATCGTATCACTTACAAAGCGACGCAAACAAACAAAAATTTACCACTGGTGCCCTAGAGGAATCATCAACTGAAGAACCCTGAACCGGATGCTCCAGCACCCGAATCCGATCAACGTGATTTTAAATTTCCCTAACCCATTGATCGGAAGACTTAAGCACCCGCACTAACCCACGAAAGCTTTTAACTGATATTCAAAACTGATCTGGTGTGCTGATCAGAAGAGATCATGCTAACTGGTTCTCTATGTGCCTTAAAACCCGGCCATCCAGGTAACACTTTCGCTTGGCCTGACGAAGCCTTTGTGTCAAAAACAAAACGTTACCCAGCTATAAACCCATCGATTGTTTACCAAACCCTTCTGACTTATCAATCGGTTCAGAACTTTTTCCGATTTAGTCAAGACACTGTGATCCCGTTTTTCTGTTAGCTGATCCAAGCTCGGCGAACAGACCAACAACCAAGCAGCGCACTCGAGCTACCTATATTCCAAAACATTGCCAATGTTAGTTGATCCATCAGATTTTGTATCCGGAACCGACCTCTTGAAGACTTTCTTGACCAGCTAACCTTGTTTTGCTCAGGGCCACCATATCAATTCCGTCTGTTTTAAGTCTCACGGTGGACGGTCAATCTGGTTATCAGCTTGATCCGACAAGGCTCGGACGCTTCACAGAACCACGGTTATCTGTCGCCAGGGGAAACGCGGTCACTTCAAGTGATCGAGGAGAGACATCAATATGGGCCTCGTTGGAGAAGAGAGCGTGACGACTAGACTTCAAGACAGTGTGCTCTACACTGATCAAACACAGCCCTGAGGTTTTTATCAGTAGTATTAATATCGGCATTTTTCGACCGGCTCTCGCCAGGATCAGCCACGCACCCGGACAGGATCGAACCTCAGGACTCTCTTTATTGACCCCCTCCTCGAGTAAGCCTACTAAACAGTAGGTATAACATTTTCAAATCAGGGTCACGCCTGAGCTGCCGTTGATTCGTACGCACTGACAGAATGATCAGTGTCTTAGCATCTACCTGAGCAACCCAGTATGCATGGTACCCCAACCAGTGCACATACGGGGATGGTGGTGAGATTGAAATGATAAGAGAGGGCCATCTGCCGTCTGGCTCCTGAAACAAAATAGCCCGGTAACCGGCTTTTCTGATGGGCCAACAAATGTAAACCAAGGTCTGTATTGCTCTACACCAGCTTGTCCTGGTCCCATAGTAAGCATGGTGGGGGCGTGTTAGCCGCCCAAACTTGAAACAGCCGGGTGGTCGTGTCCACCGTCATCCACACACCATCCATAAGCACCAGAAAGCTCAATCAGTCAAACCGCTCCGTCTGATCATCGCTCACTTTTGGGTTCCGTTGCCTGATCGGTCGTAGTTCGGTATCATTTGAATGACTGTCGCCTGTTGTTTGGACGTACGACCATAGACTGAACGCAGTCAACGCTGTTGTGACAACCAGGTTTTTTGGGCGGTCAAATTCTAGGGGTTTATCATCTTGCATGCACCAAATGGCAGGTGGGTCACGTTTTTATATGTATTTATATGTTGGTCGACCGTAGTTCGTCCACAAGCTAGGTTCCATTCACCAAGCTAACTGTCTACAATGAGAATCATATACTTTCTTCAGTGTTGTTCGCACTGTATTATTGATCCATGTCGAGAAACCCACAGTCCTGCGGAAATCTGACAAGTGTTCCATTAATATGAGTTTTGGTAGAATCACTTGTCGCTCCAGAAAAAACAGCTTCCAGTGTATAACCCCCAGGCGTTCATCATGCGTCTTAGTTAAAAAGACTGACTGATTGTCCTACTTTCACACACGGAAACACGTTGACAGACAGCTGCACTCGTATGCCCACGAATGATTTACTGACTGTGAATGTCCTGAATTAACATGAAGGTGGCCCTAGCATATTCAGGTCACAAAGTTGTGTAGGCCATGGCACGTGTACCGTTAAGTCTGTTTGTTGTTTAACTTTGTTGGTTCAGTGACCTGAAAGCAATGGAAGCTGGCTTAAACCGCTTTATTTGTGTGTAGCTTGGCACTGTTAGCCACAATGTTGTGGAATATAGGTAGCTCGGGTGCGCTGACCAACAACCAAACTGTTAACCACACTGGAAGTCTGGAGAGCTGTTTGTTGTTTCGTCAACTCTCTGGTTTATTCGTTGCGTCCGGCTGAGTGTTCACAAAACAAACATGATATGCCATCTAGGGGGATCTCAGGGCTAGGCTAAAAGCCTAGATGGGGTAGAAAAACGTCTCTCCAAAGAGCGGTGCTCCGAGCCACAATCAACCGGAATCGGTGACTCTGGGGAAAACAATCGCCCTGAGGGAGAAACACTTGTCTGACTCGTAGTTTAAGTTTTTATCTGTGCTTCTATGTTAGCGAAATACACCCATTTCTAGGCATAGAAACATCATAAACGAGAGATTCAGCTGGGTTCCAGGTGAGTCTCTCGCAAAACCAACTTTGTTTGCAAATGAGTGTATTTCGCTAATTTCGTGCAATTTGGGTTCAAGTGGAACATAAGGCTGACGGAAACTCGGGGACTGCGCCTACCTGGTGAGCCCCAAGAAGGGCGAAACCGGTCATGGGCTGTCGAAGAATTTTCAGCAACCTTATGAGTAGTGTATTACTTCTATGTTGATTTATTAAGGAGATTAGTTTATCCTTGAGTAATGCGTTCTCATTTAAGTTGCTTTGAGTCACATGTTCAACAAAAATTTCTTACAACCAGTGAGGCCCGGAATTTTAGCGTAATAGATATCAGTAGTCGCGTTGTCTATTTTTGAGATTTTCTACAATAAAAGTCTAGGGTTGGCTGACACTGTATACTGACCTGTCTGTCAGCGGTTTTGGAAGCAGTGTACGCTTGGGCATATTTGTGACAACACAAGCAGAATACGCGGAATCAGAAGAGTCTGTGATTTCGATGTCAAGCTAATCCCCCTGTGGTTACTGCACTCACCACAAGCCCCTTTTTTGAAAATGGGCACTATCACCGACCCCGCGCAGTTGTCTGGGACAGTCTCCTTTTCCCAAATGTTGGTCAACAGGAAAGACAAGCGTTGACTGAAGACTTCGCCTCCATCTTTAAACAATGCGGATGGGAGGTCATTCAGATCAGAAGCTAGGTGGCGCTTGAGAGAACATACGCGGGGGTTTCCATGTTCACAGTCCAGGGTTCTACGTCAGCTGTGGGCTCCAGATGAGTGGCAGCTGGTGGCCACGATAACCGTTGTTCGAAGTACTCGGCCCACCGGTCGAAGCGTTCTTCTTTATTCAAGATGGTCGCTCCACTCTGATCCTCGACGGTTCCGCTCGTAGGTGATTTCCGGAGCCTGGTCGCACGGATCAAGTGAAATAATCTTCGGGCATTCCTCGCTTTCTGGGCCTCTTCCGTTGCTTTAGCTTTCCGTGTCCACTAGAATTCACAGTCGGCTCGTACGCTCACTTTCACTTGACGTCTGATAATTCGTCGCGTCAAGTTGTGTTCGGGACCGGTTGGGATATTTCTCCGATATTTAAGCAGAGTCACTCTTCGGTCTAATATCCAGTGCTTGAGTGGGCCTGGTAGTGCAGTGCCACAGGCGAAATTCTCAGCACTGTGCAAAAAGTTGGCAATCGCGTCCGAGTATGAATTCACATCTGATGCTGGAGCCTTTGGAAGAGTCTCTAGAAGACGATTCTGGTAAATTCGTCTAACAGCCGGACCTGCCAGTCTCCCAGTTGTCAAGCGATTTGTCCACACCTTACGCGACCCTTGTAAACGAAGGGAGATTCACTCCGAACGAGTGCGTTGTCAGAATCCACTTCTGCTCCAAAATGAGCAGAAGTCAGTTATTGATCCGCGCCATCGGTAACTGATGGCAGTGTGATCAATTACCGAATAGATCAAGTGGAGGAATTAAACTTACCGACCTTGCTCACCAAATTCGAACTTTACAGAGGTCTTTCTGCCTTGTGTTTGTGAGACAGTTATTTGTAGCTCTTTCATAGTGGAACGGTCATTCATGCAATCCTTTTCTGTACGTTGTGGCATATCACTCAGTGTTCAGAGCACGTACCCTGATTGCTTGGAGGAACACTGTTACAGAGCGAATAATTCTTGTTGGACTGCTCGTTTTTAAGCCTAGTAGAATAGTACTGTATCAAATATGAGAAAACCAAAACCAAAAATGAAAGACCGTGTCTACTACCTGTGTAGTGCGCCTGTTGGCCTGGTAGAGAGCACAGCTACCGAGGTCTGTTTTCGTCGAAGAAACACCAAAAAGCGTTGGCACTCTAAAAGTGAAAGCTGTTTCCACCGCATCGTACGGGATCGATTGAACTATGGTTTTGGTGCATGTTCTGATGAGAGGCCGAGAGAGGTATACTATATTATATCATACACATATAGTATATATTATATTATATTACAAAGAACTTTGTATCACTGAGTTTCTCTCACCTTTTCTTATTCACCGCATGGAGCTACAAGGACGATCCCAAAATTGTATGGGAATGAATCAATAATTCAATGAATGTTGGTTGACAATTAGCCTTCAAAGTTGAGGGACGATGGTGTATAGGCTGGACGATAGCTGAAGCTTAGGTTCTGAGGTGTGCTAAACTCGAATTTGACCAGAAATAGTCCTGATTTCGGGTGATTTTTTGGGTACGCTATTGTGCTTGTAGACTGCAAATGACAGAATAAAGTTCGCTGAAACGAAAAGTCTCGGGCTGTTTTTTTTACCCCAGTAGTTGCTTTCAAAGATTTGACTACTGAAATACAGTCGTCCCAGTGTGAAACGGAGTTTTGAGGGTGGGTTCGTTTGAAGTTCTCAACAGTGACCCACAGGACAGTGAGTTTTCGGGATCCTGTTTTGGGATGACGACTCAGACACCGAAACATCCAGGGAAGCCCTGGGGTTGGATCTAGCCATATTCGAGGACTTTTCATTGCTGATGCTATGGCGCACTCTGGGAATCTGTGTTTTGACCGTAACTGATAATTTGTAGATGGTCACGACGATGAAGCGTTTGATAATCGAAGGGCCCGGTTTTTGAAATCCGTCCTTCTTCGAGCACAGTTAACATCACAGCTGTTGCAAATACGGATTTATCGTTCTCCTGGAGGAATCAGTTCCGATGTTGCTATCACACACAACCGATCATTCTACTCTCAAACCGTCATATAATACAAACACTCATATGATGCAGGGACACCACTCTTTCTGTGTCTGTTAGCTGTTGGCCTATCTGAGAGGGTGAAACTCGAAGGACCAGAGAGTATAGCCGGTACAGTTAACAAATTCATCAAAAGCTACAAACGTGGCCCCAACGACACGGTCAGGGGTGGCAAACTTAAATTAATTTCAAGTCGAAGGGAACTTATGGAAGTCGGAGTGCGGGGAAAATACTGTTTAAATTTTGCGCTCCCGCGATGAGTCTAGTTTTTTCATACGATCCCAACCTCCGCCTTTCCTAAGATAGCATCCACGGTACGTCATGCTTAAGTTTTTCAACAACAAAAGCTTTTGGATTAACAGAGATGATTTGTTTGGGTGATTTTGCACTAAAAGCTCAAACTCGAGCAAATTTATTTCGAGCAAACAAGTGTACCTAACACCGTCGCGACAAACCAGACAGCACGAAGGAATTCTCCATCAATCAGCAGGCACGCGATCGAGACGGATCACATAGATAACCCGAATAGCTTGTTTATCATTCGGCTACAAGACACAAACACAGCTCTCACCGTAGTCAGCGCAGCTACTTTTGTGCGTCCAAAAGTCACAAGAAAATAATAAAACGATCGTTCTATTGGCTGTCTGATTTCATTCTGGAATTTGTCCTTGAGTCGTCTAACTGCTATCAGTGTGCACGTAGTAGAGGTAGAACTATCTACTCCAAGACAAGAGCAGCTGTTCTGGCTAATTTTGTCGAAGACATACTTGGTTACAAGTAGGTTACTCGCGCCCCAAGAGAGAAAAGCTCATCATCATCATCATCATCATCATCATCATCATCATCATCATCATCATCATCGGCATCATCATTATCAGCTGTAAGAACCGCGCACTTGTTGCACAGTGGTTGTAGCTGCCACAGTTTCGTCCACCGATGATTTGGGGAGGTGGGGTAGGTGGCTGCGCATTGGAGCCGGGAGCTGATAAGTTCGTGCGTAAATACCGCCCCGAGAAACCATAGTCGGATTATGGAAAGCCATTTTGGACCCCTTAGGGGTAACTAATTATCAACATATCCGTGGTAGCTCGGTTTGATAGGTCGCAAGATACCTAACCCGATCTCTTTAAAGAACTCGTATCAGTCCTCCAAAAGCCGGATTCCAATGATGACAAGGAATAAGATCGGTACAGATAGCCTCCAAAACAGGATGGTAGTGCGTCTCGGCCCAGAAATATCTGATATTCGCACAAGAAGAATAACACTCATAGATCGATGTCAGATAATTCCTCAACCGCGAGGGTCGCTGTGTATTTAGTAAGTGGATACTGGACCTGGCCCACAATGAGCCGATAAGATGTGAGTCGCGTATTTCTGTAAGGCCACATTACTGACCAACAATAACTTCCTTCTTTGGACTCCTTCCCGATCTGTACACACGACCAACATGTGGACTCCAGCACTTCATGGGTTGGTGGCAGCCCAGCAGGTAGCAACCTTGAGGTAGAGGGAAGTCTAGTGGAACCGTTGGATTTCCCTACATTTAAAAGTTTCGAAGGCAACATAACCTCCTCTGCACTAGATCCTGTTTGACAAAAGGTATAATCCACCTCTGGACAGGAGTCGCCGTGTGGTCATGCGTTTGAACTTTCTGCTCCATTAGGGAAAATCCGGGGGAGTACAAAGATCGATACTGTAGGACGAGCCTACTGATATAATCGCTGATACCGCAGTTATTGGACGAAAAGTGAAGATCCCGTGGACTTCTATGTTCACCAGGTGGATAACACATCAGGATCCTTTGGTAAACCAGCTAACCTATTTGTGAGAGAAGCAGGCACAAACCCTGGGTGGTCAAGGGTCTCACTAGTATTCGACAAAGCGACCTTTATGTGGTGGTCTGTGGATGCAGCAACTTCCTTGCAAAAGGGTGGTTGTCTTGAGCAAGAGACCTCATGGTTCATATGAGATGTTTTGATAGCGAGGGAAGTATTGCGTATACCCAAGAGACTTGATGCGTTGGTGCACTCTAAGGATGGGCTCAGCAGCTCGGTGGACTAAAGATAAACAAGCAGTATAAAGTGGAACCGCCCAGATGTTGTGCAACTAATTTAGCACCTCCAAAATATGCCTGTAGCTTCCATGACTAGCTCTGAGCCATTGAATTTTGTGGTGACCATTAAGATCGTCACAGCAGAAGTCTTTGGGAACTCTTGGTGATGGATCCGAACAGGGACTAGTTAGGAAATTGCCTTCAGGCTTGCCCATTCAAACATCCGATCAGCCTGAAAACGGAAGGCGTTGCATCGCTATTTAATCAGTATTTGATTGCTGTCAAACGAATGTAAGATAGCATGATGTGAAAACTCATACACAGGTTGCTTCTACCACCATGTGGCCCAACACATACCCTTCCGTCGTAAATGGTAGGGTGAGATTTTGTGAGTTTTTGGAACCATCTCACTATAGACGTTTCGGTCACCAGGAGGCCCGATGAAAACTAGGAATTCGACTTCCAGAAAGCCGTTGAGGTATCTATTTCTTATTGCTAAAGGGAATGAAAGGGAATGGGACAAGCTACACATGACTGGTTGGGTAAGTGGTTTCTGCGTAGACGCACTCTCGGGCAGTAGCAGTGTCTTCAACATGTGTAGCAACTAGTGGGGTGCCAAAGAGGTCTGTTGTCGAGCCAATGTTTTTCCTGTTGTGTGTGAATGAACTCCCATCCTTCTTGAGATGTGTAACTTATACGTTTACAGGTGACATCAAGCTTCTTGGCATGCAGTAGAACGGCAGCACGGTCCCAGCTAGTGTTGCTGAACTACAGGCTTTTACTCGGATCTGAGGTTTGCCCCTGAATGCTGTCAGATGTAGCAGACTCACCGTTGCTGGATGAATTCTTCATTACCTCCACAGCAGAAGGCCAAGAAGGCAGAAGAAGGTGGCAGGAGGAAGACACAGTCATTCCAAACCAACCCTCTTTTCCATTTCTCTGACTACTTCCACTGAGATATTATTGGACACCCTCTAAAAAGACCACCCCCGCACAAAGATACCCCATCTGAACGGTAGGCACTCTTATTCTAGCACAACCGAGCAAATGATCTACAATTGATACGTGCGAAAATCCCATTTTTCCGTATGAAAATATTTGGTATGCGCACTTACTGTTTTTTTCTTTCAGCGCAGTTCCTGAGCTCTTATTATCTCATGTTGTGCGGGGCTGTATTTTCAAGGTAATTGTCGGTTACCCAGGTTATTTTCTGAAGGACAGTGTTTTCGAAGGATAACTTATATCTGAAGAGCCTGTCTGGAGCACACTGGTGTTTTCAGGTGGTGAAACCAGTTTTGACAGCAAAACAGTTGACAAACCAATCCGAATATTTAGAAAAAACTCAGTGTTTAAGTTCGTTTTGAGAAATATTTGTCCGTCTGTTCCAAGAAGTCAGGTTCATTGGTCTGCGCTCTTTCAAATTTTGGGTTTATCAGCAGACACCGTTGCGGCAACTTCCAAATAACGGTGAAGTTGTCTGTTAAAAATCGCGCAAATATGTATGCAATTTCGTCCTTGTATCACTTGAGATGTGCCTTGTTCAAAGCGGCCTAATAGTCACTGGTCCGTCATGGGCACCAAGAAACCCTCATAAAGCCGGGTAGAAGCCGGTTCATTTTGTAATCGCTCATCGGGTGTGGAATTTGGGCTATTTTCTTTTCATTTTAACCGTTTGTTAAAAGGCGCCTGCCACACTGATGCAGACTGCCTCCTATTTCTTATTGCTACGGCATGCGAATTTTGCAGAGATGTGTCAAACTAAGAGTTTGACATCGTTTCTGACAGTTAAACATTGGGAAGCAATCGCTATCCCGGTTGAAAGATACACGTGACCAAACCAGAGCTACTTACAACATTTAGGTAGTCTAATAAATATATTTGTTATGTGTTGTGGTTCTGGAAAACTGTACACTACCGATTTTGTACGACCTTGACGTAAGCCTAAGATTTTTTGTTATAAACTGTATCTTACTCATAGTTTGTCTGTTAACTGTAGCCTTCGGAAAAAGTTCTGTTGGTATATCAGTTACTCGGTTACACTCTCTGGTAAGCGATTGGACACATGCCATGGATAAAGCCGAATGTTCAACTTTTAAAGATCTGCGACAGTGATTTGCACTCTTCTAGTAATTTTCTAATTAGTAGGAATGTAATTAAATTTTTTTTCCGCGAAATGTGACACAGAACACGCAGAAATACCAAAGATATAACGGATTTTGTAAATTAGCTTGATTAGGCGGCTAAAAGGACTTCTGCCTACTTCTGGAAGCAAGATCCCTCTGAACTCGCTCAAAAGGTGCCGATCAGTGGGGGCTAATATGCCAGGAAATGCGCTTCGATTCTTTATCAGAAATCACATAGAGACGATCATGATAACGCGCTCTCGACCCCCGGGTATATCGGTCGTAGGGAACAGCCACTAGCACTAATGAGCAAGTACTCTGGACAAACACTGAACTCTGACTTAGTGTGTCCATCGAAAATGATCTTGTTGATTGTCTCTGTATTAGAACTCGGCCGACCCGAGTTCTAATAGAAGCAATGCTAAGCAGCAAACCCACAGACTTTCGATCAGATCCTTAGAAACGATGATCCCTCGAACGGTTCCAAACTTTGTCTTACTAATAACGCGTTCTGTATTTCATGATAGTCACTTTTCGAGAGCATCGTCTAATCATCTTAAGAGTTTGGAAGATAACCAGTAGTAGAAACATCTATGATAAGCCAGTCACACTCTGTGTGATCGTGTCCGAAATAGCTTGCGGAATGGCTGAACAGTGCCCCATTCTAATATCGCCATCCACCATAAGCCTCGTCACTGCACTCACGCTGTACTGATGGTCGGAGTAAATTGCAGAAATGTAAACTATACTGTATGTGTAAGATCCTGGCAGCCGACAATCTCATAGGACGATTGCAGCTATCGGACTATACGCAGTTCGTATCCAGTAGGCAATAGGAAGAGACGGACGAGGGCAGTGAATGATGCATTGAGAACTGTCGAGAATTGGTTCTATGGACAAACGGGTTAGTAAGCATCGTGAATCAAGCAAAACGTACAATCAATGATAGCGCAATCGGTAGGAGCAGAAAAATGCTCAATGAGGCAGCAGGGCTTTCTGGAAGCAACAGCAAGTAAGTACAAAATGATGCACAAACGTACAGATACGGGCAGTCAGTCAGTGTAAATTGGCCGTGTACGGAGATAACGGTGAAGAAAACAAGCAGTACGTTCGGGAGGTAAGGAACTGTCTTTGGCTGACGACGCGATGCAGCCGCTCGTGTCACGTGCCAAGTCGGATTGCGCGCTTCGGTCCGCATAAAACAAATCTCAACAAGGACTATCTGGCAAATGCGGTATAAAGCTAATACAAAAAAATAGGGTCTCCCGAGGAGTCGAGCAGGTGTAGCGGATGCCACGCTTGCTTACCATCCGAGAAGATCTGGGTTCGATCCCCTGCCGGTCCGTTTCTCCGTCAGAGCGGATACTAGGAAATAGGTAGAGTTGACGCGAACTTGCAAGCGAAAACGAACAGGTAACAAATCTTGACATCGGTTATTTGAGAATAAGCAGACCTTAAGCAGGAGCGAAAACCGGGGAAACGAGTAGCAAGGAAATGACGGCGTTGTAATGAACACGCTACTCATGAGTAGCCAGAACAGAAAAGAAAAATAACCGCTGATCACCGTTGATTCCCGGGACTAATCAACACTATGTATAAGGTGTTTCCAGGTGATTGTCATCGCACAATTATGGTGCAAAACGAGTACAGAGGCTTCGAAACATGTGGACTAGTTCTACCAGCTGCCATAGATGCCTAGCTTATCCATCTGACAGCATGCAGCGACGCTCAAGTCCGGGGCTACACAACAGGGTGCGTCCAAACGATCCCAACAAGACATAACTACCTCTTCAACCGTACACCCGAAATTTGGCCACATTAGGTTGGCCACTATGTACTGTATTTATGTGAGATATACCGTATTTATCTGTCACTTAGCATGTGGAATACCACATGTTATGAGGTATCGCCTATCTATGTAGAGCGCGGTTAAGTTAAATGGGACCGCACATAGCAAGCTGAGTTGTTCAGCAGAATGGGTGTTTGTGGGATTTCTATAGAGATTAGGCACACTTTGACAAATCAGTAGTAGTACCGATGGGCTCTATCCGCGATTTCTCTTAATTAGGTCAAACATTAGAAAAGTTACGCTTACCATTCTGTTAGATTTCGATATCTGAACGCTACCAGTAAGAGGGTTAGCTAATTCAATCGATCAAATGGCGTGGCCATGTAGGACCTTGTTTCGGGAGCGTTTTTTAAGTTCCAGAAAATAGTTTTAGGAAGTACGAGCAACAGGAGAAGACTAGACAACTTGAAATCGATTATGCCTTCATTCAATGACTTCAACTCTGATGCATATTTAGTTGAGTGTTACAGAAGAATGCGTCGTACTAAGGTGCAGGGTACTAGGGAAACGTTTCGGGATTTGCCTGTCACATCAAGTCAATGGGTTCCTAAGCAGAGCAGTTAATACCACATGCCAAGATGGCACATGGGACATCATTAGTGCGCTTTAGCTCGTTTCAAACCAAATAAATAGGACGGGCAGCAAAAAAGAGGACAGTTTAACAGCCACACTATGACTACCAAATAAGGTAGCGAGAACCAAAAGCCTGGGGTCCAATAGTAGACGTACCGGTTAGAATTCTGGCCAACACCACTCGCCATCCACGTGAAGGTCAGATTTAGGTAGCTAATTAGGCTGAAATATGAAGCATCGAGGTCCGAATCATGACAGTCGCAGAATATCAACTCTGGCGCCATCCCACTAAACATTTCGGTGTCAGGCGGGTGCGGAGCAATGTGTTGTGTGTGCAGGACAGTGGCTTTCCACACTTAGCTTTCTTCTACTGCAGTTTTCTGTCCTCATAAACCTGGCAGCATATTCGGTTGAAGAATATCACAAACAAAAGATTCAACTAAGTCTCCGGTTAACAGAAGTGCAAATGCTACTGAGCATATTTAACAAACGGCGTACACTTTAGTGTTCAGGCAGAACATAAAGTTTTTGAAAGTTCGGGGACTGCCTCAGGAAGGGTGAAACTCACTGTGGGCTGCTGAAGATTTTTGGACAGTCTTATAAGCAATGTATTTTGTCAAACCCCGGTTTTGTCCTTCTCACGTGACAACAGGTAGCACTGACGCGCAAATCTAACATTCTCCTAGTAGGCATGACCATTGATGGGAAATATTTACCTGGGCTGGCTCTTCCGGACGTCCACGTGACTCTTCGACCAGTGCAAAACTTAAGAGTTGGAAAGGCTCAAGTTTAGTTTTCAACATATCATCAATTGTTGGTGCGAGACATGACAGTCTAGGCTTCGGCACGAAAATTGGAAGCAGCTACTTCTCCGATCATGATATAAAAAACTCAAGGGAAGTGTGTATCAGGCTACAGTGCGGGCTGTTTCGTTGTATGGTTGTGAGACTTGGCCTGTTCGAGCAGTGGAACTGAGACGTCTTCAGGTGTACGACAATCGTTGTCTCAGAACCAAGGCTCGTGTAGGTTGGTGTCAGCGAATCCTTAACGAGGCAATTAGAAAGCGATTTTTCGGTTGTGCAACAGGGACTCCCATTGAGGAATGTGTCCAGCACCAGAAACTGCGTTGGTTGGGACATGTATTGCTCATGTGAAACCATTGTTTGTTGAAGACAGTGCTGTTTTCCGTGCCCAATTCAGAGTGGCGGAAGTAGAGAGGTGGCCAACCCTTGACCTGGCATAAGAGCGTGAGAGAGATTAAGAATAGCTTGGGTGCTGTCGGTGCTGCTCGCCTACCAGGATGGAGACCGCGTGATCCCCACTGCGCCTGGTTGAAGACACTGCAAGATATGGCTGCCAACCGATGTCAGTAACGTTCTTTTCGTTAGTTTCTATCCAGATTGCCTGAATGAGTGTCTGGGGGTGTAGGCACCTCGGAATGATTGTAGTAAGGTAGCATCAAGTCCCTTCCCTGTCCATCTTTATTCTTTTCTTCACAATACTGATGTCATGCTGTCCATGATGGTGGTGGTGATGATGATGATATAAAAAACCGTTAGTACTAAACATTACCATGTATGCTGTCAAGATAAGCTTAAACAGGTTAGCGAAGCCTAGTCAAATCACCTACTACTCAAACGTCAATTAACTTCTTAGAAGTCTGGCCAACAGTTACCCATTTCAATAAAATAATTTGTAGCTGCACAGGCGTAACCGACCATGTGAGCACCATAGGGGTGAAAAACAGCGGACTTTTGAGGTGTAAACAGACAGAAAATGGGAAGGTCCATAAAAAAACAGCTGACCAGCTCGAAATCAGTAGCAGGTCCATGAAGCTACACTGTTTTCATGAGTAACATATTATTAGTTTCGCAAAAAATATGGTTACAGGTCTACGTAAAGTCTAAACGGAAGTGAATATTGCTCGTTTGGTGTAATTTGGACCAGCTCTGCCGAAGCGCTTAGGTAGTTAACGTAATGCACTACTCATAAGGTTGCTGAATACTCCGTTGAAAACATCATAAACGAGAGGTTCAACTGGGTTCCAGGTGGGTCTCCCGCAAAACCAAATTTGTTTGCAAATAAGTGCATTTTGCTTAGGTATTAGTTTCCCTCCTTACCGAGCTTTCCCACGTGTCCATACAGCGTTATGCGGAACTTTTTGTCCCGTGGTGGTCTTGTTTCACTTGAAGTGAGTGTATTTCACGAGAACATTTTCTTATTTTCAAACGCTTCCCGTGTTTTTTCCCATTGAGATTTTGCCCTGTATATGACGTCTGAAAAGCCGAGAAGCAGTGTACAAATGCTTCGTTTTTACTGGGGATCATCACGTCTCGCCGTAGGGAATCTCGAACCCGCGACCTCCCGGCTAGTAGTTTGAACACCTAACTGTTCGGCCACGAGCGGCTGATCAATAGTGTAATTAACTGGCGTTTTCCTATGCAGTGCAAAAAAACTGCTTTTATTCAGAGATAAAGGAATGTGAACCTCAATGAGTACGTCTCTGATTGGCTGTCTTTAATTCATAATGCAGGCTGTTGCCAAAAGAATGAACTTTCCAGGCCACAACAAAGTTTCGGGTTTCTTAATACAAGCACTTTCAAAGTGTTTCAAGGCAAGCTGATGCTTTGTTCTACCCTAATGTGTCATCAAAAAGGTGTATAACGAGATGGATTGCGGATAGACAGATGGAAGAAGAGGGAATGCCGTCTATGAATGGTTCCTGGAAAAGTTGACCGCACGTACAAGAGACATCAGATGCAAAAATTTGCTGCAGAGTTAACCATGAATCCACTGTCGAATGTTAACCGGACGATGTAAACTGTGCGCATTTTTAGTAACACTGTTATTTATTATTATTTCTGGGGTTTTGACGAATTTTGTAGCCTGTGCACTATTAGTCGCGATGGGGTAGGTTGTAACGAATCAATCGAATTCACCATTTTACCCCAAATTTTCGGTAATGTCTTGTTTGCGTTCCGTTTTCCACCACAGATGGTTGAGTATGAAAAATGTGTCACCTCCTACCTGCTCCCCCACACAATTTCCCTAATTTCCTTTCAGATTTTTCTTCAAAATAAACTTTGGAAGAGAGACAGGAAATATGCCTACAACTGGTTTCAAAAACGATGACATTAAATGATCTTTGCTGCAACTGGTTAGCTATGTAAAATCTGTACCCTCTCAATAAATTAATTTGACCGCAAATTGCTTTGCATATCAAGTACCTCAATGCAAGAATAACCGTATAAAAAGATTCAAAATTGCGAGGGCGTTGATTCAATAACAAGTAAATTCCGGTGAACGTTAAAGCCCAGACAAAAACAGCAAAATTTCCAACTGGGCAGATTTATGACGTTAATTGAAGTCATGAAAAATTCCAAGGGTCAGACGTAGCACCACAGAATGAACGGGACGGTTCTAGCCAACACGTAGCTAGCGTTTATAGTCTGAGATGTTAGGTTTTTTGAATATTAAAAATACGGAAACTTGGGGACTGCGCCTACCTGATGAGCCCCAAAAAAGGCGAAACCGGTCGTGGGCTGTCGAAGAATTTTCAGCAACCTTATGAGTAGTACATTGCGTAGAATTACGTGACTAGTACTTTAAGCCGTAGTACGCGAGAGTGAGTTTGGCAAGTGAGGCGATTTCTTCCATATTGTTCACCAGGGGCATCCTTTTGATCAGTTTCATCAGAAACTGAGCACAGATTTTCCTTACATGATACAGATCATCCTGAGGCGTCTAGCAAAATTTAAGAAGAATTGTGGCGTTCGCTGTTGTCTATCATGCAAACTAAACGCCTCCTAAACTATCAAAATGTTATGGAGGAAAGTTGTTCCTTTTGCGCGCGTCTCACCAACGTTTTTCATTTTTTTTATTGTGCCACGATGACGCAACAGACTGTTGGCTACCCTGGTGATGTCCACATTTGAATTTATGTTTGTAACACCTTGATGCAATTTACTGCTCCAACATAAATCCGGTGTCTTTTTTGTTTTACCAAAATAGTAAATTTTTGCCAATACCTGGTAAGTCAGATGATGAAATTACGTTAAATTTCTGATGCGTGTGCATTTTTGGCTTAAAATATGCAAATAGTCATGTAGTTTTTTGTGTGATGAGCTAATGTTTGGGTGCTTTTTTACTGCGACTAATCGTCCCTTAAATAAAATGTATAGTGTTTAATATTTATGGCGGCTTGATAAAATGTGTGCCTAAGTACACCACAGAAATGATAATTTCACGCAATTTCTAAGCAACCCCAGTGGTATCTGAATGCCAAACCGATTATAAGCTACTCAGGATGTTTATGTGACCATGTATATGAATGGGCTCGCTGATGGCTGGCTGATCCAGGGATTTGCTCCCGTAGTTTCAGATCCATACCAGCTTTCTGTAACACCAAAAGTTATCGTAAATGCATATTGAGATGGTACTTGCTTTCAGCTGAAATTTCTAAAACGGTGTTGATCTAACGTTGAACCTTCTACTAGCGTTGTTAAGCTGTGGAAGTCTGTCGCTGCCCATCATCAAACATCTACATTTGCTTGGAAACCTCATAAACGAGAGGTTCAGCTGGGTTCCAGGTGAGTCTCTCGCAAAACCAAATTTGTTTGCAAATGAGTGTATTTCGCTAATTTCGTGCAATTTGGGTTCAAGTGGAACATAAGGCTGACGGAAACTCGGGGACTGCGCCTACCTGATGAGCCCGAAGTGGAAGGGCGAAACCGGTCATGGGCTGTCGAAGAATTTTCAGCAACCTTATGAGTAGTTCATTACGTATATACATTTGACTGTGTTTTGTTCGTCATCGTGCACAGTGGTTCCTTTCTCATGTAGCTGCTAGGGGGTAAACATACACCTGGATTATTGTTTCTCACGTTTTTGTTAATGCTGAGGCATCACGTGCTTTGGTATATGGACACGCCGAGTTTAATGAGCGCGTTTACTGACTCCATTGCGGTATATTCTCTTTGGTGCCACAAACGTATTGTCTATGATGACGATGTCTATGATGATGTCGCGAATAGGCAACGCAGTAAACAGTTGCGTTAATATGCTTTTCAGTTCATTTCATTTTCTCAGATGAAAACCGAGGCCCCACTGGTTCCCAATACCACAGTTTGTTCACCGAAGATAAGGAAACCAAGTGAATGAGAGCCAAACCGGTTCACTGAAGTTAACTGGTCCTGTTTGTCCGGTATGGCAGGGAAGCTGCTTGACACAGCCATATCTGTCAGGGTCACTAACCATTGGTTTGTTTCGTCCCGGAGTCCTCACGCTGGGAGATGGCAGTTACCAAAGCGACTGATTTGACTGGCAAGAGCCTCCGTGGTTTGTTGTCAGTTCATGGACTGACCATTCCTGGATCGTCTCCATCGAATACAATGCTGGGTGAAGAGGGTTCATTCCTATTAAGTTGGCTGGTCCCACTCATAGACCGCCTTCCACTGTGGCTCGCTTTGCTGGATAATTCGTCACTCTTTTTGGTCCGCGGATTCATTTCTTGCTGCATGTACTGCGTGGTACACGTGGGATAGTTTCCAGTATTTCTGTTCTGACATTTGGAAAATGCATAAGCGTTCTTTTATTTACTAGGCCAATGGATGCGACTTGTCCAGGAGGGTTTGAAGCGGTGACTAGCAGAACATTTATTTCCGCCACTGGAGAGCGTGTTGATATTACACGTCCGAACAACAACAAGTTTAGAATGAACTGGCACTAAAATAGTGCAAACTCACGCGTCGGGCGTTCCACGACTGAATATCGGCTTTGCGTCTGAAACGTTTGAAACATCCACTTGGCCGTAAATCTGACTTTGTGGAATACAACTATGCCAAGTGCGTTCTCCAGGAATGATCACTTCCCCAGGGAAGAATCTTTCTTCGTTTGTTTAACACCCTTCCCTGGCGCCTTCGGTTGATGAAAGCGCAACCGGATGAATCCGTCAGTGTTGGTTTATAAACTATGCATTTTCACTGTGTGAACATGAGGCGGGTCGGTCTGTGACACTGAGCTCGTTCCATAGTCCCCAGCCCCAGACGTATTTGTTGGAGCATGTGCTCATATGTCCCATACTTTGTGGGCTTTTTCACTAGACTTGGTGCACCGGACCCACACAATTCAACAGGGTATTTGGTATTCTTACATGAACTCGGCGTTTTGGCTCTAGTTGGGAAGGGTTTCATGCGCGCGCACCTCCTAGCGAACATTCCAAATGTATTCGCCGTCTTCGCTGGTGACCTACCTGAGGCTGAATCTGCCTGTCACACTCCAGGAAAAACTTAGTCCCTTGGGCAAGGCTGTTGATGAAGAATTGTCGCACCATCAAGCGCATTCTAATTTTGCCTCCTCAAACCCAGTGGAATGAGGTCAGCTTACAAACACGACACCTCAGCCGCATGAAGAAGGATACTTCATGGCCACATGATGGAAGTAGCCACTAGTAACCAACGGGTTGGCTACCGGTCCCTCATTGAGTTAATCCGGTTGCGTAGAGAACTGTATGCATCCTGCTTACCCTTTTGAGAGTCGAACTACGACACTAGCTCTTTGGTTGGCCTAAACCGGTAGCAAGAACAATATCCGGTTAATGATTCTAGCGTCTTCTTCTCTCGTGACTGCAGTTTTTGCTTCCGTTGTTTGAAACTGAATTCTCAGTCCCACCGTAAATTGCATCCACTGCATTTCTTCTTTGTCTTGCTTCATGCCCTGCATGCATTAATTTGCGGCAGAGATAAGTAGTGCTTCATTACCTGTTTGCTTTCCAACGTCGGTATCCTCCAGCTGTGAACTGTCTTTCACCCTCGGCCATTTATTCGTCCACAAAGCCTTCATAAATATTTTCACGTGGCTTTCGAATTCGCTACGAACCCTGAAACATCACTGTGGCCTCCAGTTTTGTTTTTGCCTTTAGTTCCGGCCTTTTACGACCTAGTGCTTTGCCGCTTCAGCCTGCAATAATCGGTGAGAAACCCCAGGAAACCTTACCTGGACCCAAGCTATGCAGCGCCTACAGTAACTTTTTAGTGGACTTTACCAACACATCATTGCAATCTATGCTAAATATATTGCAATATGTGGACCAGTTCGCCGAACTAACGATTCTCTGGCTGTTCGAAACGATTTCCGCAATGAAAGATTGGACGCCGTCAAGCAGAATACCCTCACCGTACAAAAACGTAACCATTGCAAACGTCATTACATACTACACGTTGGGAACTCACATTTTGCAGTTATGGTAAGAAAAAAAGCATATGGTGACACGTCACTGGTCTCGGTTCCCCATTGAAGACAGTGCTTATGGAAAAGGACGCGAGCAGTCGATTCTGATTCACCAAGAAATGTTTGGGCTTTAGTGAAGTGGACAGCCTCTGAACCACCCAGGCCAATTCGTGAAGTCAGAACGAATGCCAGTGAAAATTTATTTGATTAGAGTTTGGCCACATTGAACCAGTCAGGCACAAGACCACCAGAAACCGAGATTGACAAATAAACCATACAGGTGCAGATTCATTCTGCTCAATTTCCACGAGTCACTCATACGCATACCAGTTTAACATTCTCCAACGTACACAGCCAAAGGGTTAATCTCTAACTGTTTTCCTCATAAGCATGTTTCAAATGCTGAAATTCTGTTTTCAACAATGCTATGGACATGCAATTTTTGGTCATACGCAGTGGTTTAATCTAGAGAAGCTAACTGGACCTGAGAGGAGCCCCCACATTCAGAAAACGACTAAACCTAAGAACCAAGCTACCAAAAACAACACCAGATGGCGCACCAAATTCTTCAGTTTATCTCATTATCAAAATATACTTGTAGACCTGATCCAAATGCCCAATTTCCATTCCAACTTTACAAAACTGTGAAACAGCACCAAACGAATAATAGAAAAACGGAAAGGGGGAATAAAAAGCGGAGAACAAAAACAAGAAAAATTTTGGAAGAGACATGAAATATTGGGAAACAAAACACAAGACGAGAAGTAAAAAAAGAAAAATTCCATGTAACTTTTCCCACCTGACGGACCTACACATACTACTTACCAAACAATAGCGGCAATTCCTCCTCCAAAAATATCGTCCAGATATAACATCCTTTTGGTACCTAACTACCATGCCGCCCAAAGGAGATACAACGGCTGAGATAATTCCGGGTTGTCCAAGACTGCGGAGGAGCGGACAGTGGACTGGGGCTGGATTTGAACCACGGACCTCTCGGTCAGTAAGCTCGTGCCTGAGCTATCTGGACCTATGTAGCAAAATACCATATTCTCTGATGCTGGTTGATTGCACACCCGGGCAAACTTTGGTGGCCGAGAAGAGCTTAGTTTTGCCAGGACCGATGAAAGCTTATGGAACTCTATCAACCAACGAACAATTTTGATTAGAACCACGGTGGTGCATTTTTCAGGGGTTCCACTATTCCGAGATCGGAGACCAATCGCGTGAAGAAAGCTTTCCTGATTTCTGTTATGTTCTAGTGCTCCGTTGTCCAGTGTGGTGTTTGGTACCTTTCTTTTGCTTTCATTATAACGTTACGTATTTCATCAATTTCATAAACGATTTTTGTTTGAATACACAAAACCACAAAAACGCGTTTTTGTACAAATTACATACAATACAGGCGTGGTCCCATTCTCCGATTTTCTCTTTTCATTTCACTCGCGCTTACAGCGGTTATTCGCGAGCTTCATGTGCTAACTCTGGTATCAAAACATTTCAGACTGTCTTTGGAGTTTATTGTATATGAGAGCTTCCCGGAAAGAAGACCCCTGGACATCCACGACCGGATTATTATTTATTCACTGACCTGGGCCAACGACGAACTATTTTAAAAAGAACAATTCTTAGTGAGTCTGTTCCATTCGACCCTTTTTATTATTGTGTACTCAATTCAGAGTAATTATATTTATTTCTTTGCCACACGCTTCCTAAAGTAG
>SJOL01001649.1:0-39757 GCA_004794785.1 Opisthorchis felineus | reverse complement strand
TTCTTAGTGAGTCTGTTCCATTCGACCCTTTTTATTATTGTGTACTCAATTCAGAGTAATTATATTTATTTCTTTGCCACACGCTTCCTAAAGTAGCTTTTTTGGGTACCCAGACCACTACACCAGACTGTATTTGACCTGATATTGGAACCGGCACCGAGTTAGCTTGCAGGGCTTGTTCCCTTTCTGATACCCCGTTTTTACCGACCATACTACTCACTGATATAAACGACAACGACTAGGAGAGGGGGGCGATCCACTGGTTTATTAGAACTTTTTGCAATGTTGCTATCAAATTTCCAAAGTTAAGGAAAGGCATCATTCACCCCCAACGGATGTGGCGCATGGTCTTACAGTAAATGTCTGGGAATGTCCGAGTTCTATTCATTTTTTGGGAGCAGAAAAGGAGTTATTGTGGGTAAGTGGTAGGTTCATTTCGATGACACGGGACAAGTGGCAAACAAAGTTACTGGCGTTTCGGATGGCAAAGTTGTGGCAGCCTTCAAAATGAAAAATGAAAGTGAAGGTGCTCGACAAAATATTAGATTGGAAGCAATGGAAAGTCCATAATATCTGACGGCTTATTTTCAGATTTCCCATCCGTCTCTTGCTCAGGATAGATAAATTCTCTTGGCGCCGAGAAAACCGGCCCTGGACCCGCGGCTAAGAACTTAGCGTAATCCTTAGATATATAAATACAGCGTGCAGCTATATTCTGGCCTGAGACTAGGAATAAACCTGCGAAACTCCGTGTTGGTTTACCGTAAACAGTTAATATCACTAGACCTCCTCGGGTGCTCAATAGTCGGCAGGACGCTTTGTTGAACTTTGAACCAGCCGTCCTCTTATGCTAGAAAATGAGGAGTGGACCAAGTCAACAGTTAATTAGACGGTTGATCGGTTGGTCCATGCCTTCATGGGATGCAGAGATCACAAATCTTTTACGTGTAGCTGGTGCTGTCATCCCGGAATGCGTCAGGGTTCTTTTCTAACTTGCTTTCGCAACGTTGCCATACACGACACATCGATGCCCGGCACAAGCACTGGATAGGTAAAAGGCGGAAATACCGGCCTCACTCAAACAAAATGCCCTAGAACGCCGGAAAAGCCGCAGTTGCCGCCGACACATGAAACTTGAGAATACGTAAGTGTGGAACGCCGCCATCCCGCAAAAATATGACGGCCCGTTGAATTTATTGACCTCCGCTGCCCGGATCATTTGAATACCCTCGTGGACACAGTTCCTTGTATCTAGAAGTATACTTCGAGGTTGCACTGGGCAGCTCACCCAAAGACAACCGGAATCGTTTTTTCGAGATAATACGCGGAGCCACATTCAATTAAAGCAACACTTTTACTACTGGTGTAGGAGCGGTCCCTGTGTAAGGTCAGACAGAACTATGATACGTGGTTACCGTTCTTGCGATTCAACCGCTATTGAAGCCGTTCATCAGAGGGGGTTGTAATAGCGGTCGCAGTTTACCTCGTTAGGCCAAGTTTAGAAGCACTGTGAAACACGCCGTTCTTTACGACAGGGTAGAAGTTTGCCTAATGGCTTCAACAATTAATCTACCACTTCCCTTCCAAGTCAGTAAGCTCCCCAGTTTTTGTACTCCCTAGAGTTATCCACCTGAAATCTTGCTACTTCAAAAGCTTCTGATTAAATATATCTCATAGATATTTCTACTAAGATTTCCCCAATCTGTTCTGTTTTTGTAGAGTGGGGCCCGGTAGGGGCTGCTGAGTTCATGTTTCTGACTGGCACTTACTCTAGCGGTATCAAGAGGTAAAACCCTCCGCGCAGAAATGTGGACATTTCTGACGGCGCTAAGGCCAAAGTCACGGCTACCAATTATCACGCAAGGCTTGAGCTTTTGAGTGTTTTCAAAGTCGTGAGAAATCCCTAATTAGGGCAGCATAACCGGCGAAAACTCAGGGTCTTTTGCTCAACTTGACTGAGTACTGCGATTTATCCCAACAGGATTGACCTCATTTGGACAACTGTGGAGCGCCCACTGAGAGGCATTGTGAAAAACGGACCTAATCAAAGGGTCATAGACCAAGAGTCTATGAGCCCTTGCCGTGAAGTAAGCTAGAATAAAACTACCAAAACCTGGGGACAATGCAATCCAAGAGGTAAAGGGCATTACTCCCGCCCTTCAACATAAGTTCAAACACTTTATGCAAGCATGGATTAACTCACTTAGAGGGGTGAGTTTCCTTTTGAAACAAGTACAAACAATCGTAATGACGGGAGTAATAGGGATAAGAAGGGGGAGATGTATGGATGGGGTGTCCAGCGCTGATCCTCGGCCGGAAAATGCTCTCTTCTGCAAAACCTTTGCAGGCGGAATAATTTTTTTTACGTAAAAACGTTGCATTTTGTTGTATCTAAGTTCAAACCAAAAAATCACCTCAATCAACCGCCATTTTGTTGCGATTTGTTCTAATTATTCTCCTCTTCTAACTGTTGGCACGCATTCGATTTTGAACTTGCATTGCTATGGCTTCAAAAGTTGCTTCAGATATTTTTCGTTGAGAAATTAGGAGCTGTCCGCTTTTCATCCTTCACGGCATCTGAGAAAGCCGATTACTCTGTAGTATGTGTGCATGTAGCCGGTAACCGAGGCACCAACGCCATTTTGCGTTCTGAGTGGGTATACTACAAATGCAGCAGGTGACCAGCAAAACCAACGAAAGTCAAGAAATCTGGAGAAGCTAGTAAGCTGGGCGTTGTTGCTATTGATAAACAGTACGCGAATCACTGGCTGTACAGTGCATTTTTGTCTAAGGAGGCAGGGGAACCATCTCTCGGACACTTCTTATTATCTTGAACACAACCATAAGGTTTTTAAGCTTTTCTACCATCCGATGGTAGGTAAATCGACGGCTAACCATAAGGAGTTGGGCATCTGCAGGACCCTGCTGAAGTATGGAATGCCGTCGTGTGAATTGCGGCAGTTTGTAGCCGATGAATTTGGCAGTCTTTAGCGCTCAGGACATATACAACTACCGGCGGAAGTTTCGGCCATCTCTGTTGAGTAAGCGACGGATGGTTGGGTTCTACTGTGGCAGATGATGTGCCGCATATTGGTCGCGCGCGTCAGCTAGGTTCGTTCAACCGTCCGCTATGATCGACGTGGGTTCCATGTGGCTTATTGATTAGGCATCGTGGACCCCTGGCCGCATGTCAGTCATGTGCGTCAGCTAGATTAATTCAGTTGTCCACTATCATCGACGACGTGGTCGTCTTGGTATGTTTTGCGGGTTGCAATGTAGAACGCTGCTGCAGTTTACCACCAAACTTGACTTATGGGCATAGGCAATCGGCGTCTGCGAGCCCTAGGTTCTTCAAACTTCGCACGAGTTACCCGAAAATAATGAACGTGGTTACCGCGATGGCAACTCGGAACAGAAATTATCGAGGCCTCAGAAAACGGAACTCGGTATTCGTCCAGTCAAGCAGGATATACATAGCAAAAATTAATCGCGGGAGTGACACCTCCGCATATTTCGTACCCACAAGCATAATGTAGAACCTACAAAGCTCAATAAGTTATTGCACCTGCAGAACTACCTGCAACTTTCGTCCATGGCAAGCGATTCATGTTCTGCAGCAATTCGCGATATCTTATTACATTGTGCCCTGTTTTCCCAGTCGGCGGTGATTGATAAATTGAATATTCACTCACTTAAACAAGTCATTCTTGCAGATGATTTGCAGAAAAATTTTATCAGACAGAAATTCTTCACTGTGAAGTGGAAGTGCAAATACCGAGCAGCACAGTTGCTTACCATGACATGGCAGCTCCCGGCTTGAATTTAAAAGACTATCGTTGTCCGGGTTCTTGCACTACAAGCCACAGGCACACCTCTGGGCGCATCAAAAGCTGAGTGAACTGGCGAAAAACATCGATTTTGATGGCCACCGGTGGATACAAGGCAGGTTAGCTAGAGCCGCTATGGCGCAATCACAGTTACAGTTGAAATTCAGCACACAATGAACGGCGGTCTCTTTTCCAGAGCTCATGAGTCCCGCCGATGTCAAGGAGCGGCGGCGGCAGGAGGGATAAACGTTCTTCCTCCCCATTAAGTGTAGTGCCGCTTTCAAAGATCTCAGAACAGGATGAGACACTTTTTCGGGCAAAGACTCACGTAAAGGGGCATCTAGAGGCGACCTAAGCTGGGACTTATATATGGGACTTGGGGTATGTTAGAGGAAGGTTTCGTTTTTTGCTTGTGCAAATTTGTGAAGGAATTCTTTCGCTGCCTATTCTATTTATAGAGCTAACACGTGTCTTTTGGTTGAATATTTCACTGCAATACAACCTTTTTGTAAAAATCCCTGCCAGATTGCACTGCGTCTATGCGGTTCACCGAATTACTGTCAATCATGAGCCAGATTATTACAGGCTGCTCAGCTATTGATGGGCCGCAACAGATGTGAACGAAATGGAAATCCATCGAATGTGAGAAGTGGAATGCAGCGTCGCCTGCATGCCTGCCAAGTATGGTGGCATTTTAAATGTACGGGTTTGCAGAATGACGGGATAGGCCGATTGTCCAACTCTCCTGAGCCCCTCGTCTGCGCCAGATTCCCCCACTTTAGGGGTGATATGTACTTCACAAATAGCAGGAAAGCTGTCAACAACAAAACACAGTCCGCATTTCTCAAACGGAGAGACCAATACAAATGTTATATATTGATCATGGCACTCGAGGAAAAGCTGGTGCTTCTTTCAAAGGCTCTGAAACATTCAAACACAAGGGACGTAGCTGCTTGGACGAAAGATGACGACGAGCGTTCATTCCCGACGAACGTCTAGCGCTTTCCATCCGGGGTCATTTGGTTGCAAAGGAGGTGGTCAAGCTGTCTGGTGCGGCAATCAAGGCCGCCATGGAGCCTCTAGTGTTCAGGCGTATGACCGAGTGCAGGCTGATCACCCTGGGCTCGTTCTCCAGAACAATCACACATGTAAAACTAGCACAGTTGCTTTCTGGTGTTTTTGCAAAGCTTGAATACGCATCACTTTACGCAGACTGGTCACGTGGAAAGGGAAGCAAGCGGACACTTGGGCCTCTGAACACACATGTCTCTCCAACTGCTGTACAGAGAACCTAACAGTGGGCTGTCAGTATTCAAAAGACCTTCCCAAAATCAAGCGTATATCCGAAAATCTCCATCAATAGGCGCGAAATATAGGTCACAGCGGTCCTGGGTGGTAGGGGCAAAACAAGCTCTGGCTTGGTGACACATCAGTCGACCCCAAAATCATGACCAAGCCGATGGTATTTATGGGACCATGGGCAGGCCGATGCAAATGACCGCAAATCCAGAGTGCAGAGTCACAGACCCATCGGCTACCAACGACATTGATGCTCGGGGAGTGCAAGCCACAGCGTCCAACATATGTAAAGCTGTCGTCCCTTAATTCCTTGGCGGACGGTAAAGGCGTAGCAGTGAAATCCACACACAAGTCACGATATGTGGGCTGGACTGGGTCAGTTGTACAGAAACAAGCGGCAAAGTCTAGCGTGAGATCAGCCACAAGCGTTGATCCAGACGTCCGGGACTGCTGCGAGCGCCTCAAAACCACTGACATTGCGAAACATCTAGCCTCTAGCTCCACTCTGTTAAAAGTGGCCTGTCTGGCTGTAAACCCAGCCGCCACTTACGGCCTCGAGGTCCAAAACCACAAATCGGACAACAGTGTACCGAGTTGGCCATGCTAGTCGCGGACGAACTAGGAGTCCAAACAACTGCAGTCAAGTAAGCCACGTAGACCTCACCCAATCTAAAATTAGCGTGCTGGATTCAAGGTACAATCCTCTGCAAAAATGAGCCTCCTGTGAGCGCCATCAAAAGCAACACTCCGTGGTGGTGCCATCGAACGCATAACCAACCCGACAGGACACCACAGAGACACCTGACCGGCGGAACCGAACACAAAAGCTCAAACAACCAAACGGGTGTGTTCACCAGCTGCTCAAACAACAGCGACTCCAGGCGTCCAGAAGATGGCATTGCACGGACTTCAAGCAACAGCTATTGAAATTTTGACCACGAGGGCAAAAATACTCCCTTTGGAGATAAGGGGTTCGCGCGGTCAGGACACCTAGGGGAGAAATCCCTGCAAACGAACAGCAGGCCTCGAAAGCTATGAGGCAGGAAGCAGATTAGTACGCCGCAGAAACTTCTCCGGAGACTCGGCCTCAAACCGGTGTAGAACTGTTGAATCTGCTAAGCTATCTGGTGGGACACTTCTCTGCTCCTCACCTTTATACGCGTCGCGAATAGTGTAGGCGCGCTTGTCCACAAACTGCCTCAGTCTTTCCAACAAGGTTCGCGATATTTAGGAGTCGGCCTACCTTAAACAACCATTCATAATTGCACCTGCAAAAACATGGCTTATACCAGACACTTCTGAGGCGGAGATCTCGATAGATAGCTACTCATCTTTCCGAGATGACTGGAAACGCGGTTGCTCCATACTTATATGCGGCCCTGTATATCCCGATTATTTCTCCGAAACCACCCCTGAACTTTTTTGTGATGCGTTGTGGATTCAAATTCCGCTGCGTGGAGCCGATCCTGTTCTTGTCGACGTAGTCTTCCGTTGCCCTCCAAGTCCACCGGACGGTGGCCCGTTCCTCACACAAGCCCTTGAACAACTTTCATCAGGTCAATACTCCAAGCAGCTCCTCCTCTGGTAGGTGATCTTGCCGCTCCCAAGGCCTCCTGGATGGAGTTCCGGTGCATCGGATCAAGTGGACATTTAGCATGGACGCTGATCAAGCCCGTTCAACGGAGCGCTTGGACTCAACACGTCGTCACACCCACCAGATACTGCGCAGGCAAACTACCGTCATTGTTGTATTTTACTTAGTTGATTAAGTAATAATTGAGGCTCTGCTGACCACAGCGTGCTGACTCTTGATCTCATCTGCTACTCGGCTAGGAACCCGGAATCTCATGTGTGGATTTGACACTTCCACTGTGCAGACTTATCAGAAATGCGTATCCTTTTTGACCAACTTAAGCTGGGACCACTTCAGTGGAGGAGCCATATAGATTTATTGTCCAGGAAAGTAAAGAGACTGACCTAGTGTTCGTCCCAAAGAAACCACGCGCAGTTAAACAGACCAGAAGCTACCCAAAACGATTTGACGTCTTCTGAAAAAGAGGTTCCAACTATTCTCCAAAAGGATAACTACAGGGGACAAAGGATGCGCTGGAACTTCACAAAATGCGAAACCACTGTAAATCAGAAACTCGCCAATGGAATATACAAAAACAGATAACGCTATTAGACATCCCCCGGACAAACGGGAATGTGCTATTCAAGTACATGAGACCACCGGAGAAATACGCCAACCGCCTCCTCCTTGAGGGACAGATATGAGAAAACCACGAGTAACCATAGTGGTATCTGAAGCCTACAGAGGACACTATTCAGGCATGTGTTATGCCCCAGCGACCTCGTCACATCCAGTCTTGTCAGGGCGTAACAACGAAGACCTCTAACCAGCTTGGTCTTCACGGGGGAGGACATTTGCACAAGAAAAACCCCTTCAGCAATTTGGGGCCAAAAGAGGCCTGCCCAAAGCTCATCAAGAAAACATCGCTCACATCGGCAAAGCATTTCTACCTGGCGTTTTCCCGGTCCCCCGACAAAAGCAACTTTCCTCTGCTTGGAAGCGGGCGACTGTCACGCCAATCTACAAAACTGGTGACTGCCTATCTCCCAGCCGCTACAAGCCTAGTAGTCTCACTAGCATTTCGTGCAGGGTGATTGAACACTTTCTGAAGCAGGCCACTGCAGATCACCTGAGTACCAACAGCTTGCTACTCCCAGAGCAAAGTAAATTCGTCCAAAAATGTTCCTGCTTGACGAGCATGCTTCTGTTCATGGACAGCCTAACCCAAACTAGGGACGAAAGACTCATTTCGGATGCCATGTTTTTTGAAGTCTTAAAGGCATTCGACAAATTCCCACGAGTTTGGCTGCTCCAAAATATCTATTCTTACGGGATTTGAAGAAAAATTCTAGCTGGATTAAGGTGCCCCTATCAGACAGAACTTTCTGAGTGGAAGTAGGCTCAACCTACTACTCTCTGGCACCAGTCTCCGTTTGAGTTCCTCAGGGTTCTGTTTTGGAACCACTTCTGTGTCCGATCTACGTCAGCAACCTTCTAGATGTGCCTCCAAGTCCGTCCATATGTCATTCGGAGGAGACTCACCGAAAACCTTTGCCGTGCATGGTGAAAATGTCCTTCACAACTCACCATGAAAAATCGTCTCAAATGGCATCCATCGTTCTACGAATGATTCAGCACACCTTCCACCGTATTGCTTGCGCGGAATTCCAGTTACTCTATGGGGCCTACGTCACACCGCTCATCGAATCAGCAAACCAAGTTTTCTAGACAGAACGCAAGAAGGACGTAACCCTCACTAAGCTGCTACGATAATGGTTGCTGGCCCCAAATCCGTTGGTTATAAAACGCGTCTGGCGGTGCTTGACCTCTTTCCCCTGGAGCATTATCACCTCCGAGGAGACCTAATACTTAAGTATGCCCTGAGAGAACCAGGTGTGGCCAATAGATTTTTAACGTTGACCAAGCTAATACACGGGGAAGACGTGCTAAAAATATCAAGCTCAGAGCGCGCACTTTTGGCAGGCAACACTTTTTCTCATTTCGGGTATCTGATGCATCAAGGAATTCTATTTAATACCCAGTTCAAAGCACTCACGTGCTTTCTGTGTGAGTCCTGGCGCTTGGAAGCTTACTGCCCCGCGCTGTGAGTTTGAAGAACAGTGAGACACACTTTTTCTTATTGTCTTTGAGGTTAACTTAAGCCACTGAACTAAGACAACGAACTCGACACTGGAAGCTCAAGCGAAGGTCTCGATCCTGTGTAGCAATCTATGAATCCGTGATAAAAGCCGCCATAAACGAGAAATATTGCCTCACGGCCACCTATTCCACTTTATCGCAGCATTTAACCGCCGATCACTATAGTCAAACCCCAATTTATCTCACGGGGTTTTTGGAGTTGAGAATTTAGAGGACGTTTTTTCCATTCGGGCTGCACGTCTCGGTTTTATGCTGGTGATGGCCTTTTGTTGAAGTGGGCAACATTGCAAAGCCACCCACTACGGCCGATTCGCATGTGATTGGCAGTTTACGAAATATAACACGAAACCAAATCGTGGAATTTTCATAGAGGAAGCTACTCACAAGGTTGCTGAGAACTCTTCAACAATCCTCGACTGGTTTCGCCTTTCTTGGGACTCATCAGGTAGGGGCAGTCCCCGAGTTTCCGTCAACATCCTGTTCTACTTGAACACAAGTTGAACTGATTTCGAAAATACACCCATTCACATATCAACTTGTTTCTCATGAGATACTCAACTGAACCTCTTGTTTACGACATTCTTCAACCGAATGTGTTGCGCCTACCTAATGAGCTCCAAGAAGGGCGAAACCTGTAGTGGGCTATCGAAGAATTTTCAGCAACCTTTTAAGTAGTTTTCCTCACGAAACTGTACTACGTTATCTCAAATATCGTGCCAACTGAAACATGAGGTGGACTTTGTGCAACATATTTAGTTGAAGAATGTCATAAAAGAAAGATTCAGTTGAGTCTCTCATAAAAACTAAATTGATATGCAAATGAGTGTGTTTGTCGTAAGTCGTGGAATATTCAAAACCTTCCACGGTGTTCTTATAATTCGAGATAACAGCTACAGAACTTCCAATTTAATTCCACCCAGGTGGATGCTTGGATAACTTCTGGATCCGCCATACTGGTTAGGCATACCAGATTAGATGAGTTGGCTCACCGAACCTCGGCACGACACCGTTTGTTGGGAAGGTCGCCTTGCGCATACACTAATCGAAAATAACTTTATGCATGGTTCAAAATGGTTGAAATATACATCCCCGTAAAAGATCTCCATTCTCAGTCATGGGAAGCTGTTCAGGAGATAATGTAGCCTTTCCAGATAATCTGCACTTGACTTACCATAATTCCGGTGAGAGATCTTTTACTTTGGAAAACATGACTTAACTAGGCATGATCACGTTTTAAAGCGCAATGCAATTTCCGGAAAATAAACCCAACTATCGTCACTCATCATGATAACTGCACGCGTTGTCACATACCTTGTCTGCTTACTGTAGCTGCTGGGCCGTACTTAAGTGTCATGTTGATTATCAAGCCCCAACTACACGTGGTTGCCCTATCAAACGGTCAACGACTGGCCCAAACACTAATAACTGTGCGAGTTATCGCTTATCTCTGCCATTTCCAGTAACTGCAAGGCCCGTACTTATGCTCGCCGCTGATTATTAGACCTTAACTATGCATGGATGCGTAATCCAACGGCCAACAACGGCTCTTCATTCTTATGCATGTCGTTCGTCTGCCATTTCCACGCCTTAAAAATACACAACCACCTTTGGCGAATTATACGTTTTTATTCATTGGTTGCATCGGTGCAAACGTAAAGGATAGTCACGCCAGCTCTCTTTTTCTGGTAGCCGCCTTCACTTGACAGGGATTCCGAAGGAAAAATTTACGATCAATTACAGTTCGTTTACATCTTTGGCAACATAATTGAAAACTCGTGATTTAACGAAGTTTAGAGGTCAACTCGCCAAGTGATTAATAAATGTCAGTGTCGATAATATACGATCGGTTTCCCTGCCATGGCTGGATAAAAGTGGAAGCTACCAGTGGCAAAGTTGGGTATGGCCCTGAAAAGGGCCTGAATGGCAGTAACCTCGTACAGAATCAGACGAAATCGTCGTCATCCCGGGATTCAAAATCAAGGTCGTGAACATGATCGTTGGTGATAAGGTTCCAGCTTCTCCATCTGCTCCGAAGTTAGGCAAAATAGTTTGGTTGAAAGAGCATTAGGGGACACGCTCGGCTAGTCCCTATTGGGGTTCTTCTCATGGCGTGCCCTGACGACTGATCGCTCAATGGACGGTAGGGTGCGTTTGCTTGACGGGACGGCGACTAAAAAAGGTGGCACCATCTATACGTGTACACTCACCGGGTGAACGCGCCTGCAGAAATGTACCAATCCGAGCTTCGCATGAATGGACCACGTATGAGTGATGTAAAGCCGCCGGTAGTGAGGCCCCAACTATGCCTGATACAGTGGTCAGCGACGGCCTTTCATAATCGTTACCGTATGCGTTGCCACTCATCATGGCTAATTATAGTAACTGCTAGACTATGCAAGTCTAATCCAACGACCAAAGAATGCCCTCCATCATCACAACAGCGTGCGTTATCCCTCCACTACGCTCACGCTCGAAAATTATAAAACTATCATTGGCGAAATGTTTATTTATTGAATGGACTGGTACAGACGTAATGTGTAGTCACCCGGTTGCGTTTCCTGCAAGCCGGTTTCACTCGACCATGAACCTGAAATGAATAAATCTATACCCGATTTCATTTTGTTTATAGCTAAGGTAAAATTGTTCAGATGTTTCGCCGTTTTAAGAGCAAACTTACTGCTTGCTCCACTAGTCCCATTGCAGAAAACGAAGGATGTGTGTACAACGATATTGCGATGTCAAGATTCCGTAATCGTACGCATTGCTAGACTCATAAAAGTTAAAGCTAAATAGGGGTGTATACAAAGCAGCCGTAAATTAATGTGGTATAGACTTGATCCCTAGAATTCAAAGACTTCATGCGTCTTTAAACGTGTACCCATGGATGTAGCCGTACCAAGCAGCTGGTAAGTAAGGGGGGGGTACTTGGTACCAAATCTGCTCCTTCAGAGCACTAAATCCTAATTTCACCTCACTTCTGATTCCCGACATTTATACCCTGTAGCTTAATAGAGATAACAGCTCCATCGTCTTCATCATAACTTGTAACCATTCCCTACTCAACCGCAGTGAATTCTCACCTACCAGGGGCTCCGTTCTTGGACACAGACTGTCAGTTCCTGTGCTTGCGTTTGTAAACCGACTCCTTTGCAATTTTTAGCACCCGGTTATAGATAAAAATCTTCCACGTCTAAGACAACCCTAACATGCTGAAAGCCACTAGCTGTTTCAGGCTAACCTGAAGCTCTTTATCATATGTATCTTATGGGTTTGGTACCCTCTAACCCATCATCCATGCCAGCTTTTTGCCGCACATCTTCACTTCCACGATCATGTCTAAACTATCTGAACATATGGATGACTAATACGGCCACTCCTACCATGATATTGATTTCACTGGGCGTTGCAAGTTTTACTGGATCTCTGTGGCGTCCGATGCTTTGATATTCAAAAGCCCCAACGTTTCTTCCCTCCCGGTTTGCAACCCCCGATCCGCGTTGTGCTTATTGCGAACATGAACTGGCGTTTGTTCCAGGGACTTTACTCATTTGGCCGTGCGGTCATCTAGCCGTTTTATGACTGACATCATGCATGCGTAACTGTCACACATGTGAGCCTGTTCTGCTCATTTGGTTTGCACTTTTACAGTCCAAGTGGACCACTTGTTGTCAACGGGTGTCTACCGTCAAGGTTTGTATAATTTGTGAATTTATGTTTTATATTAATAGTACTGCATAGAAACCCAGCTCCGACATTTTTGCCTTTTTGGAGGTTCTGGTATCAAGTGTCCCTCGACAGCACCACTGTCCCGGGAACAACTATCCTTCAACCCACATCCAAGTATCAGACACCTCCACAATTCCACCAAACAGCTTTTTGTCCGCTGAACTGTCGATGGACCCTGACTTCTTATCACCCATCCCCGCAACGCGTCTTGCCTGCCTATCCACATCTGCTACACCTGGTCGGCATTTTTCTTCTCCACCCATCCTCAAAATTCCACAAGCTTTTTCTGTACCGTGTCCTTATCTTCCGCGGTCCCCGGCCCCGGCAATGCTGAAGACTGCACGTTTAACATCCCTCCCTTCAACTGCACGATCTCCCCCAAAAGAACCTCCAAACTTCATACTTGACCTCCTATTGCACCTGTCGTGGGTTCAGCCCTTCTTTCCCTTCTATTTACTATCCATTACAGTGGTAAGCACACCTCGATCGACCCTAAAGGCGCCCGGTCAACCCTTCTTCATTTACCACTACTCCTACCACAAAATTCCCATAGTTCCAAGACTACTGTGGGCAAATTTAACAACTTCATGGCCTTAACGAATGGCTCGCCATTGAAACTATCAACTACTTCAATAGTGTACAAGGAAAATGAAAAAGATCCAGCTTTCGTCAAACGCCTGTGCCTGGTCTAAGCTCCCCCTGGTTGTGACACATCACAGGAAATCCTCCTATGAACCCAAAATATCGATTATAGTAGATTGAAAAATGCTGCCTCAAGTGTCAGTTAACGGGGACCAACAAAATGCACGCGGCTTGATGCTTCTGACGCAACTCGTTAAACAAAGCCTCGGCCCTTTTTCCTGGGTTGTAACTGCTGAGTGCGCTTCATCGTTCAAACATGCGAAATGATCATGCACCTCAGGTTTTTCTCCAGTAACTTTCCCCCGCACCACCAAGTCCTCTAGACTGACCCATCTTCCGGGATTGTTAGCTTCTCCGTCTGCGTAGCAAACCATATAAGAAAGCCATCCAAATCCCCAGATGGCGTGCTACTATCCACCGTAGCAAACTCAACCAGTGCTTGACAGCTAGCCTACTAAGTACAAATCTACCCCTATCCTGTCTCATTTAATCAGTTGTTGTCACCACCCTGACTGTGGTAAACGTCCGATTTTTTCTCTCTATTAATGCAAATTATCCTATCTGATGTCTCCTCAAACCCACCAGGCTTTACTGATCTCATCCTATTTTCCCGTCTTCCCAAGTTTCATCATTCAGCAATACCTGATTCGGACCCCCTGTTTGGCTGTTACCCACTCCACCTGGCCTATGAACTACATCCACAGAGATGCCCAACCGGACCAAAAAACCTGCGATTTTACATCGGCTTCGTTCTACCTTTGCGGATTCCATTGGCCAACCCAAAAAATCCCGCTGCTCACAGAGTTGCACATCCCAGCCCAATCACCTCAAACATGACGTCTGTCATGGGGCTGTCCAGAAACCGAAGTATGTCAGTGCAATGACGACCCTGCACTGCCATACCAAGTTCGATAGCACACCTGCAACAAATTTCCTTCCTACACTTAACCGTACCCTCTCACCCACTCCTTCCATTAACTGCAAATTCGAAAAAACTCAGTCGGCTCCAGAACGCGTTCACTCCAATCTGCTGAATCTTTCGTTCCGATTTCGCCAGTTCATTGGACTTCCAGTCTGAGCTCCCCACAAAATCAATCATTTGCTGTACAGTTCGCGTTCAGTCTCAGGTGTTGTCACCAACTCCCTCTTCCAAGGAACTTTTATACCCGGCTCCACTACAACAGGGTCACCAGTGGGTCTCTACAGTTTCACCGTGCACTATGACTCTGAGATTCCTGCTACCATTTATCCGCACTGCCGATCCTCCACTTCATCATCCTCACTTACGCTTCTTGTCACCCTGGGCGTAAGTCCAACAGTCCAACACCACGGGGCCTCAGCGGTTTTAGGTTTCAGTTCAATTTGACCGGCTGGATGACGCCAACTCCGCTGTTTCACCGGATTTGATGTTCTGGTCCCTCATTTTCCGCAGTTTGCACTTTTCTTGTCATGTGTCAGGCAGGAGGCATCTGGTTTTGCCGTCCCTTGTTTTGTTTTTGCCCGCCACCTTCAAATCCTAACGATCTGATCTTGCCGGATATTTTCTTCAGAAAAGCAGTAGTAACTCTTCATCCATGCCCGTACCGGTCTGGTGGTGACCACGTCTACATCGGATACTGCCCACTGTTTATGACGCTGTCCCTTTTCCACGCAATCTCATGTACCCACAAACCTTGCCAGCCATGCTTTTATTCTGACTGTAACATTATGATCATGCCTGACGGTATGCCACCACCGGTTGAGAATAAACATTATTATCATTATCATTATCATTAGCTTTGTTTCCACGTTGAATTTTTCCACCTCTATCTCCATGTTTACTTTTGTGACCCTAAACCTTTACTCAACCACTCAAGTTTACTCGTGGCCAGCGACGGTTTTTCAGTTCTAGTTCGAGTCGTCCGGCTTCATCATTGAACTAGTCGTACCCCATGCCCCATTGTTCTAGTTTTTTTGGTTTCCACAGCTACGATGAATTTTCACGCAGTGGGCGAGCCTCTCTATTTTTATCTTCCTCCTCGTTGTGTTGTTCCCCGCCTTGTTCAGTTTGTAACGACCCCATCATGCCTCCGTTGGCATGTTCCCCACAAGTTGGAATGCCATTGCTATTGTTGTGCTGAGCCAAGTGGCGGGTTCCACTGATGTGAGGACAACCACTTGTGTGTTCTTTTTCACTTTCCCCTACCACCTTGCGCAGGCTACGTTTGGGGCCAACGGGGAAGTGGTTGCACTGGTCGTTGCGCTCAACATTTCTATGGACGCAGCGGAAAGTCGTACGCCTCCGGCAGGGTGGAAGTGGGTAAGAAAATAAGGGTGGCTAAGCAGAAACTGGAAAGGTGGTGGTGCACTTATTCCTTGAAGAATTATGCTATACTGAACAGGAAACCACTCATGTTACACCATACGAAGAATTCGTTTCTCTCCCCGATAAGAACCGTGACCGGCTCACGGAAAGCTAGTGTCTAGGGTGCAGGTGTTGTGGGGTGGGAAGTACTAGCGCCAGGAGTTGGTTGGGTCATGATGACGTTACCAAAATGGCGCGCCATGCTTTGTGTCATAGGAGTTAGGGATTTAACAGAAGTTGTCGGAACTGATGGAGAGCGACCGGTTTTCCACTAGGACCGGCTATACTGAAAAGGCCGTTTGGGGTGGAATGCCATTTAGGGCTTTTCCCGACAGAAGCAAAGCTTAGCTCTAAAATCCTGGCGCAGCGTGTCAACAGAGGTTGCTTCAAGTTTGATGCAGGACGGATGCTATAGGTGAACTTTCCCTGTATTTACCAGAAGTGAGCATAATTCTGACAGTTTTCCACCCCCGTTTCTTTTTGAAGGACGCTCCCTAATTGGTCAGTTATCAGCCGGTCATGCAGTTTTCTCACTCCGGCCGCTGGAACGCACTGAGAGGCGCATGGCAGTGTTTCACCTGAAAGGATTACCCGTATCGAAAAGCGCCCCAGAATAGGACGACATGGTCACTCAACTAAAGGGGGGGATAATTATACTCTTTTACAATGCCGTGTTTATTGAGTTTGGCGAGGTAAGCCTTGGTAGACGTAACGGTCCACTGGTGCAAATGATTTGTGGGTTTATCACCAGAAGAGGCAAAAACAATGATTTCACATCTACTTAGCGAAACAGCCGATGAAGCACAAATGTGGGAGTCTCCTAAATGCCGTGAAGACAGCATCGCCCTCAGAGACCCTTTCTACTCCAAATTACTCAGTCACCTTTTTCATGGGCATTTTAACCTAAACAACTACCCAGTAACTTGTTTGCGTTCCACCGAAGTTTGTTTTATCTTCGATTCCCTAAGTGTAGCAGACCATTCGAACGTTTACTCTGCTAGCTGCTATTTGACCATTCTACCCAAACCTAAACCTAGGCCCATAATCCCTGCCGCACATCCGACATCTCCTAACGGTCAGAGTAGCCACCCGTCTCCCAGCAACGTAACCATCTCCCTATCTAATGTTTCTACCCTTCTTCAAGCCCTCAAAAACCCCCTCGCGCCGGGTGACGATGACAGGTCTTCCGCTGTTTTGAGCTATGGCAGTCAAGATGTCGAAATCCTTATCCTAAATCTCTTACTCACTAAGCCGATTCTGAAGTCGTCCGCTCCCAGTGGAAAAATCTATAGTCCGCCCTCATTTCAAATCCGGATCTGGACAAACTACTCCCAACTACAGGGGGATTCATTTTCCCCATCTGTTAACAGGAACCTATAAACGTCTAGTCAAAGTGCCAATAACTAGGTCCCTTCCAGCTAAAAATGTCACAGACGACCGGCAGTACGGATTCTTGCTTTGATGGCGGTCAGTTTCACTTCTTTAAGGCCACAGCAGCCTACGATGCTGGACACTCCGCTGTAATGATCTATCTGTATATCCAAAAACTTTTGACCAGGTCCCTAATGCATCCCTGCTTCAGAAACTTAGTTCTAGGGGTATCACTGGATATTTATTCCAGTGGTCCACCTCCTATTTATCTGATAGGACACAAATAACACACGTTGGCGACCACTATTGAAGTCATTCAAGGAAGCGTGCCAGGCGTATCACACACCTACCGTATATCAACGACGTCTTTGGCGCCGTGACCCACAGTAAACTCATCCTCTTTGCATACGATATAAAAATAGCCTACACATTTCCGCTCTCTTCTAAAACTTCGCCTTTTGCAGATCCAACAAGACTTGGACTCTCCAACTCGCTCGTAAAATACTTCTGCCAAACCACAAATAAATAACTGCCGCTACCCCCTCCTAGCTGGCGCGGTTACATGTAATGGAAATCCTGTTACTCATTCCATGGGATCAAAGATTTTGGTCTCAGATTCTCTTTTACCTTTAGCTTTCCCTTCCAAATCCAGTTCCAGGTCGCCCTAGCGCGTAGGCTCTGCTTTTTAATACTGTGCTGCTTTCAGCTTCAAGTCACATAGGTCGCAATTTTCAAGCAGTGTTTGTAACCAATCATGCAATTCTGTCCTGCGTTTACCTCTCTTTATATCCAAAGTTGCAGAGCGTAGCCGAGAACGTAAAGCGCTCGGTCACCGTTGATTACTCCTGTGAATCAGTAGTGATCAGCGGCTGTTGCCTTTTTTATGTTCTGACTACTCACAAGTGGCGTGATTTACGCCCGCTTATTATAACGCCATTTCGTTTCCTTGCTCCTCATTCTCCTGGGTTTTGTTCCCGCTTAAGGCCTGCTTATCCTCTGGTAACTGATGTCAAGATTTTGTTGCCTGTCCGTCTTCGCCTGCGAGTCTGTCAGCTCTGCCTATTTTCGAGTGTCTGTTCTGATGAAAGAGCGGACCGGCCAGGGATCGAACACAGAGCTCCTCGGATGGTAGGCGAGCGTGTTATCCGCGTCCTTAAAGTGAAAGTGGCCGAACAAGAGGAGGACATTGACGTAGCTCGCGGCGGGCACTCCGTGTAGCTCGTAGTCCTAAGGCTATTTAGACAAACCGGGAAGAAAGTGACGGGACGAATTCATCTGGTACCACTTCTTTCAGCGTCTTCAATTTAGCTCTGGGCGCCCATCCTGGAGGGAGACCTTATTAGTATTGTGATATTAACGTCAAAATATAATATATTAGATAATTATTTATTTTCAACATGACAATCCCCGTTATAGTGGCCAACCCACGGGCACCGTCACAAACTACGAACGAAGTTTTCACCTGGCCCCAACCGCCTCTGGGACGCGTTCGTTCTGACCCGCTGAACCTTTCGTTCAGATTTAACCAGCCTGGTTTCCTGCTGTCATTTCGGTTTGCCTCTTCCACAAGTTTAATTTCATTTACAGTGTTTGTTTGGCCTATGCATTAGCACTGTCTCCCCATCGAAACTATTCTTTACACCTGACCTTCCTACAACAGTGACACCAGGGAGTCGAATTAGTTTCAAATTAAACCATATTTTTGAGACAAAACTTGCTGTTTTTTCTCCAGACCGAATTCCTCCATTTCCATCTCCATTTTGCGTCTATTGACCCTAGCCATTTGCTCGACCGCCCACGGTCACTCATGTCAACCAATGGTTTTCAGTTTTAGTTCATGTCAGCCGGCTTCATCTTCGAACTAGTCGTACCTCATGCCCATTGTCCTAGTTTATTTCGGTTCCCATAACTGCAGTGACTTTTTACGCAATAAGCATGCCTCGTTGGTTGTAACTTCCTCTCCGTTGTGTTGTTGCCTGCCGCGTTCAGGTTGTAACGACGCGATCATACCTCAATCAGCATGTTCCCTACATGTTGGGAAATAAACCTGTTATTATTATTATTAAGAATTAGCTTGCATAGCTCCATCGGGGAGCAACAACTGTATACGCACTAACTGGCGTTACCCTTGAGGCTACTTACTGCCGTGAGAGGCTACCGCCCTTTTAGAGGGGTTTTTAGGTCTCGGGACTGTTAGCCAGACGGAACCATCCAACATACCCCCGGCCATTTAGAGAATGCACAGCGGGTCAAACTGCCGCCACAAACCACTGGCCAGGCTTGATGAACCGACCAAGTGCCACCGGATTTACAACTAAAATTTTGCAATCGTATTCAACAGTAGAAGTGAGCGTACTATCCAAGTCTGCAATCGAAAGCTCTATGCGAGTGACCGGAACATATGCAGGAATATTGTTAGCCTGGGTAAGTTTACAGGTTGTTGACCACTGAGCTTGGTAAGTTGATTGCAAACGTTTGGTCAACAATCAAGGTGACCTCATTGGTGCTTGGTTGGGTAAACAATTCCTCCCCACTTGCTCAGGTTTATATAGCCTCCGAAGACTAGGTGATATCTATTGTAGTGAGTGGTTGACCAAGATCCAACATCCTCAGAATTCTGTTTGCCCGTTCCGAATTGAATTTAGCTGTGGTCTTTATTCCTTGTATTCAGCCAGTGCAGGGAGCAGCTTCTGGCCGAAGGATTGTTTTCATACCCCGATCCCTTGGCAAGGTTTTTCATATCCCTTTACAGTCCTTTCAAAAGATTTTACGTTGGTTCTCCAATAAAGTTGTAGGATTGGTCGATGCAACATTTCTTTTCTCTGTGCTTTGGTAATCCGTGAGAACAGAACACAGTCAGGCCCTATATTGCCGGATATAAGATCTCAAAGTATGGATCTTCTGCGCAGACAATACTTTTTTCACCGTCAGACCGAGATGCCCACGTCGATGAAGCGAAATGTTAAACGACATGCTTCATGACACATAATTTGCAAAGGGCGAAAAAGATGGGAGGAAATCGGTATTTCTGGATGTTCTTACCTCAAAGCCGCCGAATGGACAGCTGCACACTGGTATCTGCGGCGATGTAACGCATAAAGCCCAGATCCTCAGCTGCCGCAGTAACCATCTAAAACTGCCACAAACGGAGCTGCACTTTTGTGCCGTTCGAACGGGCTGGAAAGCGTTGTGAATTGATTGATCGTACAACAAACAAACAATCAGGATAGCTGGAACGCATATTCAAAAATGAAACCAAACAAAAATTTAAACAGAGTGAAAAATCCTAAACACAGTAAGGTATCAGGGCAACCGCGCAAACGCCAGCAGCTCCTTAGCGTTCTGTAGGAAGCAGAAGAGCGCAACCTTCCAAAAAATCTCGAAGAAACCAAGCCACAAGGCAGTATAATTTCAGACCAAATTATGGAAAGTGAACATCTAATGATACAAACTGCTGTGAGGCAGTCGAATCAGAGAAAAACAGACCAGGGCGCACCAGAAACAGAAAGCCGACCGATCGGAATGTAAAAAAGTCTTCAGACAGAAGCTACTCAGTGAAGTAACCGAATGCAGGTAATACAGAACATAACGGAGCATAATTTTGCTAGGACCAGCAAGATCCCAGAAAGATTGGAGTTGACTGAAGCAGCCACCGCAGTAGATGCCAGCTAGTCTTTGGAAACCATATAAATTCGAGGAAGCAAGGAGGAATTACCCACCCACCCAACCAATAATAATGATAATAATTTTTATTCCCAGCTGGTGGGCGGCATATCGTCAGGCATGATCATACTGTTACAGTCAGAATAAGAGCACGAGTGGCGGAAATTGCAGGTACTGGGTTTGCGCGGAAAAGGGATAGAATCGTAAACAGTGGGCATTATCCGAGGTAGACTTGATCACGCACAAAACGGCATGGGCAGGGAAACACAGTTCTCACATGGTTCAGAGTCCCGTTACTCTGTAGATCATTTTCGCGTAGATTGATAGACTGGGTGGATGCAGTTACTGATCGAATTTTGCGTGCAGTACCACGAACCGAGAAATTCTCTCCCTAGTTTTTTCTTGCGAATGCAAGCAGTTGAACACTGCCAAATGAAATTATGTCTTTCTTTGTTTTCGTGGATTGGAACGAAAGAGATTGGGTCACGTCTTCATCTGGCAAGCTTATGTTCGTGCATTCTGGTGACAGGCTTTCTTTTGATCTGGCCAACATAGTGTTTAACGCAGTCCTTACAGCGAATTTTGCAGATCACGCTCGTCTCTATCACGGCATTCAACGTTTCCTATGGATTTGAGAAGGCTTTTCTCAATGTGTTTACAAGCTCGGCGGTGACTGCTATTTCGTTGAGCCCTTGGGAAAGGAGAGATATGTGAAGTACTATAAATGCACTTGACAATGTGCTTCGAGGCCAACGGAAAATATTATGAACAGCTCGAAGGACGATAAATTGTATCACCAATCTCTGGATTCATTGCAGAAATGACGATGGAGAAACTGGAGTAGAGTGTGACAACAGACATCAAAATATGGGTACGACATATGAACGAAAAAACTTACGGTTGTAGAGAAAAAGCGAATCAACTGTTGAACAGCATGTTTTTCGACATCCTCTTCACAGTGAAAAAGTGGGAACTGTCGAATTGAAGGTGTCCGATCAACCAGAGTAGGATGGCAACGAAACTCAGACTCTCAGGTTACCAATCGAATACCTCAAAGATCACCTCAGAACCAACAAACCACTTTGGGGATATTACATACTGTTTAAAAACTACGTACACACAGGCAGAAGGGGAAGAATTTGACCATTTAATCCCGGAGCATTTAACCCTCCAGCCAACTATACCTCGTTCTAGTCAAGTCACTACCCCGGATCACTCTATCAGCTCTGTCTAGCTATTGGTGCTCTCGGTCTAACTCTAAGTGACAAAAAAACCCCTCGGCTTTTTTTCTTCATTACTATACGCCAATATATATACATATATATCATATCCATTTGACGATTTGCTCCACAGCTCACTAAACACAGCATCGCGGTACGCCTCTGCTTGACATGATAGCTCACCAATGCTCAGTCGCCGTTTAGCCATAATGCATTTGCCCTGTATATCACAATTCCATTCCCATTGTCCCGCTGGCAACTGTCATTTCACTTGGCTCCTCCGCGACTTGCCAGCCGGCATCTGTTTGCCGTTTGCTTGTTCAAATTGACTGAGCTGTTTTTACTGGCCTTGTTCCCCCCCCCGACCAGAAAAAAACTGGTAGCTGGAGTATTTTTTGATGCACAAACCGCATTTATGACTGCTTGAATGGTTTCCCACCTTGCAGCTCTGGTAGCATGCACGAGGGATGAAAACCTCGTGTGGTGGACGGGTACGCCATACAGGGAGGGTCGCCCTGTTACTTTGCACCATAGTGCGTTCGTATACCCGCTACCCCTCCAGTAGCACGGGTGCATCGCCCATCGTCGGGGGTTCTCTGCCTGGCCTTTAAATTCAGGAAATTAAGAAAAAGAGCACTGCTGTCTTCCGTTTGGTGCTGCTGATGTTGGACTCTCCTCGGTTGAGTTATTTATCTGGCAAAGCCATAAACCACAGATGAGAAAAAAACAGGCCTTCCGTCTGTAAAAAAACTATATGCCAGGGATAACCTGAAGATACTCTGCGATGCCAATGGCCTACATCGACGCGCATAGCTGTAGCTGCCTTCATCAGAATCGAGGCTACACCGCACCAAAACCCACCTCGTCAACCAAACAAAAAACCTACATGCTGCTCCCAGGAGTGGAGACACAGTATTCGTACATATATATATATATATATATATATATAGTGAGATTCCAATCCGTCCATTATCAGCATGCGAGGCTAGTGTCAAAAGTCTATTTCGCAATCCACCACTTATAGACTGAAGCTGATAGTAGTGCCTCGGGGGCTGGTTACCATTCTCCTTACGTTCGCCTTCCCTTCTAGCTTGTCCTAGTACTATCCAACTGACTAACAACCTACAGGAAATCTAGTTCACCATCTCAGATGTTCCACCTCAACCAGTCCTTACGTGTTAGGTTTCCCTTACCAAGCCATCTCTCCGCCTACTACATCGAACTCTCCTCTATCTCAGGTAGTGTAATAGCATATATTGGCAATCTTAGCTTGACTTTGATGACTAGACTACTGAGTGTAGATCAATCTTAATTGTGATGAACGCTCAGTTTTTCTTTCTTCTTAAGGGATTATATCCTGTCTAATGACTCCTATAACTCTCTAGGCCTTAATGATCTCATCCCATCTCATCTTCTTCTCAAGCTTCGGCCTGCAGTAATACGTGCTATGGATGTCCTGTTTGGCCATTATCCACTCCACTCGATCTGTGCATTACATCTGAAGTGATCCACGACCAGAAGAAAAAAAAACAAATACTACCTGCGATATTACAATGGCCTTGCTGTCCCTGCGGAGTACCCTGGAAAACCCAGAACATCCCGCTGCTCACAAAATTGCGCACCCCAGCCCAACTACCTCAATCACGACGTCCATCACGGGGCTGTCCAGAAACTGAAGTATCTCAGTGCAGTGACGGCGCGGCACTGTCATACCCACTTTTATAGCATACCCGCAACGGTCCACTTCCTACTCTGACTGCGCCCTCTCGTCCTCTTACCTACAACCACATTAAAAATCTTCATCTGGTCCCAGCCGCCCCGGGGGGCGTTCATTCCACTTTGCTGAACTTTCCATCGGCTCTGAACATCTCGGTGTCTTTTACTTTGTACTCCTCAACAAGTCAGTCATTTTCCGTGCAGTTCGCGTTCCTTCTTGTGCGTTTTCATTAACGCCTTCTCCCAAGGAACTTTTAGACCCGACCCTGCTCCAGCAGCAACACTAGTGAGTCTCCTCTGTTTCACTGCACGCGGTGATTCTGAGTTTCCTACTGCCATTTATCCGTACCGCACATTCAACCACTTACGCTTTTCGTGACCCTGGCCATACGCCCAACAGCCCAAAGCTAAGATGCCTCGGTAGCGGTTTTAGGCTTTAGTTCAAATCAGCCGGTCAGATCGTGCCAGTTCTGCTGCCTCTCCTGATCCGTTATTCTAGTTCCACTTTTCCTGCAGATTGAAGTTTTTCTTTTATTATTTTAATCACGTACCGGGCAGGAAGCCTCTTGCTATGCCCTTCCTCGTATTGTTTTTGCCCGCCACTTTCAAATCTTAACGTTCGTACCTTGTCTCATCTGATATGTTCCCCACAAGAAAGAAAGAGCTCTTGTGATCTTGGTTCCCTACCCATACCGCCTCAAGCGTGACCAAGTCTACTTCGGATAATGCCCACTCGTTATGTCACCGTCCCTATTCCATGGAATTCCCATTACCCACAAACCCCACCAATCATGCTCTTATTCTGACTGTAAATTTATGATCATGCCTGAAGGTATGCCACCCACAAGTTTGGAATAAACATTATTATTATTATTATTGAGTGACCTCAATTAGTGACGAAGCGTCTGGAGCTCAGCTGTCAAGCTGGGCGGTCGGACCAATAAGCAAGAAAAGAATGGTTTCCACCAGTCCGTACATAGTTCCTCGAACGTAATGTCTCTAGGTTATGACCTCTATCCATGTGAACAGCTTTTTTGCCAAAACCCTACCATGATATAAGCACTTCGGTCAGGTTACCCCCTGAACTCTACCTAATACCGCCCTAGAGTAAGCAAGGCCCGGTTGGCCGCAGAGGTTTCACAGTTTTCAGCGGGTGGTGGTTACAGGCGCCGTGAGGCTGGCACTGAGGAAATGTCAACTGAATTTTTGTCACGGATGTATAAGGTGACAAACCAGGCATAAATTCAAGCAATAACTATTTTGAACCAAGGTTAGACCTTCACCTACCAGGTGGACATGCACAGATTTACTCCAGAGCGCGCTTTGCTTATGCTTTCGAGGAAAGCGAGCCTGGTTGACATCCATGACCGAGTTGCGAGACTTAGCATGGCTTCACAAGCAGCTAGAAGGTTAACACTGAAAATAACGTCAGGAACTTGCCCTAAAAACAAGAAACAGACAACTTAAAACGCGGAAAGGGCAAATGCATTTCGCAGCATGGGCGTTAACCGCCGTCGGGCATCTGGAGGCCTGCACCAAAAGCCACAAGTCAGTCGACAGAAATGTCTGACCCGGTTTGTACCCAGGGGGTGTTATACTTATGTGCCTTGAAGCAAGAAAGAGTGCTTACCTCGCCATTAAGGACGTGGCCGTCTTCATTAAATATCTACCTGCGGTCACAATGCAACGATGCATACACTTTATGCCTTTTCTGGGGCTACTCGGCCGGGTTGCATACCTTCTCTACGGCACGATCAAGGACATCGCAGTGGTGCATTACTTCCTTCAGGCTGTCACACGCGTCACCTGGAAGGCAGTATACATAAGTTAACAATGTTGACGCCCTCAGATTGTGCCTCATACACGGGCGATGTGGAGCATATCAGCCGTAATGTAGGTAACGAGGTGCGGTGCGGCATGAACAAGTGAGTCCTCGTCGTGTGAAAATTAAAAGCTAAAGTAATGAAAAGGAGAACCAGCTAAGCTTTCTCCACTAAGCCGTACGGTAAAAGTGTAGACTCTGCGATGAGGGCATACTGTATAAATATACGGACAATATATGGTAAGCAAATATTTCCGGGTTGCCACACGCATAAGTAGAAACCGTGTAAGAACATGCTGCCTAGAAAAACTGGCTGCATTTATCGGCAGCATTTCTTATCAATCTTGATTCGGTACTCATAAGTTCGCCGCAGCAAAGAATCTCACGGGACGACTGGATCTATCGGACTAATTGCTGTTCGGATTCATTGGGTAGTGGAAACCACCGGATGAGTAGAGCAGATGCTGTTTTGACAACTGTTTCCATGACCAAATCAGTTATTGAACGGCAGGAATTGTGCAGGGCGCATAATTGACAAAACCATAATCGGTAGGAAGGAAAAGGGTGATTAGGGCAGCAGGGTATATGATACGTGCAGTCAGACAGTATAAATAGGTCGTGTACAGAGATGACGGAGCAGAAGACAAACAGTAGGTTCTAAAGGCAGCGGAACCTGTCTGGAAAACCGGTATCGGGTGAAGTTGGCAGAGGTTAAATAAACCAGCAGTCCAGCTGACTGCGCGGCAAGGTAGGCTACTCAGTGGGAGTAAACCAAAATTATTTTAGCTTTAACAACGAGGTTTTCAAAGATGACGGGGAGTTGGTCTAATTCGTTTGCTCGTTTCGGGAATATCTCGCTCGTAGCATTTTGTTTAGGCGAGCAAAATTTCAAAGTCACCGACCATCATCGACTCGCATTTTATCGCGAGTTTACGAGATAAAGCACGAAATCAAACTTTGGCATATTTTAGCGTTCCGCGGTTTTGTTTAAAGGTGAGATAACACCTACAAAATATCCCATCTAGGTTTCACCCAGGTGGGTAGGTGAATAACGTTTGTTTTCTTTATACTCCTCAGACGTAACAAATGAGATGAGTTTGTTCAGAAGACTTCAGCACAACACAGTTTTTTTCAGGAAGCTCGCCTTCCATGCAGTATAACAATGGGAGACGCATTGATGCACTGCACACTAGTGATCCAAGTGTGATCTCTATGGGTGATCGCCATTTTCGGATATGCACAACTAGTCAGAAGATGATGCAGTTTTTATGAGATATCTGCATGTGGATTACCAACACAACGACATCTTTCGCATTGTAAATGATCGAGCTCCTTAGCTGGAGTGCGTCATAAATCCCAACCATATTGACGGTCATCACGACGATTGCACTGCTCTCGCCGACCTTGGCAACTCATCGCAACTGTCAAGCCCACACCTACGCCAGACGCTGGTTACGGGGCCTCACTATGCATGAAAGTCCGATCCAACGGCCGGCCACGGTCCTCCAAACTCACACACGTCCGTCTGAAATCTTCACGCCTCAAAAGCACACGTACATTTCTTAATAATAATGATAATAATAATAATGGTTATTCCCAACTGGTAGGTGGCATACCGTCAGGCATGATCATAATGTTACAGCCAGAATAAAGGCATGGCTGAGGGGGTTGTGGGTACAGGGGATTGCGTGGAAAAGGGGCAGCGTCACAACCAGTGGGCATTATCCGACGTACTAATAATAATAGGTTTATTTCCCAACTCGTAGGGAGCATGCCGATTGAGGCATCATCGGGTCGTTGCCACCTGAACGCGGGAGGTAACAACACAACTGGCATGCTTATTACGTGAAAAGTCACCGCAGTTGTGAGAACCAGAAAAAGAGGACAATGGGCATGAGGTACGACACGTTCAAAGATGAAGCCTGCTGACCTGAACTAAAACTGAGAATCGTTGCTGGCCGTTAGTGACCTTGGGCGGTCGAGTAAATGGCTAGGGTCACAAAATGCAAAATGGAGATGAAGATTGAAGGATTCGATCTGGAGACAAGTGGCAATTTTTGTCTCAAAAATATGGTTTAAATTGAAACTGAGTAGACTCATTGGTGTCACTGTTGTAGGGAGATCAGGGTAGTTTTGATGGGGGGATATTGCCAAAGCATATGGCTACTCGAACACCGTAAATGAAATTAAACTTGTGGAAGAGGCAAACCGAAATTGTGGCAGAAATCTAGGTTGGTTAAGTCCGAACGATATGTTCAGCGGTTTAGAACGAGGCGGTTGGGCCCAGGTGAAAATTTTGTTTGTGGTTACGATTACAGGCTCGAGTGGGCAGGAGGCTGCGGTCGAGATTCCAAAGAAAGTAGTTGCGGGGGCGCCATCAGACTGGGTATTACAGTGCCATGCCATCATCGCACTGACATACTCCGGTTTCTGGACAGCCCTTTAGCGGTGGTCAAGGTTGCCGCAATCGGACAGGGAATACGCATTTCCGTGGCAGCTGGATCTGGGTTAGACGAGGAGATTGGCACAGGTAGAGTGGGGCCGATGTAGAGTCATCGTTATTTCGATTCAGTTGGGGGACCATGTGAGTGTAGACCACAGACAAGCCAGCTTGAATGAATAACGGTTGTACGGGGCGTTTGCGCAACTACAGCCGAAGTTTGAAGCTTGGGAAGAGGGGGAATATGGAAGGAGAAAGGAGCAGAATGAGAGCGAATCACATGCTTGTATTAATTGGTCGCATCCGCACAAACGTAATTGGTAGTCACACCGGTTCTCGGTTTCCGGAAGCCATTTTAACTTGACAGGGCTTCTGAAAGAAAAAAATATGTAATCAATTGTATGTCTCGGGTAAATTTGTTCCGATGACTTACTGCCATAAAGGCAAACTTGCCACTTGCTCGATCAGTCACATTGTCGATGATGAAAGATCCGTGTGTACATCGACGTTTTGACGTCGAGATTCGGTGATCATACGCATTATTGGACTCAGGAAATTTAAAACTAAAGAAGCCTATTCACGGATTTACGACTTGATACACGGGATTTAGGCATCCACCCAAACTTCCCGAGTCGGATTTCCTCTTGTCGTTCAGCGGCTTCCGTTCACCTGGAAGGCACAAACGAAGGAAGTATGACATCCTTCTTTAGTGCTCAGCGCGGAGCACTAATTTTACCAAAACGAGGACTCACATAGAAAGCATCTAAAAGTGCTTTGACCTGGGTACTAGATGCGGTGTGAATAGCCGTCGGAGGAAGGTTATTCCACGCTGCGAAGGCACGTACACTCCAACAATACCTTTGAGAACCTTCTGTGTACAGCTTCATGGACGATTACATAACAAGCTGTGAAACTAGCAGCGCTACGTTTGGCTAATGAACGTTGCTCGTTTTCGCATGTGGCCAGGCCGGTTTGCATCGACCACATACCGCAATTCCCCATCATTTCTACCAGAACGTCGACCACCATTTTTGAAATCAGGCCTCGCTACTGCAGCTGGAAATTGTAACCACCATTTACTGCTTGCTATTACGAGCCGCGGTCTAATGGCAACAAAGAACCGCCCTGCGCTCTTGATGGTCCCAATAATATCCTTGCTTCACGTTGTTCTTAATTTGTCACGATTCCTCGGCCAGTCCAGACTATCCTGATAAATCAACTGGCTCACCCAAGACGTTCATTTACGGAGTTGTCCGCGGACCCAAGTGCGACGGCGCGATGACGAAACCGCGACTGCCATGCCTAATCTGATGGCTTGCCTGTCGTTCAACAAATCCATACCGTTTCCTCGCCGAAAAAGTTAAATGCGTCCAAGAGACAATCTCACTCCAATGAAGTTGTGCCAAGACTGCGAAGTATTTGCTAGCTTATTATACGGTCGGTAGTATGCACGCTATGGAAGCACCAGGGGACAGTGATTCTTAAAAGGCAGGTGTATGCGGCAATTTCTGTGGGCGGAAAACAAAGAACGATAGTGAGCTGAAGCCCAGCAAGCAAAACTGTACATCACCAATACTACATATAAACCAACCAAAAACGTCAGACGCTTTATACTACGCCTTACACTACCCATAAACTAACTGAATTCGCCCATGACACTATCAAGGAGGCAGCACACCGGTGAAGATAAAACCTTGCCGTGCACCCAATACAGAGCGTGCTGACCATCATAAAAGGCTTACGGGCCTTACTAGCTGCGACGGATTCCTTGGCCTTGTTTGGCTGGGCACCTGCTGCAACGAGAAGAAACCTTTTCCTACACAGGTCGTTAATGGCCGCTCCATTTTGAGTTTGCGCGGACAAAGATGACTTACTAATGTTCTTATACACTTTCAAAGAAGTTCCCAATCCGCTACAGGACAAGTCACTTAAAGAAACCAACTATTTCCCAAACCTCCCATCGTCTTCACGGGGACATCATTTTGGGCCACGGCAGCCATTAAAAATATGAATTTCCCACCAAAAGTAAACCCTGGGTGCGTTTAAACAAATTTTAGTAAAGCTGCTACAGTCTGCGGAGATTTTAAGGGTTCAAACAAATTCCGTCAAATCCTAAAACTTTATGTAAACGTTTCCTCCGTTCAAACCATGGTTTCGGATAAATTTGGGGTGTCTAAGGATCAGCGCGAAGTAGCGCTGGTCACTAGAAGAACATCCAAATGGTTTTCGCTGAAACTAATATTTTCGAAGTTTTGACTTTTACAGGGAGTTAGTCGAATCCGTTTGCACCTTTCGGTAATATGTTGCTCATAGCATTTTGTTTAAGTGAGCAAACTTTCAAGGTCAAGGAATACCACCGATTCACATTTTGTTACCGGTTTACGAGAGATAAAACACGAAGTTGCACTTTTGTATATTTTGGCGTTCTTCGGTGTACTTTAGGAATGGGGTAACATCAGCAGAATATCCAATGCAAATTTCTTTTAGGAAAATAGGTCAGTGACGCTTGTTTGCTTTATACTCCTTAGATTTATCAAATAAGATGAGTTTGTTCAGCGGACTTCGGCACAACACATTTTCCTATGGAGCTCGCCTTCTATTAAGTATAACGGCGCTAGACAACTGCATGAAATGTGCAGTGGCGAGGCCAGGGCCATCTCTGTGGATTATCCCCTTTCCCAGATATGCATAACCAACCTGTGGATAATACAGCGTCACGAGATAATTGCAGGTAAACTACCAACACGATGATATCATTCACATTAGGAATATGACGCAACATAGGTGGAATACGTCATAAAGCGCAAATATAATGATAGCAACTATGGACACCCGTTGCCGGTCACCATGATTAAGGTACCCGTTGTCACTCACCTCAAATACTTATCGTAACCGCCAGGTACGTGTCTATGCGTGACGCTGATTATGCTGCCTCACCTATGCACGATAACCTAATCTAATGGCCAACGACGGCCCTTCCTACTCATAACTGTTCGCGTTGTCGCTTATCTTTGTTGCTCATAGTAACCATCAGGCTAGTATCTATGGAGGCCGATGAGTACGAGGCCTCAACTGTACGTGATAGCTTAATCTAACGGCCAACGACGGCCCGTCATTCTCATAACTGTACGCGTTGTCGAGCACCTTGGCTACTTATAGTAGCTGCCGAGCCAGTATCTATGCACGCGGCTGGTTATGAGGCTTAAATTATGCATGAAAGGTTAATCCTATGGCCAACACCGGTCCTCCACACTCATATATGTTGGCGTTGTCGCTCACCTTGCATAATGATAGTAACTGCCGTGCCTGTACCCATGCACGCTGCTGGTTGTGACGCCCCAACTATATATAATAGCCTAATCTAATGGCCAACGGCGGTCCTGCATATCCATATATGTCGTCCGGCTGCCGAGCCCATGCCTGAAAAATACACCAGCACCCTTAGCAAATTATGTTATTATTTATTGATTGCATCGATAAAAACGTAATGTGTAGCCGATCCAGTTCTCGGTTTCAGGAGGCCGCTTTCACTCGAAAGGGTCACTGGAAGGAACAACGTATAATCTATTACAACTCGTGTAATTCTTCCACAATAGCATTGAAAACACAATTAAACAAAGTTGTAGTATTTTACTTACCAAGTACTTAGTAAATCTCGTTGTCCACGGCCCCCGATAGGTGTCCACGCTGAAGCCGGAATCCTATTACTATCGTTTATTTTTGGAGAGCATGTTCACAGACATAAAAAGTAAATACAAGCAATGAAGGTGAAAGTGTGTACAGGAGAATATTGGATAAAAGAGAGAAACGTCCCATTCGAAGTCATGCCACCAACAGTTTCAGTCAGATAAGATGAATCCCAACGTACGTAGGAATTTTGGTATGGAAACACGCGTGTAAAGATCAACAGCCGAAGAAAAGACAAACAATGCTGAATGCTCTTCAAGGCGCGATAAGCGCTAGCACAGTCAAGACTCGCACATCAGGCACAACGTGTCCGTCATACTGGATCTGGGGTGAGATTCAATGGCAAGAATATGCACTCAACGACATGTACCACGCATAAAAGTGTCGTAAGTACGCAGGGAGCCCACAATTGCAAGCGAACACAAGTCACTGACTGTGAATTTAGGAACTCCCAGTCCAATAACAGCCTTGGCGGATTGAAGAAAGCAGATGCCTTGATAAGAGATGATCATCGGCTGATGAACCAAAAAGTCGGCATCACAACCAATTGCACGTAGGGCTGAGATTATGGCGAGGGAATATTCATCAGCGCCACACTTCTGCTTCTTCTCATTCCACACAGTCACTCCGCGCTCCCCCGAGACTGTGCTGACGTCTATCACAGTTGCTTGGCGCTTCATAAAAGCGATCAGGTTAGGCTTGATGAAAGACGTCGACGTAGGTGCTTCTAACTTTTTGAAGACGGTTTATTCCAGGCGACGAAGGCCTCCCCTCGAGTACCGCCGCCTCCGAGGGGAACTAATTCTGGTTTATGCCCTGTTTGAACAGGGTTCGGCCAACAGGTTTTTCACTGTTGAGCCAGCAAACATACGGCAGGGGCAAGGTAAGAAGATTTTCAAGCTCAGAGCAAACATTTTCATTAGGCAAACTTTTTTCTCACTTCGGGTAGTTGCTGCGCGGACTAACCTTCCCCCGACAGTTGTCCACGCTCCTTCTAAAACCCAGTTCAAAGCACTATTAGACACTTTCCTATGCGAGTCCTTATGCTGGCAAACATACTGCCCCGCGCTGAGAACTTAAAGAGCAGTGCTACACCCTTTTTTGCTTGTGCCTTTCAGGTGAACGACAGCCACTGAACGACAAGAACAAAACCGTCCCGGGAATCTTGGGCAAAAGCCTCAATCCTGTGTATCAATCCATGAATCCGTGAACTCTCGTGAGTTCCCTTGCAACCTGATTATGACGAGTACATCTGGCATCATGCGTGATCCAGCCGGACTGCAAAGTATGCACCAAACTCCCCGGTTGGCCACAGTTTCCACGACACATGCTCGTCTGTCCACCATGACCATGCCGAGCGCTTCTAACTCTAGTCCTGAGCAGGTTGATTCGGAGCTGTATACCGCGGATAAATATCCGAGGAAACACTTGTTCTGGAAATACAAGCCATCCATTCGAAAGAGACGAAGCGACTAACTCTCGTAAACCGCGACCGTCAACGCTGTTGTGCAGACTACCGCCCCAAGCAGCCACCAGCTCTTCCTTGGTGTTTATACAAGCAGACTGCTCTCGGATCCCGAACAACTTTACCAAATGCGGGATCATTAATCACAGTGCGTTGCTCTAACATCTGACGGCATGTTCTAGCCCTAAACATCCAACTCTCTCCGTACCATGTCCGTCTCTTCCGTACCTTCTCCCCCCAACAATGCGAGAGACCGCATGGTTGACAGATCTCACATCAGCTGCATGCTCTCTCCTCAAAGACATTCCTACCCTATGCCGAACCTCATACTCTGCCTGATGCAATGAGGGAAAGATAAAACCAAATGGAAGCAGCTTTTGCCAGGAGCATGTGCCACTGGCCGCAGCTTGCCCTGGTTGCAGCATATATTCCGGGCAATGAATCCAGAAACTCATTAGTAGCAGAGCAACAGAAACTCACTGAGTACACGCAGTATGACGATTCAGAGGCAACATGTTTTGCGAAGACTTTACGCCTTTAGTTCCGCAGTAACTGAGCCATTCTCTGGTTACCTCATCGTACAAACACGCAACACCACCAGACATCCTAAGTTTTTCTCTGAGCTCTTGTCCCTGCGCGCTCCGAGCTACACTAGTTGCGCACAATTAAGCTAATGCACGTCCCTGATAATCACATATACCCACATCCGTTTGCATCGACCGCATACCCGCTGTCTACACCAGAACATCGATCACCATTTTTTAAATCGGGCAGTGCCGCCTCTCTGCAGTGGCTAGAAATGGTGACCACTGCCTGCCGTTTTGGGCCGCAGTATAACTCATACGATGGTGCTCCGTAGTTGACATTCTGACGCTTCTTCCTACTTCGGGTCCGCAGTGTTGACACGGCTGTCTTATTGCCCCGTCTGAATGGCCGGAATGTACCACCGCGCCCCCTCTTGACGGATCCAAGAATACCCCTGATCCATGCTGGCCTTCATTTATCACGTTTCTTTGTTCAATCCCAAATACCATGACAACCATAACTGACCCACCCAAGATGTTCAAGTACGGGACCGTCCACGACGCTGCGATGACGGTACCGCGACTGCCATACCCCGTCTGGTGGCTTGTTCGTAGCCCACTCTATCCCTAACACCCCTGACCAAGCGCTACATGCACCCACAAGACCATTCCAAACCACTGAATTTATGACAGAACTACAAAGCACTGGCCATCCCATTGTACTGTTTGCTTATCCTGCCCATAAACACACTAATTCTTCCAATAGGACTATCAAGAGATAAAAACTCTCCGTGTACCCGATATAGCATGTGCTGTTCCCCATAAAATGAACAAAAACTCATTACCTGTGACAAATTCCTTGGCTTTGCTTGGCACAACGCCTGCAGCAACGATAGAAAGCTTTTTCCTATGCCGGTCGCTAATGGCTGCTCTATTTTGAGTTTGCGCGGACAAAGAGGGCGTAATTATTGTTCATTTAGTTGTGATATCATTTCCAAATGGAATACAGAAAAAAACACCTGAAGAAATAAGCTTTTCCACAAAATTTCGCGCCGTCATCACGGAGACATCACGCAGCAACTAAAAGATGAATTCAGCGCCTATAGGGAACCTTCAGTACGTTTAAACAACTTCCAACAGGACTGCTGCTGCACGGGGAGATTTTTCGGGTTTGAATAAATACCATCAAATGCTGAAACTTTAAGTTAGAGATTCCTTCGTTCAAACTACGGTTTCAGAGCAATTCAGAGTGTTTCTAAGTATCGGCCGAATTAGCGCGTGTGAAGTGTCAAATCAAAATACTCGCTTACGCCGTTCGATACAAAATCCGACCAAGCAATATCAGGTAAGATGCCATTGAAAGGTATTAAAAATAACGCTGCCGAAGGAAGTCGTCCTGGTGCAGAGGATAGGGATCTCGTCCACTATTGGTGCACAGGTTATGATGGCCATAATGTAATTCAGAGGGTATATGCACTAATAACAGCTTTCACTATGGATGACAGTGGTTTGCAGTGGTCCGTTGCACCACGTATAAAATTGAAGGCAATGCGAAGTGTGGAGCAGGTCAAAAGGGGAACTTATCGTTTGTGAGAGTCCCTCGGTGAAAGTCCGGACGGTGGGAGCGTGGTTTCTCCGCAGTATAGCTGTTACACGTGTTCTTTACTTCTCCGTGGACTTGTGGAGTTTGGCTGACTTCCTGCCACCTGCGCGCGCGAGTTTGTGTGTGTTGTCTGTGTTGTGTGTTTTTGGTTGGCCGTGTTCTGTCCTTACATATGTCGAGTGGAACGTAAAAAAATAATGTGAAATCACATTGCGTCCTTAACGAGTTCACGGAACCTGTTGTTGACCAAAGGTCGTATTCAGTGTCACGATGTTGACGAGTGATTGTGAGGCAGACAAAAAAATGGAGATGGTAGGTGGTGTGAAATTGATTGGAGGAGTAATTAAACGGAAGGTTAACCGTTACAAAATCACCGGGGGATTTTGGAATTCGAAAACCAAGCGGCCTGTTTTTCTGTCGGAGCGAATACTCAAAGCAGGTGAGTTAATACGAAACCGCAGGCGAAGACGGCGGGCGACGGAGCATACCTTAAGCAAGAGCAAAATCCCAGGGAACGAGCAGCAGGGAGGCAAACCGGCGTCAAAATGAAACGCCGCAATTCGTGCTACTTACGAGTATTCAGAGGAAAAATAGCCGCTTATGGCCAACGAATAACAGGAGAAATGAACCGTCAGTTTTCACGATATACGGGGAATGTTGGATTCCATTGCGTATTAATGAGTGCAGTCTAGTTGAATTTTCTCCTAACCGCATTTAGAAGCCACATGCGTCAGCGCCGTTGGAGCTTCGCCAGGTTTGCGAATATTTCGTCTATGAAAATAAAGTGACAGGAGTAACGCACTTGCTTTACAAACAGGGTGCGTCACTTCGAGGACGTTTATGGATGTCGAGAGACGTGGGTTCCTTAGGAAACCCTTCAGCCGCAAGCCGTCGACCACCGCACTTCACCCGAAAGCGCTCCTTAATTCAGAACCGTTGCAGCGACCCAGATTATCACCATTTGGGCGCCGTTCCCCATGCGAACGCCGTATAAAATGTGAGTCGTCTTACGGTTATTGACCAGATGATAAGAGGTGATTAGATGTGGGCAGATTACCCGGCCCTCTGAGTGGCACTTGCAGTCAGGATAGTCACCAGTGTACCGGATTTGTCAGATTGCTGGGCTCTCAATCTTGGGGCTTGTCCGTTACACTGACATTACCATCAGTCATAACGCAAGACGGCGCTTCAGTTATTGCCCGTTACTTGCATATATACGCAATCATCGTCGTTGTAAACCGTTAGTAAACACGAAGGATGAGAGGCATGAGGCGACCAGCTGCTAAGGCCACTTGTTACGCAGCCGAGCTAAAGATTCGCTCTTTAGTATTTGAACGCAAAATCCCCCATAAAATTAAGAGATTTGGAGACTCGGCAATCAAACCCATTTAACGTTAAAATTCTTATCGCGCGCTCCAAACTCAGCGTCCAAATTGTAACACTTGGTAGTACACAACATGTAAGTCTGTGACTCCCACATCTAATTTAACTGTGAGTTGCTTGTTGCTGAGACGATTTTGCAACGAGTGACTTCCAGGCAAATCTGTGCCGGTTTGTTTCAATCCGTGCTCCATCTTCTATTCGGATCCCGGTTTTGCGGAGGGCTGTCATTGTCCTTGTCAGTTTTTGCTTCCCTGTTGGTGAGTCCGTTTTGTATGGTAGTGCGTCAGTAGATTCTGTCATCAAAGAGCGCGTAAGGGGGAACTCTTGTATTGGCTTTCAGTTGGTTTCACCGTGGGTACAAATGCGGTCACCGCCTTAGGTATGCACGTTGAAGCCCTTGGTTGGCGTTGGTATCAGCGCTTTCCAAACTCAACCTGGGACAGCTTCCGTAGTTTCGCTTTCCTTCTTTGTCCCCCCAGTTGTCTGTTCGCTGACGAGGAGATGAAGAGGGAGCTAGTGGTTACGCAAGTCCCCAGTAAACAGATGGCCACCAGGGGCCACCGGTGGCCACCGGTGGCCACCGGTGGCGTGTTTACTGGGTCGTCTGCGGACGCCTTGTGAGCTTTAATGAGTTCTATTTTCGGATCCTCGGCACAATTAGTCTCGTTTCGGCGTTTGCTTGGGTAAAAGGTGCACACGTGCTGCAGTCTCAACGGTGCTCCCAAAAGCCACCCCATTAGTGCTTGTTATCACCACGTGGGGCAAGTCGCACCCCCAGGCACCACCACGCAGAGAAACAGTACCAGGAGCGGTGCCAAGCGGTCCTCGGGTAGACGACAGTGGTAAGCATCGAGAACAGTGCCCTCGCGGCTTCATGGGATGCAGCTTTTTCTTGCAGAGCGCGTGTTCTGACCATAGACAATTCACTAACCTGCGGCAATGTCGAATATAGGAAATCAACCTCTGCTTACAATTTACTCCTTATGAAGGATGTCAGTAGCCGGTCGAACTGGGCGTTATCGTGAGCAAGTCTTTCAAACTGTCTCGTGGACTGAATCGTCACTGCAGAATTTATTTGTGTGCTCCTGTTCAAACCTGATTAGACGTCGCTGCTTACACTTTTCGTTCCAATGTTGCAATTGGTGCTTGTGTCTGTTTTTCCCCATGGTCACCAGAAGTCTGTAAACCACGAAACGTGCTATTATACCAGCTCCTGAAAATCAAATGAACGGTGTCTGAGTTCAGCATAATCAAGGTTCATCTTTAGGAGGAAGACCAAGAACTGTAACATGGTGGCGGTCGCGGATATTTCTGGGCGCATATTTCATAGTTTCCAAATGGTGGTATTGAGCAAACTGCAAAGGTTCGGTCAACATGTGTATGCTCATTAGCTGTTGAATCTGTAACTAACTTACGGAACTCCGCGACATTTTCAGACGCATTTTGTTATTGCACCCCTTATTACGTACGGAAAAGGCGTTGAATTTAGTGAGAGATGTAACGACGCTCATGACATGTGGACTAATGAATATTGGTGTTAAGGGACCCACGAATAACTAGGCTGTTAACCGCTCATCTTCAGTTTGCTAACTAGGCCTATCCATAAACCATGCCATAGAGATTCGGTGGTCATGAGGGGTACACATGACAACTATGGGCTGTGATGTGTACCGCATACTACTGCGTGTCCATGGACATCAAAGTCTCGCTTAGGGCATCAAAATTGGATTTGGTTTTTGGTGTTAGGTTGTTTTTCTCACATTGCTAAGACGACGTATTTGTGAATGGCTTACGGGCTATCGTGCCATCTAAAATGGTCGCTGGACCTTTGTTCACTAGGTTTTGCTGGTATTAGTTTTCAACGTTTTGTGGTATGAAAACGTGTTCCTTTACGTTTGTAGGTTTCAGAAATGTTGCGTCGCACCGGACAGAATCCTCGTTGGCCTGCTGGGAAGTCTGAGATCAGCGATAGGCGTACGCAACCCCGCTCGCGTTCACCTATCCATCGTCGGGTGGAACACCCAGCTAGACGTCCCTCGCAGTTTTCCAATTATTCTCGGGAAACTCCGCGTCGCGATAGCGCTCAGCGTTTCCCAGATTCGGCTCGACGCCCTCGCGTTGCCGAGCACAGGGACCGGGGACGTCCAGGTTCGCGACCGAACACGGATTGGCAACCTTATCGACCAACTTCTGAGCGGACGTACCCGGTTTATCCCACCCAGTGAGTTCCCTATGTTGTACTGACCACTATTTCCAGGCGTAAAAGGGAACGTAGCCCCTACGATCGTCGCCAAGTTCGGCGTGATGACAGGAACTTTGGTGATCAAGATAGCTTCAGATCCGGTCGTATTCCCGGAGGGCGTAGTAGTGAGTTGCTAATCCCCTCTTTTGCATCATGCTTTTCATGGCACTATCCATCAAATTTTTTGAGTTTATAGATGCCTGCGTAAGAAGCAGTCAGCTTGGATTTGTACAAATGGTTGAGATGCTCATCGCCCGCCAAAACACCGCATTTCCAGTGTCCACTGAAAATCCAATAGACTGAGTAGAGGAACAGCTCCGCTTAGAGATTTTGCTCGCTTAAATCCAGGTTGGGCATCTCATCGAATTGTCAAATCAGCAACTTCTGAAGGAGCGTGGACGAATTTCCGGATGAAGTTGAGTAGGGGATGACAGCCCTACTTCATTGTGCCAGCTTTCTCCATGGTTCAATATCAGTTGCAAATCCTGACGGAAATACCTGTTGCAGAAAAAGCCACACTTCGCACCTTGATACAGATAACTAGCTGCACCTGCCCCTGTTTTTGTAGTCCCATGTCAACTGCCGTACCTAACCGATCACACGGAAACAACGCTGCCTTGTTAGAACTGGTGTGCGGGAGACAGTGAAATAACCGATGAAGCAAAAAAAAACGCGATTGATCAGTATGTGAACACGCGTTGAGCTAATAGCCGTAGGACAGGGTGCTTATTAACCTTTGCAACAGCGAATTACATACTAAAAGTACGTGTAAGCTCATCAACTCTATTTGTTATTTATGAGGAATTCTGATCGACAGTGACGAGGCGGTTGATGTGCAAAAGTGCTTCAGTCATGCCTCTGGCATGGATGCAAGCCTGCATCTACTTGGGATCACCGTACATCAGTGTGTTGGCAACATGATTGCTGCATGGATGATCATTAATGCATGCTTGCTCACCCGGTACGAAGTAGCGAGTTTGCGTATCATCAGGACGTATCACCACTGATGTCGTCGCTAAGTTACGGTAAATAATTCAAGATCACTGAAAC
>SJOL01001648.1:174490-191431 GCA_004794785.1 Opisthorchis felineus | reverse complement strand
CAAGTTACCACTCAGAAGCCTGATGTAAATTAAAAATGGGTGGCACGCCGAAAACACTGTTGAGGAGAAGTCGGGTGTAAAGTATTTGGGAGGGAGAGGTAGCGCTGCCGCATGGAGCGGAAAGTAAACTGTGAAGAAAATCATTGAACTGGTGCGCAGGACAAACTGAGTTGCATCGAGATGGTCAAATTCGAGGGAAGGACTAAGTGGAGTAGAACGGACTCGCCCCAGAGGCGGTTGGGATTGGGTAAACAATTCGTTCGTAGTTGCAAGTAAAGGTCGCAGAAGGCGAGAGAGGATAGTCAAGAGTAGAAAGGGAAGAGTTGCATGTGTGTCACCCGGCTGGGTATGGCGTTGACGCACCATCATTGCACTGCCCTACTTCGGTTTCTGGGCAGCCCCTTAACGGGTGTGGATTTGACTGACGCGGTAATGGGCTAGGGGGCTGGGCGTTGGCCTGGGTGGCGTGGAATGTTACGGAGTGAGTTAGGCCAAGTTATCTAATGAGACGGAATATGTTTAGATTTATGCTGAGTGACCTAGAAACCGAAGGCTGACCGAGCTTTCCAATATGATGCATAGGAAACCTCATTATAAGTGTGCTTCTGCTTGGCGAGTGTGCGACACTCTGAGATAGCGTTGCAAGAAGCCAGTATTTGTGGTAAATTACCTTTCTTGTGCCTTTTACTGAGCGTCAGTTTTTCAGTAGGCCTGAGGCCATTGACAGAATACTTGCAAGATGAGGAGTTAATTGAGGAACCACGACTCTGCCCCTTCACTCGTTCGTAGAGGAAGTTAGTGAATGAGGTTTACAAGAAATGGTGGCCGTTTCAGCGCTGTTACATAATCCACTCTGAGGGATACCGTCGTGCGAATGGGTGAGCAATATGAGGAGGGACAGCAGACAGATAACTAATTCTTGAGGGGGGAAATCCCAGATGATGCATAAGTACCATGGTTCAAGCGGGAGTTAATGCATGAAACGAACAGTAAGGTAAGAGCATGGACCATCGGTCGCTGAGTCACTGCAGTCAGCTCCAAGCAACGAGCAGTAGTAGTTGCGATAATTGGTTTATCTCCTAACTTGTAGGGAGCATACCAGTTGAGGCATGATCAGCAGGTACAACGTGAACGTGGTGGGCAACCACACTACGGGGTAGGTAACAGCAAAGAGACAGGCTTATCATGCAGTAAGTAATCATAGATTGTGGAAAACAAAAACATTGGGGCATGAGATACGACTACTACGATGATGAAGCCAGGTGACTTGAACTAAAACTGAAAAACCGTTGCTGATTGCGAGTGACCTTTGGTGGATAAGTAAATGGCCAGGGTCACAACAAGCACAAGTGGGGATGAAGAGAGGTAGAAATTCCAGGTGGTGATAAGCGGCAAGATTCGTTTAAAAAGGGTTTACATTGAAACGGCGTAGACTGATTGACGTCACTATCAGGGGGAAGCCGGAGGTAAAAGATATTTGCAAGGGAGAGATAGTGTCAATGCACAGGGCCAAACGAACATCGTAAATAGAATCGTTGAAAATGTGGAATGGGCATACTGAAAACCGAGGTGGTTAGGTCCGAACGAGGGCCTCAGCGCGTTTGACTGATCCCGTCTCAGGGGCGGCCGGGGCCAAGTAAACAATTTATTGGTACTTGAGGCAAAAGAACGAGTGGGTGAGAGGGTACAGCCAAAAGTATGAGGGGGACAGCTGCGGGCATTTCATCAAACTGGGTAAGGCATTATGCAGTGCCGTGCCATCATTCCACTGAATTGCTCTGGTTTCTGGACAGCCTCGTACCGGACGTCCTGTTTGAGATGATCGGACTGAAGATGTGCGATTCTCTGGGCAGCGGGATTATTTTGGTTGAACACGGAGGTCCGTTGAGGCAGAATAGAGCAGACTCATAGACAGTTCTGTTTAGGTGCAATGCACAGGTCAATTGGAGTAGATACCGACAGAGTACGGTACTGGAAGTAGCTGCGACGTGTTTCTTGGCTTCGCCTGGCGAGACGTCGGCTGCAACGATAGGAATGTTTTTCCAACGGACGTCGTTAATTGCTGCTCCATTTTGTGTTTGCGTGGTCAAAAACGATAAAACATTTGTTTACGTACACCTTCAAACTACTTTCATGTTCAGTAAAGAAAACATCCAGAGAAACCAAATTTTCCACAAAATGTCCAACCGTCTTCATGAGGACATCATGCCGAAACATGACAGCCATTACATGGCGGAGGAAGGCCAATAGGTGCTAGCTGTGAATGCTGCTATATGGAAAATATATAGCCTCAATAGAAACCATAATTTTGAGACGAAATTTGCCTTTTGTCTCCGCTTCGAATTCTTCCATCTCCATCTCCATTTTTGCTTTTTGTGACTCCGGCGATTTGCTCAACTGCCCAAGGTCAACCATGGCCATCAACGGTTTCTCAGTTTTAGTTCAATTCAACCGGCTGCATCATTGAACTAGGCGTACCTCATGCCACATTGTCCTAGATTTTTGGTTCCCACAACTACGGTGACTTTCACGAAATAAGCGTGTCTCGCTGCTTGTACCTTCCTCCCCGTTGTGTTGTTGCCCACCGCGTTCGGGTTGTAGCAACCCAATCATGCTTTAATTGGCACGTTCCCTAAAAATTGGGAAATAAACCTATTATTAACATATATGCAATCATTTGCGGGAGCAGGGTGGACCAGCGTGTCATACCTGGCTGGCGAAGTGGACTTGGTTGAGTGCAGCCCAAACCAAGAGGAGAGTGGCGACCGCTTTGTCAAGTGATGTAAGCCGTGAGCGCCACATAGTATATTCAGGCCGCCACACGCACTGGAAACCAAATAAAGAAAGGTTTAACCTTGCCTACTTTTATCGCTGTGCCAGATAAATGACACAATATAGATGAATCCAAACCAGCGGTTACACACCAACAACAACAGTGCAGGTTTATTGATGTCCCGAATGAAAAGCACGCCACAGAACCGCCGGCAATGAACGAAACACCTGAGCAACTGGAGGGTTGGCAGGTAAACAAGCACATCATTTGGCAACGCCACAAGGTAACCCTCCCTGGAGAGAGTCACACTAGGTTTTCATCTTCCGTGCGTCTTACAAGAGCTGCAAGCTGGTAAGCCACCAAGCAGCTGGTGGTTATGAGCCTACCCGCTGTTTCTGGAAAGCCATAAAAGAGCACCGTCTTTGGTTGTCTGTAGCTGGATTGGACTTGTCACGGTTGTCACTTGTCTGGCAACACCAGTGAATATAAGCGCATGACAACCATCGTTTCGTTTTTCAAATATCCACGAGTAGCCTGAAGGTACTGTGCGAGGCTCATGGCTAACATCGACGTGCAAGGAGTTGCCACTCTCGTCTTAGTTGGGTTGCACCACCCCAATTCCACCTCATCATCCAGACAAAACACACGCGTTCTTCCCTCTTGCTCTCTGAAGCAATCATATACACATGAAATGTAAATTCCTTATTAGTTCCCGATTACCAGCGGTCACGACTAACGCATAATGGCTGCTTTTGCCATGCACCGTTCGTTTCTTGGAGCTGACAGCAGTGACTCGGTGACCGGCGACCAATACTACTCTTACCTCCCTGTTGAGTTGACGTAGTAGATTCAAGTTAAACTTCGGTTCTTATCCATCATTTCGGAAGCTGTTGCCCAACAGCTTATTATTTGTCTGTTGTCCCTGTTTACAATGCCACCCCCTTTGCACAACGGAGACCCTTTGGTTGGATTTTTCTTGTTGAGCTAAAAACTACCGCCGTGCATTCTCACCATGTAATTGCCTGTTCCAAATAGTCCAACGGCTAGCCACCCTGCCTCGGCGGCTAAGTGCTTACCTTCTCAAAATTAGGCACCTACTCTGGCCAAGCTAGTAATTGGTTTCTGAGCCAGCCAACAGAATCCAAACTTTCATGGGTTCATTTAGCTTGCTTACATTCCCTTTTAGATTTTTTTCTATTGGACACCGTTTTATCTGATGCCTCCCGACACTCGCCAGACGCTACTGCTCTTATCCTATTCCGTCGTCATTCTTCCTCTTCCCAAGCTTCAAACTTCGGCTGTAGTTGCCCAAACGCCCCGTACAAACGTTATTCATTCAATCATGCTGGTCCCCGGTCCTCCTACTGATTGGAAATTTTCCGTGACTCTGCATCGGCCTGACTCTATCTGTGTCAATCTTCTCGTCTAACCCAGATCCAGCTGCCACGGAAATACGTATCCCCTGTCCGATTGTGGCAACCTTGACGACCGCTACGAGGCTGTCCAGAAACCGAAGTATGTCAGTGTAGTGATGGCATGGCACCGCCATACCCAGTCTGCTGGCACTCCCGCAACTACTTTCTTCAGAATCTCGACCGCAGTCTCTCGCCCTCTCTAGCCTGTAATCGCCACCACAAACAAATTTTTCATCCAGCCCCAACCGCCTCTTTCTAAATCGCTGAACCTACCGTTCGGATTCAAGCAACCTAGTTGTCTACCGCAATTTCGGTTTGCCTCTTCCACAAGTTCGATTTCATTTACGGTGTTCGTTTGGCCTTAAGTATTGGTACTATCTCCCCATCAAAACTATCCTTTACACCTGACTTCCCCACAACCGTGACACCAGTGAGTCTATTCAGTTTCAAGTTAAACCATATTTTTGAGACAAAACTTGCCATTAGTCTCCACATATAATTGTTCAACCTCCATCTCCATGTTTGCATTTGGTAACCCTAGCCATTTACTCGACCGCCCGAGGTCACTCATGGCCCGCAACGGTTTTCAGTTTTAGTTCAGGTCAGCAGGCTTCATCTTTGAACTAGTTATACTCCATGCCCATTTTCCCCGTTTTTTCTTTCGGTTCCCACAACTTTTCACGTAATAAGCATGCGTCGTTGGCTGTAACTTCCTCTCCGTTGTGTTGCTGCATGCCGCGTTCAGGTTGTATCCACCCGATCATGCCACAATCGGCATGCTCCCTACCATTTGGGAAATAAACCTGTGATTATTATTATTATTATTACTATTATTAGCATTAATGCCCACTGTTTATGACACTGTCCCTTTTCCGCGCAATGCCCTGCACTCACAAACCCCGCCAGTCATGCTTTTATGCGGACTGTAACATGATGATCATGCCTGACGGCATGCCTCCCACCAGTTTGGAATAAACATTATTGTTATTAATAATTGCGGTTTGTGCATCAACACAGATCTCCGAAAGTTTTTTTCCAATCAAGGTGAAAGCCAGGCAAGTAAAAAATTCAGTCAGTTTGAACAAGCAAACAGCAGTTAACAGAGCCAGTTCATGTAGGGGGTAAATGAAATGCCAGTGTGAGTTGGAGGGAGATGTTCAGAGCGTGTGCACTAGAGCTAAGCGGCAACGGAGCGTTGATGTAAACCTCCACATAAGACAGGGGCGTACCACAAAGTCATATGTGACCAAATGGAGTAAGGGGAAAAAGAATTCCATTCACTGCGCATTTTAAGTTCTGATATTTTTATGCTCATGCACTGCACGAGATCATAGGAGGTTCCGTGGCTCAAGGTCCGGTATTGTAAAATAGTTAGGACAAGTCCGCCCGTAGCCTTTGACATAGATCTTGTATAGTAATTAATTATTCATTTAGAGTGCCCTCTGTCTCTTCCCCAATTGATTAGGCTTTCTTGAATATCAAGCTTGCCAGTACCAGTACAGCGAAGCTCCATACTTTCGGATACTTACCACGTAGCTCGCTATAAACAACAACAATTCTACTGTCCTCGCCATAAATTGTAACCACGATATACTCAACGATATTAGCACGCCCGTGTAAAATGGAGGCTTCCTTTTTGGTAACCGAATCCCGGCTCTCGTGCTTACGTTTGTAAACGGATTCCGCTGTGATGCTATGCAGTATGGTACTGTGTACCTCACGTAATAATTTCTAGATAAAATAGCACATAATCTCGGAATTTCTGCTCCCATCAGCCCTTATATATTTGATACTCCTTACCGCACCTCCTCTCTGCTTACCTATACCGGTTTTTCTATGCCTCTTGTACTATAATGGAACTGCACTGGCACGCTTACCCAGTCCTTGATTGCTAAGCTACTAAGGCGCAGAGAAGCATCGCCTGTAAAAGAGGCTTCCAAGCAACTTATATCAAAGAGAACTGGCTGTGACGATAGACTCCACGCGTTCTACAAGAGCTAGTTTGCCAGTGGCAATCCCAGTCGTAAGCTTGCTAATAAGCATAAAGAGTGAGAGGTCATGGGTTTCAAGGAAGAGCCTACGAAACTTCCAAAAGTTATGGCCTGAAAAAGGTAATCGCCTGGCCAAAAGACAACTAGAAGCAAGGATAGCTTATGTGGGGGCAACTAGGCATATTGTTAATAGTGCATGTTCATAAAAAACGTTCAGCACACTTTAAATGTACCGTGAGAGAAGGTGGTCGTCATAGGAATTGTGGCGCAACGAGATTACAAATGTATCAGGGATGTCATTGGAAAGAGTGAGGGAGCTTAAGGGGGGAGAAGTTAGAGAGGCTTAGGTACTTTTCCATCTTCGAGTGACAGCATGGTGGTCGCTATCAGGGAACTTCGGGAAAGTGGAACATATGCGACAGCTGACAAGAGTAAGCTGCGGAGACTGCGTGTGGTGACCTTACAAGCTGAGACCAGCCTTCGACCTCAATATGGGCCAGCAGAGGCAAAAGGAGCATAGGGGATTTGTTTTGAGGGGAGCGAATCTCAGGAAGGCTGAGATCACCAACAATTAATCTGTTCGGGTAGTTGGCCAAGCGAGTTAGTGGGGCGTGGATGGGGCACGTACAAACACCCAAGGATGAACAGCGTGCAAGACCGGGAGGCAGAAAGCCGTAGAGAGTCTGGAATGTCGGCCAGAAGTGGAGCACCAGTGAGGGGGATGCCCTTCCACGTTTAAGGGTATATGAGACAGCCACCACCACTGCGGTGAGAACGATCGGGATGGGGAATGTTGCATCCCGGAAGGGCGATGAGGACGTCTGGCGTGCTAAGAGAGATGGCCGTGTTTCAGTGATTCATTAAAGGTTGGAGAAAGCTTGGATGTAACTCAATTTGCTTAAAAGAGAGCGGGTGTTGATTAGGACAGAAATATCGCCAAAGGTAACAGGAGAGTTAGGTGGGGTGGCTAGCAAAATGTGATAAACCCGAGGGTCTACGTGGAATGGTTAAAGGGCGGGGAGATCAGGGGTTCTCAAATTGTTGGGTGGCGGTAGAACACGTCGACGCGTGAAAATAAGGTGCTGGGACCTACCGGGATGGATACCTAGAATGCTTTGTGCTGTCGGTGCAGATTGTGAGGTCCGCGGACAACGGGTTAGAGGCTCGATTGAATAATCCTTTATAACGGCTGTGACAGTGGCAGTCAGGCAGAAATAGCGGAATTGGGGTCATGCAAGGTGGATGGGCTGACGGAGCGCCCAAGTATGGAGAGATGGGGCGGTATGACAGAGGAACTAACATGACGGGAGTATACCTTGTATACTAATAATGTTTATTCCCAACTAGTGGTTAGCATACCTTCAGGCATTATCAGCGCCAAATGGGGGGGGGTGGTACGAATGCCCAAACTGGGTTTATTGGAAGAGGACATACAAGAAGCTTACAATAAAAGATGTGAAATTGGGAGAGAGGACGGAGTGCAACGAAAAAACTAGTGGTGTAATCAATCTCTCTGAGAAAAGAATTGAGCTTCGCTGGGGTGAACAAGAACCACCTGCGTTGGTAGGTGCAATGGAAATGGGTTGAGAATGGGGGACAAGATACAGTTGAAGGCAGTAGAGATGGAGCTGCACGTTGCTCCGGAAGAGGCGGAGGCCATTGAAAGGTAAGTAACTGACGAAAAGGGATCTCAAGTAAATGGGATGGGGTGGCCTCGGGGCCAGGACTTGACACTGACTAAGATTATTTAACGGTAGTTGGTAGTTAAGGATCCTGCTATAGACCTAGCATGCGCGGTTTGTAGGGCCGCGAAATTTGGTGCAAAATTTTGGGTATGGCCTGGTTTGTAGCTAAGGGGTGAAGAGTGGAAACTCGGGGCGTTCGTGCGGAAGAGGTCGTCATGATACCAGGCTCTGACAGCAGGCGTTTGAGCCTGTGAAAGCTCTATGGTTTGGGGCGGCAGAAACGGAGCATCATTAGGGCAGGGTGTCTGCAGCAAGAAGCCGTGCTGTTATCGTCAAGTGCAGCCTCAATTTGAGGTTGGTGAGATACCGCATGCGTTAAACCAGCATTGAAGTTTGTTTGTGCACTCGAGGTCGGAAACGACATAGGTAAGTGCCCGAAGTCAGAAGTGCAGGGCTCATTGTCGTGGGCAGGGGGTGCAGGGTTTGAAGCCGACAAGCGGGCTTGCGGAGGACTATGGCACGGGTCAGGGCTATATTATTGCGAACTTAAAAAAGTATCAAGCATGCGGTAATGAAAATTTGAGAACGGGTAGGTGTCGAGGTACTGAGAACTTGGTGAAACCATGTCAACCCCGGCATTAGTAGGGGCGGCTGCAGGCCTGCCTGGGCTAGAACTGGCTTCAGCGTTGTCTGGGGCGGTTTGCGGATTACCAGAGTTTGAGGCTATTGTGTAAGGGGTCAGGTCATCTAGCAGACTTAGTAATTTGTAGTTTGCAGTTGAAGTTCCCTGGGCCGCTATGCAAGTGATCATCAGCGGCGATCTGGCTAGTAAGGTTGTTTGAGAAGTTGGTCACGCGGGAAGTCTTATATTGAGTCCGGCCGGGAGTATCGGTTGGTGAAAATTGGCGAAAAAAAGAGGCATTTGTTTGGTAGCCTTCAATGGCCAGCTCTTGAAATTTAGATAGTCACTTTTATCCGGATGCCTACGAAGTCGAGTACGCGCAGCCTTGATCTGTATATTTTGAAATTTTTGGGTAGAGGGGGAAACGGCTTTGGATCCCAGCAGACGTTTGGCGTTATTCTCATCCTTGAGCCCTCCGGCTGTGCATCTGATATCCAGCATGTTACATGCTATCAGTTTTCGTGAGCTCGGGTGGAATATGGAGAGAGGTGTTGCACCTTGGGTCCTGGTAAAGTCACTCCATGCGCTGACAAACCTGAGGCAGGCGTGCCAATAAGAGTTGACACTGTTTTCAAGATTTGACGGATCGCATGGTACATCAAGAGTTAGAAGACACGTAATTGGGTGTATACTTTGAAGGTTCCATCTCATGCACGCTGGCTGTGAGATTTACCAGGTCTGTGTAAATCTGGTAAAAAGGGAAGAAGAAGACCTCTGAGTGGGGAAGAAAAGATGTCAGTCTGAAGCTGTTAGGAGCGCTCTGTTAACCGGCCTCGAGGGCTAAGGGGGATGAGATCCGGTTTGCTCAGACGCGATGTACTTTTTTTGGAAATAATGAGGGGATGGATTATGAGGATTCAGGGTCTACCAATCGCTTGCAGGAAGGAGACGTGAATAATGGCAATAAATGCTTCTTCGATGCAAGTTAAACGATATTTATTAGCGAAGCAGTGGGGAATAAACCATAGGGTCCTCAGTTAGATTGCATCAGGAGCGCCCCAGCTTCAGCCTTAGCTGCCAATTTGGTCGGATAATTTAGATAGGATTATGGGAGTGGAGATTGGTGTCAATAAACTGACAAATACGATGAGCTAGTTGATGTTCAAATGGGCATGACAGACTGGCGGGAATAAGATGCCGGAGGGGTCTTAACGCATCGGGTGCTCACGAACTTGATGCTTGGGAGTTGTTTGAAAGATATTTAACCGTATACTGAAGAACACAGAAGATGCTGTTTATAAACGTAGGCACGGGCGCTGGCCTTTGAGAAAAAAGCCCCTAATTTAGTAGGGTACCAATTCGGTTAAACATGGAATGGTTTCAAATTGTGATGAGGACCGCAGAACCCTCGTTTGTTCTGAGCTGCGGGGTATGAGTATCAAGAAGTATCGAAGGGCTGAAGTTAGAAGTGAGCGGTGAGTTTTATGGGAAATTACTCTTGGGGCTGATACTGACAGGCCTAGGCGCCAAAAAAGCCTAAAATACTATGGAAAAGCCGTATGGCAGGGTGAGTGCAGCCATTGATGGAGCGCTACAAAGAAATAAATAAGCAGCAAAAAATTAATTAAAGCACAACGGTTGGAATTGAGTCCAAAAAAGATTTTTCAACGCCTGACTTTGAGATTCTATTTTTGAGGCCACGACAGAGCGCGAACACCCGGGAACGGGGCTGGCGCGCGATTTCCCCAATCCGAGGTGCCTAATGCAGCCTGACTTCCTGGTACACGAAAACTCATAGACTACAACTGACGTGAGTCCCTTCGACAGTACTCAATTTGAACATTTGTGCCTTCGTATGTGGTTGCATAAGAAATTGCTTACAAGGTTCTCAGGACTTATCATTGGTTCTGACTTACTTCCCAGATTGATGGTTCAAGACATAGCCACTAATCCTGGTTGATTTTAGAACAATAAATGGTAGGACATGTGAGCATTCTGGGCGGTGGTTTGCTCCGGCTATTAACGATTCTAAAGAAAGGGAAGTGATATCGTGCGTCAGTTCTTGGGCACTGTTTCTATATTCTCTATTCACGATCGAGAATTCCCAAAAGCGGGCAAGGTTGAGGCCTGGAATCGATAACCAGCTTGTTTGTTTTCCATCTCCAACCCCATTTTTGCTTTTTGTGACGCCGGCGATTTACTCAACTGCCCAAGGTCAATCACAGCCAGCTGCGCTTTCTCAGTTTGAGTTCAAGTCAACCGGCAACATCATTGAACCAGTTGTGCCTCATGCCACATTGTCCTAGTTTTCTGGCTCCCACAACTACGGTGTCTTTCCAAGTAATAAGCGTGTCTCGCTGTTTGTACCTTCCTCCCCGTTGTGTTATTGCCCACCGCGTTCGGGTTGTAGCAGCCCAACTGTGCTTTAGTTGGCACGCTCCTTACAACTTGGGAAACAAACTTTTTATTAACATTACTAAATTTAAGATAGCCCCTGAGACGATGAGTTTCGCCTGAATAAGTTTGATCATCTCGGGTGTTTACTAAAAGGGACGTAACGCGAACAGGTAACCATCGTCGCCGGCTTCATTTGCACTTTCTCCAGCAGCCACTTGTCTTTGAAACTGCCCGAAATATCGGTTTGGTTGGCATATTCCACACATTACCAGAAAACTCCCAAAGGAAGCTGGGAACTGTACCTTGTGGTATTCGAAAACGAACACTTTAGAAAGTGCAGTATTTAGAAGGCTTACTAGGTGCCATCACATGAGGCTGGTACAAAAATATTTGGAAGGTCTGAAAGCCCCAGGGCTTTCTAAATTTATTTGCGGAATTTATAATGAAGGAACTTCCCTGAGAATAAAGAAGTCATTTCCACACATTCGACGATACCGAGGCTGTGCACATTATCTCTCAGTGTTAGAATCTCCGTACCAAAAATTCCATCACTTATCTTGTCATAATTCTGGAACGGGAGCTAAGTGAGTTTTCACAGGATGCTTCAGCAAAACAAAGGTCGTTGTTCCGCCAAAATGGACACTCATTTTATCACAAACAGCAACGACCACATTCGCTGTAACCCCTGGTTTCTATGAAAAATGAGCGCAGGAGATTATCAGAGAAAACAGCCGAGCGGAAGTAGGATGTGTTTGCACGCCAGCTATGGCATTGGGTCAGGGACAAACATGTGTATATTGGTCTGCTCTATCACGTTACAGCCCAACTCTTCCTATAACGTCCCATGTTACCTAGCCCAACGCCTAGCCTCCTTGCCCGGTACCGCATCAGCCAACTCCACACCCCGCCAAAAAATTTACTTAGATATTCTTTCGCCCCGTGCATCACGCCTGCTGATCGTTTAACGCTCAGTGTACAGAAGAGACGCATTTTGACGAGACTCTTGACTGCTTGCACCACCATCTCAGTGTGCTGCATACTCACCAGGCAAAAACACACTTATAATGAATTGTTCCATGCACCATATTTGCAAGTTTAGTCAGTCCTCGGTTTCTAGGTCACCCAACATAAATCTAGCTATATTCTGTCTCGTTTATTAACTTAGTGTCATCCCCATAACTGTAACAAACTTTAGGTCATTTTCTATTATTGGACTCCATGCTATCTGACATCTCCGCGCACTCCCGAAGATTTACTGATTTCACTCTTTCCTTCTTCCCGAGACTCGATCTTCAGCAGTGGCTGCTCCGAACGCCACGTATGGTCGTTATTCACCCAGCCTGGTCCTCACTTCCATCCACACATGCTTCAGATAGAAACGACAATACCCGCCATCCCACGTCAGCTTCATTATACCTATGTGGGCCAACCTAGCTAACCACAAATCCCGGTACCCACAGACTTTCACGTCCCCCATCAGATCACCTCAGCCAAGACACCCGTTAAGGGGCTGCCTAGAAACCGAAGTAGGGCAGTGCAATGATGGTGCGTCAATGCCATGCCCAGCCGGGTGACACACATGCAACTCTTCCCTTTCTACTCTTGACTATCCTCTCTCGCCTTAATGATAAGAATGTTCATTACCAACTGGTGGGTGGCATGATCATAATGTTACAGTCAGAATAAAAAAATGAATGGCAAGGTTTGTGGGTACAAGGGATTCAGCGGAAAGTGGACAGTGTCATAATCATTGCGCATTAATAGTAATAATAATAATAATAGTAACTTGTAGAGAGCATGCCGACCGAGGCAAGATCGGGTCGATACAACCTGAACGCGGCGAGTGACAACACAACGGGCAGACTTATCATGTGAAAATTCACCACAGTTGTGGGAACCGAAAAAAAGTTTACAATGAGCATGAGTTACGGCAAGTTCAAAGATGTATCCTGCTGACCTGAACTAGAACTGAAAACCGTTGCGGGCCATGAGTGACCTCGGGCGGTCGAGTAAATGGCTAGGGTTACCAAATGCAAACATGGAGATGGAGGTTGAACAATTATATGTGGAGACTAATGGCAAGTTTTGTCTCAAAAATATGGTTTAACTTGAAACTGAATAGACTCACTGGTGTCACGGTTGTGGGGAAGTCAGGTGTAAAGGATAGTTTTGATGGGGAGATAGTACCAATACTTAAGGCCAAACGAACACCGTAAATGAAATCGAACTTGTGGAAGAGGCAAACCGAAATTGCGGTAGACAACTAGGTTGCTTGAATCCGAACGGTAGGTTCAGCGATTTAGAAAGAGGCGGTTGGGGCTGGATGAAAAATTTGTTTGTGGTGGCGATTACAGGCTAGAGAGGGCGAGAGACTGCGGTCGAGATTCTGAAGAAAGTAGTTGCGGGAGTGCCAGCAGACTGGGTATGGCGGTGCCATGCCATCACTACACTGACATACTTCGGTTTCTGGACAGCCTCGTAGCGGTCGTCAAGGTTGCCACAATCGGACAGGGGATACGTATTTCCGTGGCAGCTGGATCTGGGTTAGACGAGAAGATTGACACAGATAGAGTCAGGCCGATGCAGAGTCACGGAAAATTTCCAATCAGTAGGAGGACCGGGGACCAGCATGATTGAATGAATAACGTTTGTACGGGGCGTTTGGGCAACTACAGCCGAAGTTTGAAGCTTGGGAAGAGGAAGAATGACGACGGAATAGGATAAGAGCAGTAGCGTCTGGCGAGTGTCGGGAGGCATCAGATAAAACGGTGTCCAATAGAAAAAAATCTAAAAGGGGATGTAAGCAAGCTAAATGAACCCATGAAAGTTTGGATTCTGTTGGCTGGCTCAGAAACCAATTACTAGCTTGGCCAGAGTAGGTGCCTAATTTTGAGAAGGTAAGCACTTAGCCGCCGAGGCAGGGTGGCTAGCCGTTGGACTATTTGGAACAGGCAATTACATGGTGAGAATGCACGGCGGTAGTTTTTAGCTCAACAAGAAAAATCCAACCAAAGGGTCTCCGTTGTGCAAAGGGGGTGGCATTGTAAACAGGGACAACAGACAAATAATAAGCGGTTGGGCAACAGCTTCCGAGATGATGGATAAGAACCGTAGTTTAACTTGAATCTACTACGTCAACTCAACAGGGAGGTAAGAGTAGTATTGGTCGCCGGTCACCGAGTCACTGCTGTCAGCTCCAAGAAACGAACGGTGCATGGCAAAAGCAGCCATTATGCGTTAGTCGTGACTGCTGGTAATCGGGCACTAATAAGGAACTTACATTTCATGTGTATATGATTGCTTCAGAGAGCAAGAGGGAAGAACGCGTGTGTTTTGTCTGGATGATGTGGTGGAATTGGGGTGGTGCAACCCAACTAAGACGAGAGTGGCAACTCCTTGCACGTCGATGTTAGCCATGAGCCTCGCACCGTACCTTCAGGCTACTCGTGGATATTTGAAAAACGAAGCGATGGTTGTCATGCGCTTATGTTCACTGGTGTTACCAGACAAGTGACAACCATGACAAGTCCAATCCAGCTACAGACAACCAAAAACGGTGCTCTTTATGGCTTTCCAGAAACAATGGCCAGGCTCATAACCAACGGCGATGTGCAATGCACCCGTGCTACTGGACAGGTGGCGGGTATATAAACGCACCATGGTGCAACGTAAAAGAGCGTCCCTCCATGCAGGGCGTACCCGTCCACCACACGATGTTTTCATCCCTCGTGCATGCTACCAGATCTGCAGGGTGACAACACCCCAAGCAGTCATATTTGCGGTTTGTGCATCATTGTTAAAAAAACTCCAGCTACCATATATTGCATCCGGTCGGGGGAAAGCCAGGCCAATAAACAGCTCTGAACAAGCAAACATCAAACAGCCACTGGAAGAGGCAAGTCGCGGAGGCAAATGAAACGGCAGCTACCTTTTTGGCCATGGTACAAGAATGTGGATGTTCAGGGCCCTCGTAATATGGCTAAACGACGACGAAGCGTTGGTGTGAACCGCCATGTCAAGTAGAGGAGCACCACAGTGTTATGTGTATGTGTGAATGAGTGGGCTGTGGAAACCAAAGGGTATTTTTTTCGTTGCGCATCTTCAGACCCACTATTTGATGTGCGTGCACTGCATGTGGTCGTAGGATGCGGAATGGTTCTCAACGGTGAGGAAATGAGGCTTTGGTTTCGCTAAGGTTAGCTAAATCCAGTAAAAGCAATGCAACAAACATTAAATAGAGCTGACAGAGTTATTCAGGGATGGGACCAGGCTTGAAAGAACTAGGAATAAGTTGTTTGGGCACAGAAGCTTAAGGCCGGAGGCAAGGAGACGCATCGGGGTTAGGGGAGACGGGTATGAAAACAATTACGATGGCAGGCGCTAGACACTCTCTGTAAAAAACAACACTTCAAACAGCATGTGCAGACGTAGTCCCAGGAGGAAAACGTCTGCATAAGAGGTAAATGCTGTGGCGATTTATGGACAAGAACACCTGGGAGGGTAGTTGTCTCACCTGAGGGTTAACGCTAGGGGGTTCACCTTGGTAAATGTACGTGCAAGAACCGAGTAATAGGACAGTTGGGGTGAGTGTGCAAATTAGAAGGGTTTAGAGCCTGTTTCAAAGAAAGTGTTTAGTGTAAGCTGTGGCGCGAAAAGACGCCCGGCTCCCTCAATAGAAAAATAAGAATCGAAAGTCCTACAAAAGCCTACATGGGATGATATAATACGGATGCGGGAGGGGAGCTTGTTCCACAGTTAAGAATACAGGCAAACGAAAAGGTTTTGTCTAAAGACAGTTTGACAGGTCGACAGTGGGAGCAGAAATCCAGAGTCGCGCATATTGTAGGTACGGCAGGAAGAAAATTTAGGACAGCAGTCAACCATGTAAGCCCGTCGGTAGATTAGGCGATGCAGAAGGCCTAGATTCAACCTAATGCGCCTCAGCCATAAAGGATCCAGCCCAAGTGACAAACAGCGAAGACGATACGGCAGCGTGGATGAAGCCGAAAACAAGGACTTAGTGAACGAGCGCTGCACATTTTCCACAGACGTCCGGCATGCCTGCGAATAATGTGAGGCGAATTCAAGGCTGGATTCAAGAATGGGTCTTACAAACTGCCTAAAGATGGCAATCAAACATGATTTATAGTGGAAGGATCGGCGAATGAAGGCGCAGAGCTTGCGGGCTTTAGCCACTCTGTACCAAGCATGTTGGGAAAAACTAAACGCACAGGAATACCTAAGACCAAAGTCTCTCACTTCAGGGAGAGTAGGAATCGAGAGTCCATTAAGAATAAGCATCCCAGGAGGAATCTGGAATCGATGTGAGAGGGCTTGACATTTTGGAACGGCGACAGAAAGACAGGAGTCAGAGGACCAAAGGGATAAAGAATTCAGATCAGACGGAATGTTAGCAAGATTGGAAACAGAGTCACTGGCCTTAAACGTGTAGGCTAACTTATTAGCGTCGGCGAACAGAAATGGGGATCCATGTGTGATCGAATCAGTGACATTATTGATATATATTAAAAACAGTAGGGGGCCAAGCACGCTACCCTGAATAACTCCACTGGTGATGGGAAGAGGTGATGAGGAGAGATCCCCGATCTTGGTGAACTGCGTTCTACCAGCGACGTAAGAAGTGAACCATCCCAGTAGGAGGCCACCAATCTCCGTAGCTCGTAATTTGTTGGGGAGTGCATCGTGGGGACTTGGTCAAACGCCTTGCGAATATCAAGCTAGATAAGAATATTACTCAGCCCGGCATCGTAAACGGATGAAATATGATTAAAGAAATCAACCTGACGTGTTGGCTGTCCGCCGTGTCATACGCCCATACTGCCGATTGTTAAGGGTCTTGGTTGTGAGCGGGTAGTTCTTGACGGGGACTTTGATTAGGCACTCAAGGGTACGGGACAGCAAGCAGGCATGGTGGATACCACGATAGCTAGCTGGAGCAGTTCGTGGACCTGACTTATAGTGTGGTACAATGGTGGAGTGCTTCCACTGACTTGGAACTGTGCCAGTGATAAGGGAGATATTGAAGAGATTAAGGATG
>SJOL01001648.1:113118-151686 GCA_004794785.1 Opisthorchis felineus | reverse complement strand
CGTTCGCAACACAAAACAGCGCTAGTGCTTCGACTACTGGCTACACGCACAAACAGCACATAGTTATTAGTCGTGTATGCATTTAACGCACTCTCAATAACTGTGAATGATGAAGGGCGAACAGCCACCAGTCTCTCAACAAGCATATCTGAAGTCACTTCTGAAGTCACAGCACAGCAAGTTCAAAAAAGAGAGATTAATTAAAACAAACCGCGACAAAATGAAGGTAGATTGGGGTGATTTGTGTTTTGAGCATATATTCAAAATGAAACATTTTTGTGTCAAAATTTTTATTTCACCCGCAAACGTTTTGCAGAAAAAGCATTTTGTGGCCAAGGACTGCCGAGTGAGAGAGTGTATTACCAGCTACTTCACTGTCTGCGTCTTCCAGGAACTTGGCAAGATTCATTTACTTTCGTCTACTCATCTTGGAAATGCACGAAGAACCGTCAATTGCCGAACAGTCTACGAGTCTAAGAATTCCTACGTAGTGATTGCGCTTAACTTGCTGGGTTGGCGAATTAAGGCGTTCCGAAAGCATCAGGACTTCCAAAAAAGGATTGCCCATGCCACCCGAAACGTCAAATTAAATCCCGTCAATCCATTAAACAGTTTTAAACTTCCAAAAGCATAGGCGGGTTTTGCGCAATGTACTACTCATAAGGTTGCTGAAAATTCTTCGACAGCCCACGACCGGTTTCGCCCTTCTTGGAGCTCATCAGGCAGGCGCAGTCCCTCATAGGCGGGTTGTTCAAAAACTGTTTGTCTGGTTACCCTGAGGCTGTGTTTTGTCGCCCTGGGAAAATGGCGAAGGTCAACATATGTAATGTTGAAGTTTTGGGCAACCCGTCGTCCTTCTTCGACCCGTTTCGTTTCCAGATTACCTTTGAATGTCACGAACCTTTGGAAGACGGTAAGTTACTGACCGAACCCTTTCATAACCCCAAGTAAATAATAAGATTTGTTGGCGACTTAATGAAATCACAAGCTTTTCGGCATCGGTCGAGCCATATGAAATCCCCCTGTGTCAACAGTTTTCCATCCGTTGATTAGCTGTCGTTCAACGGCCGGATGGACAGACACTTCCATCACTATAATAAGGTAAAAAAGAGCTCGCGTCAGAAGTGGACCCCGTGGAAGTCCCTTGTCACTTCCCATTTTCACAAGAGATGCTCGCACTGAATGCGGCACGTCGTCCTATATTAGAGCGTGCAGACATGACCCGAGAATAGCAAGCAGGATTCTGATCGGGGTGGTTTGTGTGGACCTCATCCTCACACTGTTAAGTGTTGGAGAAAGGGCAAGCGTATAGACGCCCTACAATCTTGGCGTTCTTTGGCTTTAAAGGTTTTCGGTTCTGTCAACAGGCTCGTTGTTTTCAACACGCGTGAGCTTGACAAATGTTGGTGGTTAAGGCCGGAAGGTTTGTGATTCGAACTCTACCCTGTCATTTCAGCCGGTCCTGTCTGAGCTTGGTCAACCTGACATTATCTTGCCTCTCGTGCATGCATCGGGTTGTATGGTAGCTACATGCAGAAAGTGTATTACGGATGAGCAGTTGCTTTTTATTAAGGGGCGTGTGCAACGGTATATGCCCCAGATATTCATGAACATCATACGCTGCGTGTCCCTACATACTCGTGGCCGCGTGAGAGTGCCATTATGATTACCAATGACGGAAACGCCAAATGTGAACCCTGATGCTTCACTGTCGTACAACCATACCAGTTTATTCGAAAATGAGGAGAAGAAAAAAAGGAAGACAGGGACCCAAGACTAGCTTACATACGAGGTGCTCACATCCCAAACACCAGTCAGACAATATGGACAGGAACTGATAGCATGAACGCCATGTCGTCCGTTATCTCCAGCCAAGCGCAGAGTGGGCCACGTGGACCCAATCATGGAAGGCGAACAGTACCAACAACACCCAACATTTTCGTAACATCCTTCATCCCCTGGTACCACGTTAAATTCTGTCCATTTGTAGGCTACTGCACACCGTAAACTGGCATGTGCACTCATCCTTGTCTAGGCAACCTGGCAGTATCCCAGCCCTCGTGCTTCCTTGGGGTGGCATGGCAGTTAGGCACCGAAAGTGTGCTACAGCGAAACGATTTATTTATTCATTTCTTATGCGTGACACATGTCCCAGCCATTTTAGCGTTCAATGTTGCGTAAATCCTGAATGAACTATCGTCTGCTTCACCCAAAACACTGTCTCCCAAACTTATTGCAAATTCGTCGGTTTAACTGACTCCAGCTATAGTTCTGAGACATCGGTGGTCAAAGACCTAGAGATACCTTGGGATCTCTTACCGCTCTCCGCCTGAATTGTCGTAAGAGTGTATGGCATCATCTTCATCTGAGACAGTAACATCAGTGTTGACAGTGGTGGACGAGATGGCTCAGTGGTTAGAGCGCGAATTTACTGACGGAAGGTTCGTGGTTCCAACCCGATTTCTGCCTCCCGAATTCCCCTGTCTAGGCTTGGGCAACCGGACAGTATCCCAGCCCTCGTGCTTCCTTCTGCTGCACACTGGTGGCTCACTACAGTTCAACCATAAAGCCTTGGAGTGAAAAGAAGAGAAATGGGATGTGTGAAGGAGGGGACCTGGTGCTGGCCTATTGCAAGCATTCTGAGGTGCCTGCACCTCCAAGCGCTCAGTCAAACCATCTAGAAAGGAACTGACATCACGAACGCCACTGACATGGATCAGCCGCCATTTCTTACAATGTCTTCAGCTTAGTGGGGGGGGAGGCGAGGCCACGGGCCCCCCATCTTGGAAGGCATGCTGCACCAAAAACACTCAAGTTCTCCATAATTACTTTCATACGTGTCAAGTCATACGTTGTCCACCTCGCGGTTTCCGTCATTCTGGAGGTGGGACGGAGAACTACACTCATCTCGGTAGACAGTGTTTCGGCATGACCGAGCCAACGCGAGAGTATATGGGGATGTCACCAAATGCTTTCTACAAGCAGAAGCGTCCGGAAGTGGGTACACTCTCCAATGACGTTTGATTTTTCCGGTGGTGAGGCAATGTGGCGAACCCACGAGGGCCCCAAAAACGACGGTGTTCAGAACCTGTCGACTTGGATTGTGCGTACGACATTGTCCTCATCTTCGAGAAGACGGAGTGAGCGCAAACATTACCAAAAAAGCTGAGAAATCGTTCAGCTGTAACACCTTTCCGGTGCCTAGCTGCCTCGCCACCCGAAGGAAGTGCGAGGGCTGGGATACTGCCAGCTTGCCCAAACCTAGACAGGGGGAGTCGAGATGTAGAGTTCGGGTACGAACCACGGACCTTCCGGTCAGTAACTTTGCACTGTAACCACTTGGGCCATTTCGTTGAATAGGGTTATCCATTCCTTCGGCATGTGCTTCGTATCCATAAAGTGCAGAGTCATGCTGCGGGATGTTAAGTCTTTGAACATGTCTCCAAGATTTCAAGAATTGAGACTGTGACTTGTGGAACACTACGTATCTGGGAAGTTGCATTAGCTCTGATGGTGGTGTAACAGACAGATTGGACGCACGAACCTCAATGATCGGAATAACCTTTTCCCCTTTTGCGCTACCTGTGGTAGCAAAAAGACACATTACTGGGTCTCAGTGGACGCATATATTAGGCTCTGGTGCAGGCCGTATTGTTGTATAGCTGCTAGACGTGGCCACCCCGGATGAATGGTTTGAGATACTTCCGTGCCTCTGACCATCGATGTCGTCCCACTGATAGCTGAACTCGTTTGGAATCAGCGAGTTCGCAAGGTGATCAGGAAATTGGTATTTTACTTAAGAAATGCATGCAGCACTGTAACCCAAAGTGGCCTGGTCATATGCTACGCATGCCGAGTTGCCTCCTACCTAGCAGAGCGTTGTTTTCCATGCATATTTCAGAGTAGGGGAAACCTAGAGGCGGAACGAAAAGTCTAGGTGCTGTTCCTGCTGTTCGCCTTCTTGGATGGGGTGGATTGTTGTACTTAAATTTCTAATAAGATCAGTGCACTAATCTCAAATGCCTGATTCACGTTTGCTAATTTGTGTCACTTGTGGCGTCCAAAAGACATATCACTGGGTCTCAAGGGTTGCGTGTACCATGCTACAGTAAGGGCTGCATTGTTGTATGGTTACAAGACATGGCATTCGCGAACAGATGACGTGAGGTGCTTTGATGTTTTTGAATTGTGTCTCAGAAGTGTTTCCGTTGTCGGAATTCCGGTGTCAACGAAATCTTGATGAGGTAATTAGAAAATGGGTGTTTGATTGTACAGCAGGCAATTCGGTGGCTGAAGACCTTCAGCATCACGGGTTGCGTTGTCTCGGCCCTGTGCCACGTATGCCGAAACCCCGTCCACCAAGATGAGTGTTCTTCACTCCTTCAGAATGGTGCCAGTTGCGAGGTGGACAACGTATGACTTGGCAGAAGAGTTTGAAAGAGATTATGAAGAGTTTGGATGTTGTTGGTGCAGTACGCCTTCCAGGATGGGGTCCCCGTGCCTCCCCTGCCGGGCTCGAGACACTGCAAGAAATGGCGGCTGATCTATGTCAGTGGCGTTCGTGCTCTCAGTTTCTCGTTAGATTGTCTGATTAAGAGCTTGGGGGTGCAGGCACCTCAGAACGCTTGTGGTAGGATAGTATCAGTTCTCTCCTTCTTGCACTCTTATCTTTGCACTTTAGAGCCTTAAATATAACTAATTAGATTACATGAAGTGAAGCACCAGTGTCAGTGCCAATGTTGCTGTCTATGATGATGATGACGCCATACATGTTCCAGCCCCTAACCTGGAGGCCCAGGTAGAGGCCCAGTTGGCCTCTACCAACTGGCCAACCTGGTATGAGAATCTCTGCGTGTCACAGGTATACTTGGCAGTATAGCCTAACGTGTTATGGAGCTGCTCAAACCATCACACCGCGGTACGACCCAGTCTCTTCGTGATGACCAAACTTTCCCTCATTTGAAGAATGTAAGGTTCGGATGTCGCTTCCTTGCAACTCAGAAGCGAGTAACTTTCAAAGAAATCAAACGGGAGATTTTTTAAATAGTGTTCTTAAGCTTCTGAACATCTTTGCCTTCAGGACTACCTTAAGCCATTTAGTTATCTCGTAACCATAGTGTTTACTCTATTTAAAAGACGTTTTCCCTCAGTTCCGTCGACCATGGCTACACACACCATGCCAGATATGCCACAGTGTAACGGGACCAATACTCGATGCTTGCGGTCAGTAGCGGCATCCTTCGACAATGCTCTGTTAGATCTTCAAACCGCGGCTGCGCATTAACCCCGGCTTGGAACATCCATAAAAACCCCGTATCTTCCACTTCCCCTGCTTATCGCAGTATGAACTCGAAGGTTTTCTGGTCCTCGTTTGTTTAGCCTGGGTTCTTGGACGGATTTAGCAAGAAGTCAGAAATCTCGGGTCCTTTCTATTGTACTGTGTCGTCTTTTGGGTGTGATCTACGGTAAAATGTGCTGGTGAGGCTCACATCCTCAGAAGACATGAGATGGCATCTGTATAAACCAACAAGCAAATTATTTTGATGAGTGACGGGTAACAGTAGTCCATGCACAGTCCCATTTGAAACATCGCTTGTTGGACTGACGAGTGAAAACTTCATCAACTGTAGGCTGACCGTAGACTGTTATTATGCACTACTAACTTCCGAATTAGCCGAAGTCGTCTGGCCACGTGGTGTCTTCCAACAGCGTACCAGCTACGAATTCAAATTGATCACCACCATCAGTTACCAATGGCGCGGATCAATGACCGACTGCCGCTCGTTTTGGAACACGTATGTGGATTCCGACAACACTTTCGTCCGGAGACGGTTCTTTCTTTTTTCAGCGCCGCGTAAGGTGCGGACAAACCGCTTAGCAACTGAGAGACTGGCAGATCCGGATGTCAGACGAATTTATCAGAACTGTCTTCTGAGGTCTTTCAGCTGCTCCACAATCAGATATGAGCTCATACTGGAACAAGATCACCACATCTTTGTACTGTGTTAGGGCTCTACCAGGCCTGCTGAAGCATTGGGTATGCGACAGAACACGGGCACTGCTTAAATCTCGGAGAAACATTCCCGCTGCTCCCGAACATAATTTAGCTCGAGGAATTATCAGATGTCAAGTGAAAATGCTCGTGTTTGCCGACTGTGAATTCTGGTGGACACAGAAAGCGAATGGAATGAAAGCGGTACAGAAAACCGGAAATGTTCGAAGACTATTTCAGTTGATCCGTTCCACCGGCCCTCGGAAACCGCATGTGGGCGTAGCCAACAAGGATCAAAGTGGTGCGACCGCCTCGACCGCTGGGCCAAATACTTCGAACAGTTCTCGTGGCCATCCTCTGCATCATCATCGACAGAATGAAATCAGTGTTCAACACTGATGCTTCGCCGCCGTAGGTCATCTTTGCCACTCATTTTGATCCTACAGCTGAAGTAGGACCCCCTGCAGCCTCGGAGGATTTTGACTGCGTATGTTGTCCCAAGTGCCACCGAGCTCCTGGTCGGGATGACCTCCCACCCTCATTGTTCAAGGATGAGGGTGAAGTCCTAAGTCAGCGCTTGTCTGATCTGTTTGCCTGCATTTGGAAACAGGAAACTGTCCCAGACATTTGGGAAGAATCTTTGGTATTTCCCATTTTCAAAAAAAGCGACTCTCAGTGAATACGGTAATCGCAGGATGATCAGATTGACCCTGGTTGTAACGAGACTGTTGGCATCACTCATGCTTCGTCGCCTTATGGTGGCTCGCGAAACACTAACCCGAGAGCAATAAGCGGTATTCCGGCCTGGTAGGGGTTGTGTCTACCAAGACTTTACGCTCCGTCAGGTTCTAGAAAGACGTCCACAATTTCAGTATTCCTAGATTTCGAAGGCACTTCGATTTGGTTGGCCTGTGTGATCTCGTTGACACTCTTGCTCATCAAAGAATGCCCAGAATTTTGTAATCATAATAAGGTCTTTGTGTTCGCCGACTTTCGGGCGTGTAGATGTACGGAGAGCCATCCAAAAGGTGCGAGATGGCTCAGTTGTTAGAGCGCGAATTTACTGACCGGAAGGTCCGTGGTTCCAACCCGACCTCTGCCTCTCGACTTCCCCTGTCTAGGCTTGGGCAACCTGGCAGTATCCCAGCCCTCGTACTTCCTTCTGGTTGCATGGCATTTAGGCACCGAAAGGGTGCTACAGCTGAACGTTCTCCAAAAGGTTCCGCGTACGAAGTGGTGTTCGTCACGGGTGCCCACTCTCTGCATTTCGTTGTCGACGAACTAATGAGACGAACGCTGCAAGTTCTTCAAAACTGTGGTGTTCAAGTAGCTGCTGACGAAAGCCTTGTTCTGGGATATGCAGACGACATCGTTCTCTTCGAAGAGGAGAAGGCGCAGGTGTTTTTGGATGAACTGATCAAATTCTACATGTTTTAGAATTTCTTTCGCTTCTCTTCACATTCCTGGACTGACACTTAAGGACTTCATCAATTCCCAGAAACTCAGCCTCTTCACTTTGTCTAATTTTTGACGTTTTCATGCATCTTTTGCCTTGTTGATCTTTTAGTGTCGTGATTTTGAACAATCAGATTGTTTTGACGCCTACTTTTGACTGCAGCGTCCGTAGAGCGGAACCAAGTCGCACCAGTCGGGAACGTTCTATATATTGCAAAACTGACACATGTAAGGGTACATAAGCACGACGCAAAGCAATAGGAAAACCGATCAATCATGTGAAGGGAACACAGTCATCTGTTGACTTGTCCAATCATGAACAAATATGACATACATGTTGATCAGCAGACCAACTTAAGACGTGCATGACATGAGCTGTATTTAGGCACAAGCTGGGGGAACAATGCGGGTCAGCATTTATTTTGGGTCTCTTCTCTCCTTAATATAACATTATTTGTTTCCCTGTTGATAGTTGTTTTATGCAGTTGAATTTTTGAGTCTCGAATCCCAAATTCATTGGCTCTTTCAACGGCACAACCTGCCCACTTTGGATTTGATCACAAATTTTAAACCAATCAGTTTTACTAAAACATAACACTCTGTGCTTTGACAGTATCGCTTCCTGTGGTTGGTATTGAGACGAGGCATGTTTCACTGACTGATCCGTAAAGCCCCTCTACGTGGCTCTAGTATTACACGACTGTTTTCTACCTGTCTGCGTAGACTTGGAATGGAAACTGGTCTACGTGAGCAGTGCATATAACGCCTCACTTGACCAGACCCTGGACTCGATTCTTGTTGGCCCCGTCCCTGTAGGTCGTCATCAGTTCCTGTTTGAGGTAAGTGGGCTTACTTACCATAACATGCTATCTACACTGCAGGCCGATCCTCCAGATCCGAAGAAAATACCCACTGAAGACATTGTTGGTGTGACTGTTGTGCTCATACAGGCTTTGTACCGCAACCAAGAGTTTATTCGTGTCGGGTACTATGTGAACAATGAATACAAGAAAGAAGAGCTCCGTCTCGAGCCCCCGTCAGAACCCATTTTGGACGAGGTATGTGCTCTCCATACAGATTGCTGGTTTGTTCGAGACACACTGTATTTTCACGGATAATGTGATCCAACATTCTCCGGCTCAACCGCTCAGCTCACTGAAAGAAGGCTAAGGGAGTCTTGGGCAATCCGTTAGCTTGAGTTGTTCAAGAGCATCGAGGTGGGATCCAAGTGCTCGTTTAGAGTTTCGCTCGATATAGCTCATTTGTCAAGGTACGAATTCACTGACCAGAAGGTCCGTGGTTCGAACCCAAATCCGACATCTCGACTGCTCCTGTCTAGTCTTGGGCAATCTGGCAGTATCTCAGCCCCAATGCTTGCATCGGAAGGCATGGTAGCTAGACGCCGAAAGGGTGTTACGGCTGAGCTATTGATTTAGAGGTGCTCGCCCTGGGAGACATTGTTGCAGCGAATAGTGTATCGCACACCAATGATCCTGTGCACCATCCGCCTAAGGCATGCTCGATGGAACCTTATTACAGAGACCTGGAGAAGCTCATCTCTGTGTTGCTTTATGCGCACACTACAGTTTGCCATTGTATTACCATCCACCGATCAAGAGTGCAGTCATCATCCAATGCTTCTGACATTGATGGCTAAACTCATCTCGAGATTTGAACTGTGTTCGTTTTGTGCCGACAATTGACGGCGATAGAAGAGAGTGGATTAAGCGCGTTTGGTCGATATCCTTGGGATTCCAAACAATTTCATTTGTGTTCATTGTTTTATTCGCTCAAATGTTTCGGCCAAGTAAATCTTCGGAGTTATGCTGTCCAGTGCACACTTACCACTAAAAATATGCTCGTTTATCAATGTAAGTTAACGGTACACGGTTGCAAAGAGCTATCAAGTTAGATTGCTCAGCGCTTGTACGCTTTCGGCCTATAGCTGATATGCATCTTGAAGAAAGCACGGTTGCTCAGATACCCTCGTGTCATCCAAGCCTAGAACTGAAGTAACCAAAAAGCAGGGCTGGATTCCAATCACGAAACTCGGTTGAGAGTTAGACTGGATGGGCATCGAGCCTGATGACTTTTGCCGTTGCATTAATCAATCAAAGTTTCGCAACTCTCACCGGCTGTTTGTTCTCTACGTTCCCTCCGACTTTTCTTTCAGTCAATAAATTCGTTTGCAGATGATGAGGAATTTACGTCCTTCACATCCGAAAACGACGACAGCATTCGTTTGGTAACCACACAGCATGGTGCACACACCAAAGTCGTAGTCAGATACATCGCGCGTAGGAAAAATCGAAGGTGCCGCAGGACGCCGCATTCACACTTCATATTATTTCGTTTTCAGGTAGCCGCAATGAATAAGCTGTGGAGTAAAAAGTCCATTTCACCAGGTAGCAAGTGTGAGCAATTTGTGGTGTTTCTAGTTGACATTTTGTGTACTTATGAGTGCAGAAGTCGGTGGGTTTGAGTATACATCGCAGGTGCTAGCTCTAGAAGTTATGATTTAGAATCAACGAGGATGCACACTGACGGCAGGCGTATGGTATGGCTGTGGGGGTATCAGTACAAAATGCAGAAAAAGAGACCGGCGCGGACGATGTTGGTGGTTAATTACACAGGGGGCGAGGTGGCTCAGTGGTCAGAGCACGAATTTACTGATCGGAAGGTCAGTGGTTCGAACCCGATCTCTATCTCGACTTCCCCTGTCTAGGCTTGGGCAACCTGGCAGTATCCAAGCCCTCGTTCTTGCTTGGGGTGGCATGGCAGCTAGGCATCGAAAGGCTGTTACAGCCGAACGATTTATTTCGATTGCATATTGCAGGCGAACTCAGCTAACGTATGTCTAAAATCGGCAGTTCAATATTCCCCCCCCCCAGTTTGACCGACCGAATTTCATAAAAGTCGTTCTCATCTCAAAAGGTTTGGAATTTTCTGTAAACCAACCAAGCAGAGCACATAGGGTTTTGTACCCTTATTTGACCATCTAGCCATTCACTGGAAACAACTCAGTGACTTGTTGTTGTAAACTCTGTGGGCAGGTCCCTAGGGTCTTAGGTGGATTGACCAGTTCCAGGTGAAGTGCGGGATCCATGTGGAATGTCGCTCCGTCACAAGGACGTTCTTCGTGCAGTATATTGTTGTGTAGATTCTGTTACTATGATCCGGATGTATTTCGTTGCATCTTTTCAGGTGCGCACCGCAGTCAACATAAACATGAAATGAGAACACAGTTTACTGAAAAAAGGATTGACGTGTGAGTACTGGGCCGCCTACGTGGCCAGAAGGGAAAGACCACCTCTACGAAGGATAGCTGAAAACGTGTCGATTACAGTCAAGATGTATCTGACCCGATCACACCTATCTCATTTCAGTGCTATCGAAGATCAGTCGATCGGCGTCAACCTGACATTTATTGGACACCACATACTGCACGAACAGTCCATCTGTCAGTCGGTTTTTCAGCTACAAACGGTGTACCGAAGTACAATGATCTCAGCCTCTCCGTTCACTGAGGATAAGGAAGACGAGGGAATGAGAGCCACGTATTGGAGGCAATGACCTAGCCAGTCCATCGACATTAAGTGGTTCTGTTTGTCTCCTATGACCCAGTATTAGAGCTACGCAATGAAGGCGATTGCTTTGATGCAGGATAGCCGTTGGCTGCTTGACATAATCATATTTGTCGTCACTACTAACCATTAGTTTGTCTCTTCCCGGTAGTTACCAACGCGACTCGGTTGACTGGTCATAGACTGACCACCCCTGGGTCGTATCCATCCGATGCATGGCTGGGCGAAGAGGGTTCCGCGAGACCAGCGGTCTCCTGACCAGCGTAACCTTTGGGGTATGGCCAGTTGATCTATTGAGGGGGAGTTACCTTTCCTGAAGACGATCTGGCATACTTCAGCATTACTGATATGATGTTTCCACCAGACCTGTGCAATGCCTCGGGTGCATAGGTCTTCAAAAACACCGGTGCTTCAAAGATCTGCACACAGCGGCCACTTCCGTGATCTATAAAGTAGGATGAATCAAACGGCAGCATTGTACGCTCTACCCTTTACAACCAAGTTGATGTCACGTTAGCGCCACAAATGTCTGAGGTTGGAGAACGCTTCCCTGGTCTTCTCAATTCTCAGGAAGTAATTTCGTCTTTCACCGCCCTGCGGAACTTATGCAGTTGCTCAGGTAGACAAGCTTATCTATCACATCGATCGGCTTTTGTGTAAGCGTGAGTTTTGGGTTTGAGCCCGCCCAGTCTTGCAGTAACACTGCACTTTGCAGGTGTGACGCGCACACTTCACATCAACTAACTGTTTAAATTGATTTACATTTATAAAGGATCTGACCGAGGAGAGGTAATATCGTCAGTGTGTGTCAGTTTGAGCGAACACCCGAGAAGTATTTTGATCTCAAGGATGTCCGAAGCAGATGAAGAAGACCCGAGAAGCACATCAACTACGGAGCTAAGGGGGAAGTTCAACAAAGGGCACCCTTGCCCGACACCACTGGATGTGGTGAACTCAAGATAGAATTTGCTGTAGACTCGTATGCTTCCACTGATAAAGGACAATAATTTAGAGAGAGGATACCCTTCATCGCCAGACACTGCCACAGTTTTTGACCATCAACGGAGTCAAAAGCAGATGTGAGATGGAGAAGTACGTCAATTGTTCGTGGTTGGAGGGAGTGGTGTAGTTCCAGTACTTGTCGCAAGGTGAAGACATGATGGATGCAACCCCGGCCAGGGCGAAACCCAATCTAACTCTATCAATGATCGTTCGTCCTTCGTAGGACAATAACAGAAAGCGCTTTGCAGACTGTCGCCACTAACTTGATGTCCCGGTGGTTTTTGCACGATGTTCTTGCACCCTTTCGAGTATGCGAATTACCGTCGGGGCGCCCCCAAAAAATTGAATTTTAACCAAGTAGCCCGTCGGATCATTTCAGCAGTGAAGCCAGACCACCACGACAAGGTGACAGTTACAAGTCGGGTACTGTAAGAAATCGCACTTTGTACAGCTAGCGGATGGTTGCTTAGATTCCCTGAGATCGTTGCCATTGTGAAATGGAAACCTAGCTGTGTAGCAGTTGTTCGTCTCGCCCACCCCGATACTTTGGAGACTGATTTGCCGAACTTCACTCCCTCTTTCGGTAGATTATATCTTCACTTCTTGTCTGTTATGTTGACTGGGGCACACTCCAAAAGAGGGGCAGTGAAATACATCCGAATTATTGTGCAAACCTGCAGTGTTGCACGATTTTTCAAGTTTGTTGCGGGAAACTGTTGCCCCAAATTGAAACCGGAGGGATCTGCCAGAAGTTAGTGTATATTTATCTAATCCGAACCTCATATGATAGTTTACTTCCGACTCGGTATTAAACTAGCTGTCTAGTTGTGATGTTCTTTTTTAATTCCACTGTTTGTGTATATTAGACGAATCCGTTAATTTTCCGTTTTGATTGGTTGTAAGTGATCATTTTTGACCAGTTCATACCATGAACTCTTAGTTAATTGCAGACCCGTAGCCTACACATCAAGTCAGATACGGAAGTTTACAGACTGGACAAATCTGGGCGAATTTTTCGTATGTGTGAATAACAAGGGTAGACATTTCTGCACACGAATGTGGTTTTGACAAAACACCCAACTAAATCCAGCTGAATCTCTAGTTTATGAACTGAATGTACTGCGGTAGGCAGCCTTAGGTTTCAATTGGTACGATATTTGAGATATCGCAATATATTGCCCAAACGTTACGCACTGTCGACGAGTTCTCAGCAATCTTATGAGTAGTATGTGGTGTTTAGATCAGAACGGTAAGGTAACAATAAAACAACAAACAGGAGACGGTGTTACAATAAACATGCGTGGTTTCGAAGTGATTTGGTCTACTTCGTTTCATTCAAATTTCAGCCAGTGCAAATGTCAATAAATCATGCTGAGCCATCAACTGCGGTGGCTCGGTCACGTGGTAGCTATTCAGAATCGCCGTCAAGTATCGTTCCCCTTGCCTTTTTCAGGACACAAACTGCCTGCTGGGCAATGTCGAATTCGCAGAAGGGTGTAGAACAGATTACGAAAGGCCTGAATGTTGTTATGCGGTACGCCTTCCATGATGGGTTTCGCATTGGCTAGAAGCGTTGCAAGTGATGATGGCTAACCGGTTTTGGTGGCATTCCTGCTGCCAGCTTCCATCTAGATTGTTGATGATTAGGCGTTGCTGACGACGATCAAGCAACTCGACTGGGCGAATAGCTTAAGTATCCTATTTCTGACAGTGGTTTAACCATTGTCATCTTTATTCTCAATTGTTTGGCGAGTTCGTTTTTTGTTTATGTCCCGAAGCCTCCAAACAGTTTGCCCAAACGGTTATTCCTCCCTTTCAAGAATCTAATTTTTCCTGTCGTTTCTCGAACGTTAACCTCGAATCTTTTTCCGAGCACACATTACCTTGATCATTGTGTCCGTGAATTTTTCACGGCCTTCGGACGGGATGCACTAGCCTGTCATCTGTAGCCTAACCCTTTTTGTCCTTTTTTCGAATTGATTTGCTGCATTCGCGTACAGTAGTCGTAGATTTATATACACTACTCGTGTGGGCATCATGCTTGGGCTTGACCTGCTTCGCTTTAAACATTCATTCAAAGCCTCCATTTCCCGGTAGTTGTACAGTAGCACTCTTCCCCCTCTTGTCTAGCTTGAACGGCACATCATCGCTAGTGATCCCCGGGTCACTCGGTTTCCTATTGACTGGGGTGACGGATTGTTAGACGGTTGTCCAGAGCCGGTTCAGGTCGAAGAAGAGGAGCCTGAACAACAGCGTACCCTCATCGAGGAAGAGGAACCTGCTGCTGAAGTGTCTGATGCTGCGGGCGAGGACGGACACCTACCGATGGAAGAGCTGCCAGAGGAGCCCAGCGAAAATTTGCCCATCACCAACGGTGAAGAACACGGTAGCAGTGCGATGTCGGATAAGATTTCGGCAACAGCCGCATGTCAGCAAAACAGCAACAGCGGTGTTACCGCCGGCCTACCGTTACATCAGGTTCAGTCGGCAGCAATTCCAATGAATGGAATTTGAACTTGTCCAGGAATCGTGAGCCAGAAAATTTCCACTCATTTCTAATTGGTGACACTTTACGACTACGCATTTCTGTTTCTTCTGTCATCACCTGTCCTATCCGCCAGATTGTTACCTTTTATATGACCAGTTTGTAATATCTCTTATACATGTATAGACAACATATCTGACCATCTGGAACTTCTCGAGTTCATTTCGGTTAAACACGTTATAGTATCCGCGCATGCCAGTAGAGGCGCGATGAGCATGAACAGAAAACCCTCAGTAAGTGTTCCCCCCATGAGGGAAACGCGTCCGATTCCCTCAAAATGCCAACCCGCTGTAGCTGCCTTGTCATTTTCATTAAAGCTCCTTTTGAACACAACATCTTGTTGAAGATCTTGTGGATCCTTATATGGACAGAACAATATTTCCAGACAGCTGTAAAATAAAGTGTCTACTCGAAACCACGATTGGTCACGCTGGTGGCTTCGACTTCATGGGAGTTTCGCCTTCATGAGTTTGTCAATGTAGCGCCTAAGTCTTCAGTTCACATCTCTGTTGGACCAAGTAGATGAACTGTTTAAAGCGTTCCGGGTTGCCTACCGGTCCTTGTTTTAATCACATCTAGGGGGCGAGATGGCTCAGTGGGTACAGCGCGAATTTACTGATCGGAAGGTCTGTGGTTCCAACCCGACCTCTGTATCTAGACTTCTCCTGTCTAGGTTTGGGCAACCTGACAGTATCCCAGCCCTCGTGCTTCCTTCGGGTGGCATGGTAGCTAGGCACCGAAAGAGCGTTAAAGCTGAACCATCCCGTCAGGAATAGACTGGACCTTACCGTGGTGTGATAGTTTGTGTACCTCGGCGACCCATTGAGCTATACTGCGGAGTGTCCGCACGATACTCGCAGAGTCTCTCATACCAGGTTGGTCAATGGTTAGAGGTCTGACCAGCACAGTCTCCTGGTCTTCCAGGTTGGAACATGTGTGGCGACGTGTTCCGTAAAAATGATAATGTGCTTGCATTTCAAGCCAAACACCGCTGTCTTGCAGTCAGGCTTTTGAGCCAAAGGCTTTGTTTGAAGATTCTAATCGTCCTTCTGTCTAGGTGTGACAGTGTTGAACAGTGATGTCGTGCTGTCCGGTATGATGATTTAGTCACATCTTGTCCTATCATCAAATTAGGAGATACAAATGAAAAGGAGGCGTGTCGTCACCGACTGAAGAAACTTAAGCAGCTAATTATTCAGTGTCCGAGTTTGTGGACCGTAATGCGATCGGGCTGCCTAAAAAATATTTGATATTTAGTCTGAGATTTCTTCGGTTAGTGGCGAAACATTTGTCAAACTCTGCTAGCAGGTCAACAACTAAGTAGTCTGCAGAACTGGTGTTCCATTTGTGATCGGTCATCTATTTACTCAGACTTACTTTTACACAAAGCCTGCAATAGGTCTTCGAACGTTGGTTTGCGTTTGCGTGTCTTTGGGGATTTTCGATACAGTTTCAGAAAAAATGAGTTGGGCGTCAGGGCTTGTCGTTTTCCCGGTGTTAACACTAGAGCATATGCTCCAGTAGTATCAATTTAGCCTTTTTTACCCTTAGGACACTCCGACAACAGCGTGTTTTATTGCCTAGTCCGGTCAAACGATTGTGAAAGAAAAGAAACATTTGCGTGAACTTCCAGCTTGATTCGGTGTAGCCAACTGGGTTGTGTCGAATTTCGACACCAACTCGATGATTTCTCAACCCTCTAGAGATTAGTAAAGAGCTGGACAAGATGAGTCCCACCCGGTGCCGTTGACCCACGGTGCGATCAATGTTTCCATGGTAGTGTTAACTCGTTCAGGTCTCGCGCCTGGTTTGGATGACCTTGAGATAGCCTGTCGCGTGATTACCGCTGCTCCACGCGGGATTAAGCCGTGGATTCTCACTGGTAGTCATCACGTCATATGAATGATTCAGCCAGAGGCCCTGTGATTGGCTGAGCCTGTTGTCTTCACACAGTGAAGAGTGTGTTAATCTCCGCCACTATTCGAATACTGGGAGCTAGTAAGGCTTTATTTGATTATTCACTCATTTTTAGGTCGTATTAACGGTAATTTAAGAAGAAAAAACTACCGTAGTGCCGACGAGACGAAAAGCTGTTTGTGTTCTGTTTTCCGACTTGTATTTACGATAGGCAGTGGCCTCGGAAGATTTCAGAACTCTGCTGTTTGCTGTGCTGAACACGATATCAGGTTCAGTCGCTGGATCGTTGCGATGCTTGCTCTGAATCTGATGACGGGCAGCTGACGAGGCCGGTAGTGTGGGTTTCGACGGATAGCCGTTCATCCACACATGAATCGGGCGAGTATGTTGGATTTGGGGGTTGGTGATAGCGAAAATTTGACTGGTTGCACGGGAACGCAACTAGAAACAAACCTGATTGCGTAGTAGGTTCGCTGCATCGAAGCTGTCAGAGACCTAGTGTACTCTCGCCCACATCGTCCTCTTTGAACGGTAGAGTAACAGACATGTGAAGTATGAGGACAGTGTTGATACGACCTTTGGTGTCTGCATATTGTGCCTCTTAATGACCCCGGGACAGCCGATGTACTTGAGAGTACATCTAAGTTTACTGAGTTCCACTTGAAGTGTATCACTAGTGTAAACGTATCACGTTTGGTGGTGGGGAAATATTTTGACCAGATCACGCTTATATCGCAGCGACATGAAGCTTTTGATGTGCAGGTACTGCCCTCTCCAAAAAGGTTCTTGCGAAATACTGACCTTTGCATAACAATATCAAGAAACAGGTTTCCTTTTGTTTTATTTTCCCAGCTGAGCTGAATGCGGGCCACCAGAGAGTTTAGCAGCCCACAAATGTCCTACCCTTCTTCATGTGAGTTCGTGATGACTAGAATATCACCCACGTAGCTGTCATCAAGAGTCAGTGGCTATCTGTTCAAGAGTTGCCACGGAAATGTCGGCTAATATAGCGTCCAGCGAAGTTCCTATCGCAACTTCATCAGTTTGGATACAGCAAGTGTCTTGGAAGTTGAAAACACTCTTCTACGTGCGTAAAACGTCATTCGTTTGGGTTCCAAAGCGGTATATCCAAGACTGCCTCGACGCAACTTCAAAGGCGATTAGGATCACAACCCACACCGCCAGCCACGTCGGTTGCCTGTTAACAGATTCAGAGCAAGCATCTTATTGATCCAGCGTGAGGTTACCGTAGCCATATGTGTGACTACATGATATAACATATGGCCCTTCAACAATGGAAAAGTGTTTAGATGGAACATCCCTCATCGCCAGACACTGCGAAAGACGGTCACGGAGTCTTAAGTAGACGCTACTCAAGCACATTCCAGGAGGGTGTGCATGTTCACTGAACAAGCGGTTGGGGGAAAACTCAGCTTTGTTCTGACGCTCAGTGGTCACTCACCATGCACAGGTTAAAGGAGTATCAGAAATCTTACACATACCATGTCGCTGTTGCAAAAAAGAAAGAAAAAATCGAAAACTTCCACTGGTCAGCCGACGGATTAGATGTTTCTCACCGGTGCCAATCATATCGGTGGGCGTGTTCGGTTTAATGTGATGGGCGATGACCATGTCCGAGCAGGTTGTGGCGACCACAGTCTGTTTCAAGAGGCATTCCTGTTCGGCTGGTTGGTCTACGACGCAGGTTTCTCGCCCAAGTGACTGAAGACGAAGGCTTCGTGAATCCTACATTGTTCGCCAAATGACTACCCGCAGAGGTTCATCAGTCTTAACAGTAAACCGAACACACCCTGTGACATTACTTAGACGGAATGAGTCGTACTATACATAGCGTTTAAAGACGATCACGCTGCTAAAACCGGCGGATAAAACTCACGACTGTTCCAAGTTGAACGCCTCCAGCTGCTACGTTACGCCCGGTCTCTGAGTCCTTTCATTTCTGACTAAGTCCCAGGGTGTGCCATATCAACTTACCACACATAACATCTATGAACTCACTCGCAGTTGCAGTGAAACACGCATAGGTAGAACGAGCCTCATAAAAATGACACATAACTTGGGGTCATCAATCCAGCGACACGTGCATGGGACGCCATAATTTAGTGTAGTGTAACAAGACCTTTTATGACCCTCTTTCTCCAAGTTTGCTCTAGAAACCTAACAGTCAGACCTGTCCCCATTAACTTTGCGCTCGCAATGTGATCGCGCGCTTTCTTTATGCCCTCGGACCTGCATTCTGTGTGAGCATAAGCTGCAAATTTTGGATAACTCAATATATATATATATATATATATATATATATATATATATTGATATATTGAAGTAAAGTACACCCAGATTCATTCCATGCTACTTTGAGGCACTCATCAAAACCTAAAAATGCTTTTTTCCGATGAGAACTCTGTGATAATGCTGCAGTGCGAACTTCGTCTGGCGGGTAGTTCAGCACGGTTCATATTATAAACGCTCTTACTTGAGAAGTCCTCCCCTTATCCTGGATATTGTACCATATTTAATCCACATCAAAAATGTCGGGGATTTTTTTGCTGCAATTATCCCTAACACTCCAGATTATCAGTTGTGCATGCCGTATCCTGGACCTCCTACACTCAGCGCAAATCTGTTACGGGTGCCTGAGTGCGGGCTCCGTGTAACCGAATTATCACATCTGAAAAGGCGGTTTTCACGACTGGAAGATGTTTGGGATCGATTGGATAGTCATCGCTTCAGAGAGGTTTGGTAAGCAATCGTTGAGTTTATCGCTGGAAAACGTTTCACTCTTGATACAAAAGCTTCGTCAGGCCAAGTGAATAAGCTACCAGGTTGATCGGGTTTTAAGGCAGTCAGGGAACCAATCCATGAGATTTCTTATGACTGGGCGACTTGATCAGTGCTGGGTGTTGGTCTGAAGTTCTTGTTTGTTGGTTAGTGGGGATGACTAACATTTACGATAGATTGGTTAGGGGGATTGTATTCATGTTGAAACCGGATTTCGCAGCCTTGCTTTTTCGGTTTAGGACACCTTAATGGAATATTCATCTTAGGGGTTGTTCACAGTTTTAGTTTGCCTCTGTGCGTCGAGGGGTGCCGGGACATTTGGATTGGGGTTTTCGATCAGCCGAGATGACACGAGGCGATGTGCAGTTATCGGCAAAATGGTTTGGGTTTAATAGTACAAAATCCAAGCAGAGTAAGATCCAATTAACCACACCAATCCCAAACCAATTGACCCGGCACACCTCGACGAACACAGGCAAGCAAAATCTCTGAACGAGGAATATTCCATTAAGGTGTCCTAGACCGAAAATCAAGGCCGCAAAGTCCGGTTTCAACATGAAGGCAATCTCCCCTAACCAATCTATCGTAAATGTTAGTCACCCTCACTAACCAAAAGGAACCTCAGACCGACACCCAGCACTGATCAAGTCGGCTGATCATACGAAATCTCACGGATTGGTTCCCTGACTGTCTTTAAACCCGATCGACCTGGTTAATTACTCACTCGGCCTGACGAAGCTTTTCACACTTTGGGCGAAGTGATTGGTTCGTCCGAGTGGCTGTCTTGGTTGTATTGATGGGTTAACCCACGTATCAGGGTTTCCTATCCAGATGGCACTATGGACGCTTGAAAACTTCTGAGAACTTCCTTTTGATTACTTCTGAATAAATACAGCTTTGTAGAGACTGATCGAATGTACCTATCTTAGCCATAGATCCGAGGAAGCTAGATTGTTGATTAGATACCGCCTACTCATAACGGGTAAGTAGTATGTTTCAATTAGAAGTCGTGTCCAACGCAGCGGTTCAATGAATGATTTGTAAAGTAACGGAAGTAAAAAGGTTTCTTCAAACCGTCGTCAAGATACGGGGGGAGGGCTCAAATTTTGTAAGTTTGCTACGGCATGATTTAAACACATTACGGGCGATACATACTGAAATAGTCGATTCAATCTAGACTGAGTACTGAACTGATGCGATCGTTTTGGATTAATGAGAAAGAGGCCTGTGGTTCGCGGGAATAGTTATGGTGTATTTCATCACTTGTGCACCTCTCGGAAGTCGTGCGTCAGCATCCAGCAAGCTTCCTTATTTAAATGTTTGAGAATTAATAAGAAGAAATTAGTGCCTAAAAGTAAGATGATTATCACCGTGTCCTTCATATTGGCCCAGCCCGTCAGATATGCCTATTACGCTCGATCGATCAACTTTTACCAACGATTATTCTGGTCCGTTTTTGGAGAACTTAAGTTTAGCGGAGATTACGCCTGTAAGTCAAGTCAGTCTGTGATGAGAGCCGAGGGGCATTGTATAGCTGCTTGTTCCTGAGAGTTCATCAGCCGAAGAACCAGGGAACACGTGGCTTCATGATGTGAATCGCTTGATTGCAGTATGGTGAGTGATGCCGTATCCTATATGCATGTGAGCCAATCCCACTGCATATCAGCCAATCATCGCCGAATTGTTCAGTCTTGAACTAGGAGCCGGAGTTCGCGGGTCCGAATGTACCTGGAGAATCGAGAGATGCGACGTGCTGATGAACACCAATAGGGATGGAACAGATGCACAGTGCTTGTGAGCATTTCAGCATAGGCTGAGGTCACTGGCTGGCTGTTAACAGTTGACTTTCGTCCAAGCCCCCATGAACCGAGGTTCTCTCGAAGGTCAGTGGTTATCTTTCCTCTCTCGTAGTGACATTACGCACATCTAAGAAGCAAACTACAATTACTCGAAAAGGAATGCAAAGGAAGGTCTGATTGTTTCTACTACCTTTAGTTCGACTACTTTCCACAGACCGAGTGAGCCTTTTTTCTTTAAGTTATTTTTACTACCACCCGTTTCCTTCCTCGATTGTAATCAGAATATATTTTTTTAGCTCTTGAAGCGAAACAGCGGTGGAGAAAGAGCATCGCATCTTCAATCCGGATTCGACATTTTGGGATTGTGTACCAAATGTGATAAAACCATTCCAAGACGTTCAGATTGCGTAATCCTGAGAGTAAGTGAAAGTCTGTCGTCTGACGGTAGCATATACCAGGCTACATAACCCAGACAATTAGGCGTGTAATAGGTGACCTGTGCCCTAACTAGCGTGCTGACTTGCCTTTTCTCAGGTCTGCTTTCCCTTTTACTTGCAAGCAATCCTCATCCCCGGGTAAATTTGGAAAGAGCTAAATCTGTAACGTAATGTGCCTTGCGAAATTTTGACCATAGCTCAGTAGTTACTCGTGTATTTTTCGATAAAGGCATTATGTAAAATAACCGGGCGGTAAAGTCAGCGTTGGTAGTTGATCACATGACCGTTGCTCAGTTCGCCGAACATGGAAAGTGACTGGCAGACGTTTCGTCACCATTCAAGGAGGCATCATCGGTGCACACCCGACAGCTAGCTTGTCCAGAACGCAGAAATTCTAAGCTCAACACTAGACACAGTACAGTTGAAGTGCAACTACCTCAGTTTATCGGGACAGACTAAAGTTATGCAGCAAGTACAAGCGATTCAACTGGCCGGAGCAATATTGGCAAGTCAAGGTAAGCTGTCAGATAACAGAAAAGTTTTGAAGCCATTTATATGACCGTCCATCCTGAATATTACCTAAACTTTGATGTTGGCGGGAACATTGTCATGCAGGTGAACAAGCTGATGTCAGTGAGTCAATCAAATGTCGCTGTTGGTAGTTGATGAGATGGCTGTTGATCTGTTCGCCGGGCTTGGCAACTGGCTTGCAAGCGTTTTGTCCTAAGACGAGGAGACATCGTCAGTGCACAGTTGGGTGGGTGCTGCCATCGTAGCGAGCTGCGTTTATATAGTTTTTGAAGAGTACCAACTATCCTGTCATGTGATTGGCTAGCTCGTGCATGCCTTTCTTGTAATATTATTGGCCCGATCACGATTTGCACTGCGTGGTGCTCTGTATGTATCGTGTTCCGTTGGTTGGTTAGATGGCTGCTTTGTGGTGTGTCAGATCCGTTTTCGATTGTTCCGTTCCCCGTTTAAGTTACGTTGTGGTCTTCCTCCCTTGAATTTGGTTGGTTGCGATGGCCGTTTCTATTTTGGGCAGTTTCCTTCTCTCAGTCTGATTGGTCCGTTCGTAGTTTGTATCGTAGTCTCATCTTCTTGAGTTTGATTAGCCGCTTGTACTCCTTCGTTTGATGTAGTTTTTTCTTCTTTTTCTTCTCGAATTGGCCGAGTTGGTTGTGCGTAGATGGTAAGTTTTTTAAGTTGTTCTTTATCCTTCTTCGATTTGTCAGTTCGGTGGTAATCCGGGAAAGCGGATTGCTCTCCTCGATTGTTTTGTTTTGGTTTGTCTGCCACTTCTATACTGGTTCACTGTAGGTTGTTGTGCGGTTTTGCGTTCTATAGCTTCGTAGTTCTTTTGCTCGCACTGGTCGATAGATTGAGTAGATTGTAATGTGTTTTGATGGCTTTTTCAGTGTAGTGCCATACTTCCATGAATTCACGTTCGTTCTTTGTTCTCGCTTGAGCCAGTATGTGAACGGTGCTCCGGTCGAATTGGTATCTATCTTGATCTTCGTGTACGGAGATGATGGGATTCCCGATACAGATCACAACTCAGCGCAAATCGCGATCGGGCCAATAATAATACAAGCAGGGTATACACAAATTAGCCAATCACACGAGAGGATAGTTGATACTCTTCAAAGACTATATAAACGCAGCTACGATGGAAGCACTCATTCAACTGCACACTGACGATGTCCACTCGACTGTGGACGAAACGTCTGCAAGCCAGTTACCAATCTCGGCGAACAGATCAACAGCCATCTGATCAACCGCCAGTAAACATTCCCGAACTACCAATATTTCGACAAGTTGATATTACGCTATTGATTAATCAGAGGTGCTATGAGTGGTTGAATGGCACGCAGGCCATCATGTACAAGGAATGACCAATTGGTGTAGTTTGAAGATACAGGTGTGTGTAGTACGCCTTTGTCGGAAGGACGGAAAGGTTTCTATAAGTCCACAGAAACAATTCTGTGTTTGGGCTCGAACCTCTGTATCACCTATGAAACTTGGTTTTTTGAATGGTTTGGGTGACGGTTTGGGGAAGAACACTACTTTTAGTTTGACTGTGTGTAAAATGTGCTTCAGTACGAAGCAGTGAGAAAAATAAGGTGAAAGAATGGGGAAGTAAAACAATCATTCTAAGAGCTATTCCACGTTTAATGTCCACGTATAACGGTAAGGTCCGACTTGTGTTGCATTACTGTACGAAGTGAAAACAGTTCACACAACACATCTAGACTAGATGATCTAAAGTCACTATGGAAGTGTCAAGCCGACGTCTTGGCACAGATGGTTCACATCAGGTCCCAAATAAAGGTCGCTTGCGATGACATCAAGTTACATAGACTCCACTACGACACTATCCATTCGGAAACCATCCATTATTATCTTGAGCTGAGTAAAATGTGGTCTATGCCATCAAGGATCTCCGCATGGATTGTTCAGCTGTTCAACACAGTCTGGCATTGATCGGTGCACTGTCAAGCTGCTCTTCTACGCAAAGACAAGCCCTCCTCTAGCTAATCAGTGCCCACAATGATAAAATCTTCACTCAAAAATACGGACTACACACCGGTAACAATCCCGGAACATACACATTATAGTGGATGGACTGGAACTGACGGTCTCGCGGCTGGTTTACATCGAAGCTGTTCCACGAGCAAGAAAGGGTACCCCTCTTTTGAGCTGCATTTATCAAAACTGTTCAGATTAAATTATAGTTCTTCTGGGTGAGTTAGCTTTGTCTCAACTGCTTGAAGAACGTGGATATCGACCAGCTTCTTAGAACGCCGTCAAAATGAGAGTACATACGACTTAGGTTAAATTGCAATTTAGTTTTTGCCCTGTAAGTGAAGCCAAACTATGCTGAAAAGCCGACAGGTAGTGTACAGCCATTCCATCCTTATCGGTACTCTTCAGCAGTGCGCATCTCATCAAACTCCAAGGAGATCCGAACCCGCTACGTACCGGTCAGTAGTCTGTTTAACTCGAACTTTGGGAACCTCTGATTCCAACCCAAATGCTTACGTGCGCACTCTCTGTTTGCAGTCTGTTTTTGAAAACTGCAGACACAGCCGCAGTGGTTACTCCCATATTTTCGCCTCTGAAGGTGAAAGACGCACAACTGTCCACTGCTTGAAGTACACGCTGTTCGTGGATCTCCTTATCAGAGTGGAAGTCGTGAGTTATGTTCTGGTCGAAATACACAAACATCAGCAGACTTTATTCTAGAAATAACTATAGAAAAGGGGAAACGTCTGTTCAGAACGGTGGAGAATATTTGCAGTAAGTAAAAAGTCAGGAAAATCTGACAGAATAAGTGAAGCACTACGTTTGGTAACACTAGCGTTGTCCTTCAAGACTTCCCCAAAGTTGCTCCCGCAGCCCAACGCTGGCAAGATGTCGCCTTCCTTGCAGTTTGCCTTAACTTTTTTACTTGTTGTTGTCAATCTTGTTATGGTGGGATGACCAGCTAACTATCAGCGAGCAAACCCGTACACATTAGAAAAAATCTGGCGATACAGGTCCAGTTTCCGGTTGTTATTAGATTGCCCGATCTCAGAGGAACTTGCAGTCGGAATCGAGTTGGTTTGCCAAAAAATGATTTATGAAACTGCAGTTATCGGGTTACCTAATCGTCCTTTTTATCATAGCTGTTTCTCGGTGGCGGAATCAACAATTTTATGAGACAGTTGAACGAGATGAAAAGTTACCCGCTGAAATATAAGAGGTGCAATACAAGACGAGTTTGTTAACTCGTGACACGCGACAGCCGTTCTTCCCGCAAATCATGCCAAATTACATTACTGGCAGTCATATTTGAGGGCCTCTTGAGAAGGGGAGGTGATTTTAGTAGGTGTTCCGGGAATATTCTCCACAAATTCGGGGCGAATGAAGCCGAAAATATTGAACGTTATGTAGAACAATTGGACTGGTTGGATTACGGTTTAATGTGACCCTTTCAGTCCCCACAAAGATTACCTGCTGTGCCTACACGCTGAACAATAAATCTCGGTATATTGGAGTTCGAATTGAACTTACATTATTCCGAATTTTTTATCCTAACGAGCTGGTTGCACTTCATTTGACTTTATTCTGATGACCACCAGAGACAAACAGTACTCTACTTCTCGCCGTTGCCACGTAGACTGATCTCGCTTGTTGCAACACAGATGAAAATAGAAAATATTTTCACGGCCTACAAAATATCAATATACTCAAGTCAAGACAAGTCAAATGAAGCTTGATGTGTTTCAAGATGAATTCTCAGCACAATCAAGGAGAAAGAAGTTCAAACATGTCACGTGTGCCTTTCCTATGAGAAGTCATCACCCGATAAGCAAGTTGATACCGAATCACGTGAGGTTAAAAGCGTGACTAAAAATGATTCGTTCGTTATTTTGGTGGAGAGTAAATTAATCGAACTATGCTGGTCGGAAAGAGCGGTACTCAGCATCAGACGGAGAGTGGTGGGAACCTCGCTAGAGGCTTGTGGGATGAGCATAGCCGATGATTCCCAAAAAAGATGAAATGCTGAGCAGCGCTTTTTGACTTTTCAGCCTGGATCGCCTCCTCTTTCAGGAACAGATCGCAGTGGAAACTCAAAAATATCAACTCAGGTGCTGGTCATCCATAAGCTATACGAGACTTTGCGATACTTTGCGGCTACACACAGCTCTTAGTACTTTTCAGTGAGGAACTTTAAGTTTCCGGTTAGCTTCTCGAGTTCAACTGAGCGACAGCCAAAACCGCTGTATAGAGGAACGCAATAGACGGTATCAGATTCGGTTTTGACTTTAAGTCAAAAATTCGGAACCTACATATTATCTGTATCTGGGCACATACAAATAGTAAATAACGTGGGATTTGTGAGCGTCGCCAAACGAGGAAAACTAAATCTAGTCGGTCATTACTGGAAGGGTCTTCAGATGCCGTCGATGCAGGACCAGATTTTTTAACAGTTCCTTCTGCCATTATCATTGTGCTTTGTATTTGCAAGTCAAGAAAGTGATGGGATGGCGGACTTGACTGGACGGAGAATTCAGTTGAGTAAAGACCTAAAATCTTGCGAACTGATGGGAAAATATCGTATTAATAGTTAAATGTTCTTGTCCATCGATCGGCAGAGTAAATTTTATCCAAACAAGCGCTCTTCTCTATGCACGGAACAGCAAGAACGACACTGTTATCTGAGGTAAATTCGTTTCCTGAACTCTAAGGCATCCTGGCTGTGTTAGAGGAACTTACCTCTTACGGAACAAATGTTCCCACTTAACTGACCAGTTATTCTTCTAAATGATGATTGCACGGTTTCAAATGTAATCAAATGTAGATGTGAGTCTTTGTCTATTCAGTTGATGATGGGGCAGTATGCCGAAAGGTTGGCAGCTGGGCGACGCTTATTGGTTGTTGGTCTGTTCGCTGAACTAACCAGCTGGCTTGCAAACGGTTCAATACATATCGATGGAACATTATCTGTGCTCACCTACTTATGCTGCCTCCTCAAGTGAGAACCATCAACCAAACTTAGTGAACAGATCAGTAGACTGCGGATAGGGGGAATGACAGTTTCTGCTCAATGTAGATAAACAGCCGACTGTGATTGATCAGTCAGGAAGTTTTGTATGATTGATCCTCAGTCCTTGCGGGCGACCTGACGATCACAAGAGGTGTAGAATTTCATCGGATCTCTTTAGACCTACCGTAAAAATTTGGACTAAGACAACAGCATTCTCTCTCATGGCGAGGCCTTTGGGATAAAACTACACGTCCACCTCACAAATCCTTGAGTGTGTCTGTGAACAGAATAGCAGGAAATTTTTGGAATCACTGCTCTGATGTTTGACCTTTCTACAAGAAGGCTTCCCATTGACGGAGATAAGTGTTCGAGAACCACATGTCTTGTTTGTTAGAATTGGCTGCTGGCCAAATCGAGCAGTGTCTATCCTATGAGCGCATCAAAGACCCTCGTGGCATGTAATTTGTGATGATCGATGGAACAACCCGGCATAAAAGGCTACCCCATCCAGAGGAAATAAGTTCGCCGTACGACAAATTCATAAGGTGAACAAAAAAAATATTTTAAAGGTTTGTCAGCCACAACTGCTGCCGGAACAAAGCAAGTGTCTGGCACAAATTAGCGTTTCAATGTGATGGGGAATTTACAGCATCAAAAACCAGGAAATTCATTGAAATTAAAGCAAACACATAACACAGAAAGTTCGAATCACAAAGTAGCCATCAGGTATGGCATACATCAGGCCGAAAAACCGGCAAAATTAGAAATGAAGGCGTATTGATTGATTTTGCCCAGGGAAGTGCAGGATATTCTGTCTAGGCTTGGGCAACTTGGCAGTATCCCAACCCTCATGCTTCCTTCGGGTGTCATGATAGCTAGGCACCGAAAGGGTTCTACAGCTGAACGAATATTTTTATTAGTTTTTAAGAGCAGGATGCAAGCACATTTGTCCACGACAGTTAGTCAAGGTTATTATAGTAAGAAATGGACGGGCAGAAACGAAGTAACGTGTCTTCCACACAGCCGGAGAAAACAATGCATCTGAAGTAGAAATTAGTATAATAGAAAATTTCGGTCATGCACAACGAAGAACTTTGTACTAATATAGCAGTGAAGTTAAAGGCACACTTAGCAGTTACGTTCAGAAGACGCAGTACCAATCTAGTCTACGCTTTTCATAGCTGAGACTTCTTTATCCGATACATGAGTCGAGTAATTTTCAGTACCATATAGATGGTCAAGAATTCTTCACGGACAAAAAGTTATAATTGTTCATTTGAGTAGTAACTGACTCACCAGCTATTCATCGTCGTCTAGGCTGCAAAACATTCTGCTTTGTGTGGTAAACTGCGCTGTGTATTGTGAAGCGAGGGACAAAGAGGAGAAAACAAAAAGAAGGGATTTCAGCATCTTTGAACAGCTGAAAGATAATCTTGCTCAAACTAGCTTTTATCCAGATGCATCATTGACAAAAGACCACGAAAGTATCCGCGGGACTGACCTGGAGGCCTAATCGTCTGCTGGAAAGCAGTATTTCCCATCCTAATCCAGTCGCAGATGTGAACTTTATACGACAATATTAGTGGGATATTAGTGCGGTTGTTTACAAGATAGTAGCACTCAGCAGGATTTAGCCTTGAGCATAGAGACGTTTGAAAAGCCCGTTAAACACACAGAAACACGGGCTAGCCGTATCATTTTGAAAAAGGAAGAATCGTCTTTCGGAAATAGTTTAGATTGCAGATAATGTTGAGCAATTCAAGCGAACGGCTTGTTCAGGCGATAATCTGTGGAAAATCAGGCGAAATCAAGTAACTATGCCATGGCCACAGAACAGGGCGTGAGCGCAAACAACTCTACCGTGTTTCCTGTTCTTTCGGAAAGAAACGAAAAAAGCTATGCTTATGCTGGTATGATTAGGGCATGGACGGCCCGAAGCAGTCTCAAATAGCGATGTGCATGTGTAGCTCTGTGAAAGCTCGTTTTGTTGCAGTTAACTGGTCTCTTGGGCTGTCAAATACTGTATCTTCAGTGAGGTTTGTATTGCACGCTTTACTATCTTCATTGGTTTAACAATTGGTTGTAGGAGTTATAGAATCCACATTCGTATCACTCTCGTTTAAACAATCCTCCTCTTGTCATTTATGTGAGTCCACAGCAAAAGTAGGAGCACTGAACTCGAGTTTCGCTTTATTAGGAGCGCGCATTGTTGGCCGTAACGGGATTCGAACTCTGGACACCTGACCTACGAGGCCGGCGTGTTACCCTTACTTCACCTGTGCACGCTGGACGCACAGGAATCATTAGACGAACGTGTTCACGGTTGAGGAGTCTAACTGGTTTGCCCGACGCCTGTTTAGACCTGAGCTGGTAGAACAGTGATAGCACGCCCGCATCGCATGTCAGAAGTCCGAGTTCAGACTGCGGTACGGATAAGGATATACACTACTGATGAGCTCTAATAACAACGAATCTCGAGTTCAGTGACGAGTTCTCGTGACGAGTCTCGAGTTCTGTGACGCGGGCTCATCAGAATAATTGTTTTAGGACAGAAGGACTACTCAGCGTACGAGAGTGATGTGAGTGTGTGCATTTCGTACTGTTTGGAAGAATACTTTCCAAACGAGAAGTGACCGGCTTTGTGGTTCATTTAACAAGCATTATTGTGAAAAATAATACCGATTTACGATCCGTATCAAAAGTATTCTTTGCCAGACGAACCCTTTAATGTCGTCCTTAGTTACGGGAAAAATCGAACACCTGCCCACCGTATACTTTCGAGCCTGCAGTCAGTCAAAAGAACCATCAGAACGGTTTTTTAATCGAGAGAGATTTAACATTTCAAAACTTCGGACCTTAATGGCAGCTAAACTGATATTTGAACCAGACACTCGTTCACCAAATCCATCGAACTCATGGGTGATGTCTTCTGCGCAGTGATTCGCAAGACATACCACCGCTCCTGGAAGTGGTTGCCCTCGTTTCTGATAGCATTCTAAGCCATTCTTGGTCAGACCATCGTTGTGTATGCTCTAGCAGAGTGGCCTGTTTCCAGAGGTACCTCTGTTGGAAGTATGAGTGTAGCAGACCGGTATGAAACATATCCTGCTAAGTTCTGACGAGTTCTGTAGTGTGAAGAAAATTGGGGAGCAGACAGTGCATAAGAGGATTGTGCGCTGGGATGTATGAGAAGTACGGACTTCGCGCACTAGACCCTGTTATTGGAGGATGTTCTTTGAAAATAAATCAGTATCGTGCACGTTCCCAGGACGAGGGAAATGGGTTTCTCTTTTTGGAAAGGGAGGGAGTAAACTTCTCAAATTCACTCCAGACCAAACAGAAAAGCACAGGTTGAACATCCTGCTGTTATTATGCATCAGTCAGTTCATCTCCACCTTCTTGACGTCCTGGTCTTCCTTTAGTCCTAGTTCCAAATGCATTTTAAGGTAGTACGAAACCTGTGAACTGTCGATGGAAACAAAGTGAGCCGTTTAAATTTACCACTTGCGGAATCTTTTTTAAAAAAATACTCACCTTCAATTTTTAAAGAACTCTCCTCTGAAAACTTTTGGTTGAAGCTTTTCACGAGGTCCTTTGTATCCAAATCTTCCTCTTTCTTCAACAATTCGTGCACAACCAGTTCTACGTTGCCCACAGCAATCATGTTTGCTGACTGGTCCGCATCTAACCTTTCTATCCGGGTGAGTCCAACGACGTCATCCCAGTCATTCTTATCGATAAATTTCTTCAGCTTTAAGTAGAAGGCAGAAATCGAAACGCAAAGAATTGCAAAGTTCCAAACTAACCTGTGCATTATGAAAATACCTTACCAATGTTAAGATGAAACCTTTGGCCTGAAAGTCTGTGTATATGTGAGAGACAGATAGAGACAGTGTGAGACATACTACGTCGAAGCTACGGCGCTTTCTGCACGAGGAAATATGGTTCTTACTCAGTGAAAAAACATCTTGTAGATCAAACAACCGGAACGCAATTGAGAAGTCATCGCTTCAGAGGTGCTTGCTAAACAATCGGTGTAACGACCCCTCTGTGATCTTACGGACCTATAGAATTGGGAACACTATTTGGACAATACGGTACATGTCATATTAACAGAGCATCGCGTGTAATTTCCCAGTGCAAGAGCGTTGAGACGTTTGTGCCGAGACTCTAAAATTTTTCTTGAGGAGCATTTTAGAAACTCAGCAGTACATTTAGTGTTGCGAGCCAATTTGAGGGCTCACAGTTGTCACCGATCTGCCGGAACCCATTCACTGTGGACACTAAAACATGTAACACGACGTTCATTGGTAGTTCGTCAGGTGACTATCGATCTGTTCACTGAGTTTGACAGTTGGCTTGCGACTGATTCATCACTAATCCAGCTGACTTGATCAGTGCATCGATTGTGGTTTTAAGGAAACTAGCCAGTACGATCCCGGGAAAATATGCAGTGTCCTGAGCCTAGGTGGTTTCTTGATTTCGGGAGTTCCTCATAGCCTTCAAAAATCAGAAGCATTACTGAGTAAAGAATGAATACCGGACAGTTTATTAGACTGGATTAGGTGTCGAACGCGTGAGCTTTTTTTCTTCAGTGGTGCTAATCACACCCGTTGCTTCAAACTGAGACTTTCCTGGTGAAGCACTTTCCTATGCCACTTAAAGAAATGACAGTAACAACATGCCTGGTTGAGACGTTGCAGTCAAACCGGGAATATCTTCAGGAAAAATTGAATACTCACCTGTGACGCAATTTGCGTCTTTTGAATTAGTCCCAAATAACTCGCATTTGGAAGTAACCTCTACTCTATCGTTTTTTTGTTGTAGCTAGTTTACTTACTGCCCCTCACCGCAAATAGTCGAATCATATTTTGATCCAGGTAAATGAAAAAGTCAGTACGAAAAAAGGTGGGCTGACATTCTGTAGTAAATACATGGTGGAAGAACCAAATCATTCGTTTTGAGAAATCATATGTCAAGAGCAAGTCGCATAGGTGGTCCTGGATGTTGCACAACACTGTGAATGATTGAAACTGCCGGGCTAGCTTTCTGCAAGTACTCCCATTTGCGAAAGAATTCGCTTTTGACAGGAGGCTCAACTGAATCCAGCCGAATCTCTTGTTTATGATGGTCCGTGTCAACTGATTGTACTGCACCAGACAGCCTCGCGTTTCAGCTTGTACGGCAATCTGGAAGTCGCAGTAAGTTGCTGCATTCAGTTGAATCTCTTGCCAAAACCAAATTCGTCTGCAAATGAGAGAATTTATCAGAATATGTTCAAGTTGAGCTCAAAAAGGACATAAGGTTGACGGAAACCAGGGGACTGCGCCTACCTGATGAGCTCCAGTAAGGGCGAAACCGGTCGTTGGCTGTTGAAGATTTCTCAGCAATCTTAAGAGCAGTGTAATACGCCTATAAAATGTATCGTGATGTCTAGAATATCATACCAAATGAAACATGAGACGGCCTCGTGCAGCACACTCAGTTGCTCAAGACCATCACAAACGAGAGGTTCAGCTGGGGTTCAGTTGGGCCTCCCGTGAGAAACGAATTTGTATGCATGTGAGTGCATATACCGCATACTTGCTTCATGTACACTTAATCCGTAATATCTAGACTGCGCACTTTTGTTTCCTAACTGATCCGGATCAGTTGATTTTGGTGTTCGGTTGAACAGTAATCCAGAAGGATAAGAAGAACCAACAACAATCGCTCAGTTGTTGAAATGATGTCCTATCCTTGCTTCGTAACACCACAGCTATCGGAAAGATGTCACTATTTTACAGATTTAAAACCGCTAAATCGACGGATAGTGACAGACAGCGATGCACTTTATGAACAATCATTTACGTAGTTTTATGGTGACCGGTTGGTCATTTGCGCTTCACTTTCAGACATGACATCTCAATGTCTGGTAGTAGGAACATAGATTTTCCCCATCAAATTCTAAACTTACAATTCTACTGGCTTGCTTGATGGCACTTCGAAAATCAGGATTTGCTGAATTCCAACTCAAAAACTTTCCCTTTCCTTTCTTGTTATCGCCATCTTGTCCTTTTTCTTTCTCGTCCTCCTGACCATCTTCGTCTTCGCTTTCTTGCTTCTCCTGATCGTTGTCTGCTTCCTCGTCCCCCCCTTCGTCATCAACTCCTCGTTTGACCCTCTTCTTTACAGCATCCTTCGTCCTTCCCACTTCATCCTCCCCCTTTTCTTCTTCCCCTTGTCTTTGTTTTCCTTCTTCGTTTTCATCATCTTCATCTTCATCTTCCTCATCCTCTTCATTTTCGCCCTCGTCGTCCTTGTTTCCACCATTCCGGAGGATGGGGATTCGGATTCGCGCACCTGATAAGAACAAAATCAGTCAGTAACAACATAAGATTGTCGGCGTTGGTAAGGTGTTGTACTTTAGGCTTTATATCGCATCGTTCAAGCTAACGAAAATTGTGTCAGCTAGAGGATAATGTCTTTTCTATTGAGGCTGTCGAGGGAGAATTCACAACAGTTAGTAATGGCTATTTCTCCACATTATCATCCTAGGACGAGGAAAAGCAAACCATTCACTTACCTGCACGATCTGATCTGGTAGTCAGTTGCTCCTGTTGGACTGTTTACACTGGTCATGTTTTCATACTGCGTTTGCAAATTCCCAAACCTGCTCATACTGTTAAACTGGAAGTAGTTAAATGTCTAAATATGTGGCAGATGATCCGTCCACTAATCTCAGCAATTCGATTGCAAACGTTTTGCCAATAAACGAAAAGGCATCGTCAGTGCGCGTTAAGCTGGGTATTTCGTTCAGTTTTATTTGCGTTCATATAGTTTTCGAAGAGTAATCGTTATTTCAGTCTAATAAGTGAAGCTAATCAATGCTGAAAAGACGAGAAGCACCTTACGGCTGTTTCCTATTTATTGAAAACCATCATCTATCTCATACTCGTGACCACTTGACAGCACTTTGAACATTTAACCGTTTGGCTACGAGCGGCTAATCAACAGTGAGATTGACTCGTGTCTAGACAGGATGAGCGGTGCTGTGACCCTTCTGAGTGCGAGTTGTTCTCACCGTTGATCAGCCACTCGTGGTCGAAAGGTTAAGTGTTCACACTACTAACTGAGCTTTTGCGAGTTTGGATCTCCCTGAATTTTTGTGAAGTTAGCACTCCTGACATGTCCCGATAAAGGTGAAACTGTTGTGCAATGCTTCTCGTACTGCACTTACAGGACGAAATATCCTGCTACTCCCAGGTTGCTGCTATAAGTTACTTCCCCTAGGATCCGGCATTATACGTCTTTCGTATGGGTCTACTAATCCCAATGACGGCGAAATAAAATAAATGGGGATTCAAAGATTTGTGATGAGTCGCTGTTTCACCGTTTAAATTTCTAATAGACTTCATAAGTAGTGTCGTATCATAGGAAATACTTCAGTATCTCGAATATCGTGAAGTATTCTTTGTGCAGCCCACTCGCTTGAAGAGATCAATATGAGTCCCAGCTGATCCTTATGTTATGCATGTAGGTATTTATCTGACATCACTTTTCTATGAGCGTAGAGTAGGGAATTCTTCACTCTTCTACTGCGAACGAATTCGTGTGAACCCACCTCCATGAGATAGGGGTGGGGGACTTGCAAATCGCACATCACGGACGGATGTGGGGTTAGATAGCGGTCATTCGTCACGTGACGAGCCATAGGATTTATGCCTCATTATGATCTAGGTGCCCCCATAGCTAGGTACGTCTTGGATGGATCATTTGTATAGAAAAATTCCGGTGACTGCACAAGAAATGGACAAAAAGGAACTGTTCGACGTTTCGACTATTGAGACTGGGATAAAACTACCACAGCTGGTGGCCTAATATTTGCCAGAGATACACCCTGTGGTGTGTATCTCTTGTGCGCACGCAAGTTCTGCATGTTTGGTTGCATGGACAACGTACAATAGTCCATGGGACTGATGTTCTGAGTCCCGTACAGTGAATTCGACTTCTTCGAGTGGCTCACACCGGACGAATTGGTGGAGGATAACTTGATGCTGTATGACTTGTTGTCTTCTGAATGATCAAAGGCTGCGATGGCTGAGTTCTAGGGTGTCCCATTTGCCGGCACTTTTAAAAATCCGAGAAAGTCACCCATGTTCGCTGATTCGAGAACTTAGTTGGCCGGTGATTTATCCAAAATGAATGGTTTTCATAATCGGTGCAATCACAATTGGCGCATACAAAAACTTATAAGATATCATACAGAATCTCCATTCAAAGCCATGCAACATGAGGTGGCCGTCTATTGAATTTTGTGAGTTTTTGCCTGGTTAAATGACACCTTCAAAGTCTTTCTAAACCAGTCAGTCAGTCTACAGATGATGAGAAATTGGAGGTTCAAACACGACCGGGATACTAGCAACCAAATCTTTGAATGGATCCCTACTTGGATGGTCGCATCACCTGATCTCTGAATACTAAGGGCCCATGAGGAATCTGGTTTTCTGGTAGAAAATCGCAAATACGCCATAGCCTAAATTCGGCGTTTTCAGACAGACACGCTGAATTCGGGAGTGAAAAAGCCGTCATCAACTGACTCCAACTTTGACCAACCTGCAGTTGTTCTAGATGACAGGTTTTTCACTTAAAATTGAGACGATTGAGGGTCTTAGGCATACGCTGTAGGCAAAAGCCCTAGATAAAGCCTCTGAGGGGACAGCAAACTGGATGCGACCGCTTGCCTAAGGGATCGGGATGCTCTACGTCCCCATAGACATGTCAGCGTAAGCATATACACAAACTGGAGTAAATGGTGACAGTCTAATTAGTCGTGTGCGCGAAAATTAACATTTGTGTCACATCCTTTCGACGGAACAGGCTACAAGTACTTTTGCTGAAAACCCTTCTCCAGTCCACGACCCTTTGCGCTCTTTTGGGGCTCATCAGGTAGTCGCGGTTCTCGAGTTTCCGTCAACCTTACGTTTTAAATCCAACGCAATTCATGAACTACACTCTGCTACACACTGGTTTGGTTTTAACGGGAGAGTCAGCTTAATCTCTTGTTTAAGGTATCTTTAACTGAATTTGCTACTCAAAGGCTCAGCCGGATTCAAAACGTTGCATTACGTCGTCTCGACAGAACACACCAGCCATATAAATTATTTGGTTTCAGATATGAGACCTCGAATCACAAGGCCGATTTGGAATACCGGATCAATATAATACTCAGTGCCATGAGTATCATACCGTGATTTGGCTGGCGAAACCTTCGATGGAAATTGTTCTGTGATTCAGTTACATTGTTCAGATTATGAGGTGGGAGGGCTCTGTGTCCTCTCCGAAACTTAGATAAATCGGCGTTTTTCCAATTAAATGTTCCAGGCGAGGTTGCGAACAGCTTCCTGGTCTTACTGGATGGCTAGCGGTCGCTTGGTCAGGGTCGCTTTGTGCGCAGCCTTGTTACATGTACGACCTTGATGTTGACGTAAAACTTCGGAAGATAAGTTATAGATAAATCAGTTGTTGAGATGCAACACCAACTGATGCACAAAACAGATGTTTATGATAAACTAGTCGGATAGATCTTGCAACATTCTGTAAACAGTCTAAACACACTAATAAAAAACGAAGAAAGCCCCCAGATGTGTCTCTTTTTTCGTTTGCTGTTTCTGGACTCATCATTACGAAACTATTAGATCGGCGTCAGTTTTATAGAGGTTTGTATCAGGATGCTTTGGACGATAGTTATGTCTTACCCACTGTGAAAGTTACACGAACGGTGCATCAATAAAGAGAAGTATGGCAGTTCTTGTGAAATTCAAGCTCCTAAGTCAAATGGAGGTAGCACTTTTGGCGGAGCAGCCATCGAGTGTGCGCATAGTTGGTGTCTTTTTCGCATTTACTTCGATTCCAAATGTTACGCAATAGTCAACAGATAATTACAGAAACGTAATCGGATAACAATCAGGCTTCGTGAAAAGAATGGACGTACTCAGTTTGGCAATTGGATGCTCCGTCTTTGTACACTTGACTTTGGGCCCTTGGGTCAACAAAAAAACGTTTAATGACAATGAGCAAACTTAACTCAGATGAGAAGCGCACTGAAAAATTTAGCACCGGCGTCGACGACGATTAAGAACCCACATAACATGAACGCATCCAGACGATGCGTTGTGGGTAGTCCGTTCAAAAATGTCTAATTGGGAGGTGATAAGCCCAGTCGTTCACATGATAAGCTTTTTCTCGTTCAGAAAAAAATACACTTGAACACATTTTACCGGCAACGTGCTACTCATGAGGTTGCTGATAACGGTTCGACAAGCCTCGACTCTACTCGCATCTGAGTCAAATTCACAAGGAGGTATCAGAGGGATTCAAAAAGCTTATTTAATCACGCTGTCACACTAAAGATGCCCAGACTATGATCATCACTCGGCAGGAACATATGCGGTCCCGCGATATGAATTCTCTCCGACTGGGTGATTAGTCCGTAAAACCAGACCAATATGTGGGTGACACCGCAACGTACTTGTGTAATCCTGACAGTTTACACCATCTGACCTGTTTTCAGGTTTCTACACAAAAGTAGGCGTTAAATTAGCATTTTGTGCACGGTCACCGAGAATGCATACACAAACGGATACTGAGACCCACGTCCTCAAAGAGTATTAAGGGCTTTGCTCGACTAGGTATACAAATTAAATTTTTCTAAGGTAGATTCTACGTGTCATGTGTTGGAGAATATGGCCACACTGATTTTCCATCGAAGGATTATCGTGTAAGCGGAGGTTGGGATCACTGCAGTTCAGTCATACTCCATCAGTTGACAGTACCTCTTGGATCTAGCAGTCATGTATGATATCATTGTTTGAAATGACCTTGAAGGTTGAAATAGTGTCGTTAATGATGCTGTACGGTTATTCCTTGTTCATTACCTGAACTCTGCGGACCTTCAAGGACTCATAAGTTTAGTTTACCGATGGTGCTAGTCCTAGCCACGTCAAACTCACCACAACATAAACTGGTACGCTATCTGGTTGATGTTTTTGTTTCAAGCGGCCGACGAATACAGGGTCGCACACTTGCTGGACCTTGCTGACGAGTTAGAAAGCTGTAATCTTAAGGGGAGCACAGATGTCCGGTGGACGTGCGATCGCGTTTTACCAACATAAGGCTGCATAGAACCTCCGATTTTGTATGTATCCTAGCTGAGTCCAGTAACTTTCTCTTCCAATTCTGAGAGATCTTCTCGAAAAAGTACTACCGTTGAGCACTGAAAAACTTAGTTTCAAGTTCTTGAACTCGGCTTATCAATGGGTCCATGTCTCGCTATGGGCAGCCCACCGGACTAAGGTCTACCTATTTTTTCATGATAAAAATAGACAACACATACGGTGTATTTCAGAATTGGCATACTATCAACCCTAGGTTGATGATAAGCTGGTGCTAGATAGAGACATGAAACGTATTCTTTAGGTTACGTAGAGTATGGACAGTGTTCACCCTAATCTTACTATAACCAAT
>SJOL01001648.1:100189-111625 GCA_004794785.1 Opisthorchis felineus | reverse complement strand
TCTGTCTATTTAGCTGTTTATCGATCTTTCTATTCACTCATGCATCTATCCCTCTGGGCGGTCAACCAGCTCACTCACTAATTACCCAAATAACTATCCAACTACCTGACTAGCTAACTGACCGATTGAATAACTATCTAGTAGCTAACTTACTAACTAATTAACTAAGTAACTAGCCAACCAACAAGAAGACTGATTAACTATGTGACTGGTTAGCTGACGAATTGCTCAGTACGTATAGAACCGGCTGAATAGCTAACTAACTGCATAAGTGACCAGCTGCTACTTATGCACAGATCTACTTGTCTTCTCCGTGTAAACCTGTCTGTCATTCTAACGGATGTGGTGAAACGGCTTTCCACTTTCACATCCACGTTATTCCACTGGCGTACATTGACTAATCATTTATGCGTGATAAATGACTGGCCTTGAAAATAGTAATGAGGGCTTCGGTCGGGTGTACAGGAGAAAATAACTGACAACAATGACCTGAAGTTGAAGCTTCTTAGCATAGGGAATACAGTTGCAGAGCAAAACCTCCTATAAAAGTTCCGAATCTCTTCATACTACCGACGGCGTATAAGTATCTCAGAAAGAAAGAATAATCCACGAGTTACGTGAACCCTTGATCAGCAAAGCCCTCATTCGTACAGCACTCACAGTAGAACGGGTAACCTCATAACGTGGATGTTGCTATGAGGTCGTTGGTTTGTTAGCTGAGCTGAGCAATTCGATTGTGAACGTTTCATCACCAATTGAGGTGATATCATCAGCGCGTTGTTAGGGTGCGTAGCGACGGGTTGTTGCTATATCCTGTCCGAGTGCAATTTAATCACACTGGTGATCATCCCGTGGTGGCCGAACGGTTACGTGTTCAAACTGCTCGCCGCGAAGTCACGGGTTCGAAACTCCTTATTGGAGTTTCGTAAAAAGCGCACTGCTGACGATTCTCAATATGGATAAAACAGCTGTACAATTGCTTTCGATTTTTTCCCATAGATGAGCGTCGCTTACAGAACGAAATCTCAGGTTGCTGTTAACACATAGTAACTAGAACAAGCGAGCCTTTTCAAATCTCCGATTTAGAAAATTAGTTTTTCATTCCTTCACGCTTCTTTCGGCTTGTTTTCGGTTTATCGTTCCTTCCACTGTTAAATACAACATGCTGCATAGATTGGTTCGAATAAAACCAATGAAGCCCTGCACACATTGTGAACACCCATTTGAACGGACGAGTTTTTTTTTCAAATTATCGGCTTCACGCTCTCACGTAGGCAAGTGCACATTTGAGCTAAACGGTGTATGAATTTTTGTCCACCCGAAAATGGTCCAGAATCGGAGATGTGTAACTAGAGATAAGGTGGGATTTGCAATAAGTCAAGTCAGGAATCGGGACCGCTGGGATTGGGCAATTGGTCTTTTGGTTCCTCTGATCACTGACTGCTTGTTCCAAGTGTTTGGGATTTGACCAAACGATACCCACATTCGAACTCTGTTGAACGCACAAATAAGACCTGGGAATCTCCCGATAGCTGCAGATTCTGACGTGTTCAGCATTCGAATCCTGGCTCCTTGTGGTAACTTGAGACTTTATTAAATGGAAGTATTCTTATTACAGTTATTACTGTTAGCTTCTAAAAATCCTTTAGAGAGCAAAATGGCATTTTTAGATATGCTTTCGGACATTTTTAAGTGATCCGGCTGATATAGCGGCCTAAGAGCCTATTTGACGAGCAAATCCAGATGATGGCTTGGCGGGGTATTTGAACGTTTAGATATCGACAGCTGGTGAACTTTAGGCAGCCAGGTTTGGAAGAGCACGGGAACATCTGTGTACCCATCTTCCCGTGTAAGTCAGTTCCGGGATAACTGGTTTCCTTGAAACCACCTAGCTAGATAGTTTACTTTCAGATGGACTTAATTCGGCTTCGACTACAATCCATAACGCCAGTGATTATTACATGGCATGTTTTACAGTCGATTTATGTCTCATTATTGTTCTGTCCATTCAAGTCTGTCCAACCAAGTCTCATCAGCGTTCTGGTAGAGTATTCTGGTTAGTCGAATGCTCTTCCCACCGAATCAGCACAATTTTACTAAGACAGACAGACATGCATGTTCTACATTGCAGTTTGGCTCAGTTGTAGTTAACAGATTCATCCACTGGCGACTTCGTTTTTTTTGGAGGTGAAGTTACGAGGAGCGTTCATGTTGATGTTTGAAATTCCACTTTAATGTATTTACTAAAACTGACCACACTTCGAACTCACATGCAGATTTCTGATGCAAGATTTTTAGTCCTGGAAGCCCTGTATTCTCAATCTTAAGGTTAATCTCTTTGGAACCTATGGGTACATAGATCCTGCAAACAGCGAGCAGGTAACCGTCTGTCTCCAGGATATCGGCAACGTCGAACGGCAGTTCTTCCGCTTTCTGTCAGAATGGAAGGAAATAAATAAATAAATTCTGAGCCATTTATCTTCAATTTCGTTGGAAGTGCCAAATATGCGGACAAGCACTCATGTCTACTGTTGCAAACCACGAATAGCTTATTGATTTCTGGCTAAAAAGCGTAGGATCGTCTCAAAATGCCCCAACCATGTTTCATGCGCGGGTTATTCAAGCGTCACATTGTCAAGACTGACGAAAATCGTGCTGTTCATGCAGATGAGAACAACTGGAGGATTGGGATCAAATTAAATCAGGATTCTTTGTAATACGCAACCAAATTGGAAATACAACTAGCTGAAAAAACTATGGAATGTTTTACATGAAAGTCCCCCAACAACTGTGCCTGGATGTTTAGTACCTCTTTAGAGTGCACCCAAGCGACTGCGCTGGAAAATTAAGTTGCAAACATTCTATCGACTTTCAAGTTGGCATTGGAACTTGTGACTGCATCAGTTTACTTTAGGTGTAATCAACCAGACCGGCTTTTTTGCCTCAACCAGTAAGTTTTTGATGGATGTCACAGTTGCTTGGAGAATTGATCTTTGTTCGTTTGCCTCCACAGCGTATCATGTCTCTTCCACTCATTGGTCTGGTGGCTTTTCCTGACTCATGTCCCCGTTGAGGTGATTGCGTTTTGTTTGTAGTGCTTTACGTATACAGGGTCAGTTTCTATGTAAATTGTTCGATTTCACTAGGGATTATCAAAACATTTCTAGGGTCTTCATGTCACTTCAAAAGGATTTAAGTTTTGTTCGTGAAAACATGTACACCTCTCAATTTCCAAGCGTGAAATCCTTTTGGTTGGCCGCATTGTATTCTTTTATCTATGTAGAAAATCCCCGCCTCTGTGTGACCACTTCGTGTAATCGTTTTGTCACGGGACGTTATTTCGTCGGTCTTGTTGTAACAGGCTTCTGGCTACCATGATGATGAGAATTTTTTAATTGAGGAACCGGTCAACGAGCGGCCGCGTGATGTAGTTTCCGTTGTTGAGAGGTGAGTGCTGAGAGGTTGAGAGGTGAGGGAGGTGAGGTGCTATGTCCTGTCTAAGTGGGAGCCAATCACACTGGTTGTCAGTCCCTCGTTGCCAAACGGTTAAGTGTTCAACCACTGGCGAAAAGGTCGCGGGTTCAAAACTCATGAGGCGCACACTGCTGATTATTCCCAACAAAGGCGAAAGAGTTGCACAATGCTTCTCGGCCTTTCACCAAAGAGTAGCTTCACTGAGTGGGTGAAACCCCTATGGAATATTACCAAATCTTTTCATATCATGATGAATCAATACGCAACTCAGGGACAGGATAATTGTACTGGACGTGTAAAACTTCATTCTGAGAAGTCTTCACTCGTGGATGTAGTCAATACCATGATTTCCCTTGATTGCGTTGGATATGCAGTGAATTTATATACGTCCCGAATATATGGAAAAACACTCCGCTTAGGTGATTAACCATGCTGCTGATATTGTTGCTGTCAAAGTGCCTTCTTCTTCTTCTAGATCCTTTCTGCCGTTTGTGTCGTGTTAAAACACATGACAGGTAATTTCCAGAAGCTGTCTGAGCTCTTTTGTACCCAAATTCATCCATCCCACTGAACAGAGTTTAATTGCGCATTTACTTTTGGGCCGAAGAGTGGCTGCTGTAGTAACTTAGGCGCTGTTCAGTGTGTCTACTTCCGATACAGCATCAAGAGGGACAAAAGTTCAATTTGGAAAACTTGAAGATTTTGTCCCAAAGATAAGCAAGGCGGGAAATATAGCATACAGAACCATATTACTCGTTAACAGGCAGTTTTATCGCGAACATCGTCACTCGTCACTGATTGGCTCCTGGGATGTTCAATCGATCGCTGGCTTTTGTGACCTGCAGATTCGGCGGAATTGGTGATTCTCAGTATTCTTCAGACGTTCTGGATGTTTTTTTTGAAACCTGACCGTTCTGACATCTAATAACAACTAGTTTTTTCAGTGAACACACTATGAGTATCACTCAAGTGGTGGTAATGTGAGGAAAGTGTCTCACAGAATGACTGTTTTCCTGAAGTTCACTCATCTTTGGACACGCGAAGCGACGATTTTTTTGCAACACTGTTTGGAATTTCAACTAACTTATGAATAAACACATGATAATTTTTCTGTCTTCTGATTAACAACAGAGTAATTCAGGCAAAATGACGAAAGCAATGGTACGAAATTTGGAAATTCACGAAATTCTGTGCACTCTTGCTAGAATATGCATGCTTCCATGTATATTTCCTAAAATATATTCCCGAAACATGCTCTCCATCAGAGTTCCCAGCTTATCGGACTGTCTTTTTCGTTTTTTACGTAGTACAATACCGATCAGTCGGCTATAACCCTTCCACTCAGTAGAGGTCCATTGGAAGAGAGTCTAGTCTCTTGGAAAGACCACAGTACAGTGCTTTATTGTTTGTTCTCGAACAGACCCTCTTTCCTGGTGGAACTAGTATTGTTCTCTCGCAGGCCCCGAAAGCGATATTCACTAGCAGATGAAGCCAAGCTTTCGGCAGGTCAAGGTCCTATCAAACGTCCATCATTCGCCTACTCACGTGACATACGATAGCGAGTAGGTTTGACATGTTTTCTACATGCTGCAACCTGTGCATTTTCTCCTTTCAGTATGAAGGTAGCACCACGGACCCCTGAAACAAATTTCATCGAACTCGTAACTGGCTTGCGGATCGTGGGGAGTCTTGTGCTCAGAACTAGTGATGTTTACTGCCACAGTCATCTCTTGTTTATTCAGAATTATGCAATGTCTCGCTTTATGAAACCTTAGTTCACAAGTCGAGGGAAACATCACCGCGGTTCCGTTCCCGATGGCATGCATAAGTAATTTGGATGTGAACCTAACAGCAAGGATTTCAGTCTACGAACTTCAGGACTCACAGGATACTCAACGCACTGACCGCGTTTCGCCGGTAATCGCTACAAAAGTTGTCACTGACACCACTTTACATCTGTTCGATGATGCGTTTCAGGTGTATGATAGCAGGTATCTTGCAGAAAACAACAGCATGTTGCCTGGTGTTGGTCTAGAAACAAAATCTAAAAGGGCTGTTATAGGAAAACGGTCAAGATGCTTCACACCATGTTATCAGGCCTGTCACAGTCCCTCTTTAGTGGCTGATACCTATCAAACAGGAAGGCGCTGGAAAGGATTTCCCAGCACAGTATACATTGGAGCAGGCCTCGAGCGAGGTTAGTAAGAAATGGAGCTTCATCGGTTGTTTAAACACTCATCTCTGATCAAACTGAGGCAAAAGGAGTTGGTTTACACCGCACAGATATCAGTCGCGTTAACTTCGAATGAACTCGCGAAGGTCAGTTTGTGCCATTGAAGCGAGAACGAATTTACGGGAGTCTCGTTGTAAAGAGTTCAAACAGAAGTAGGATTACGGCTAATATGTTTCTCTCAACATGTTGGTATCAAGTTCAAGATGCGGTTAAAGTGCCAACTAACCAATCACAATCCTGTGATGATGATTGCACCAAAAGTGCACAGGACCACTCGTCTTTCAGAAACGAGAGAGTACTTCACGGGGCGACTTTCATGTAACCGATTCTTTGACAGCGAGGCCTGAGATGTTCACCATGCGATGTTTACCACCTCAGAATATGCGGAAAGTTTTGTTAAACAAAACGCCACAATCGGAATGCTTTGGACCAGGAAGGCTTTTTGGGTTGCTCGAGGATCTATGTCTTGCAGTTTTGTGGCGACGGACTGTAGGTAGCCTCGCGTTGGAAGAAAACAATACAGCAAAATACTACACTAACGAAGAAGTCCCGATTTCAGGGTTGTTGGATCGCACAACCATTTACCATTCATAGTGTGGTGAAAACCACACAAACTAAATGATCAAACACAACTGCCCAGTCGCACGAGTAGGTGGATTAGGCCCGGCCGCCCTAGAGAAAGTCGGATAAGTAGGTGCTCTTTACAAACAAGTTCTCCTTAAACCTAAACACAAGAAAAAGATGATACTACTGTAAATCCTGGAACTATGTTTAGTCACAAAGGAGGCTGAATTGTCGAGGACTTTCATAAGCAGCTTATTGCATCGGGTCCTTAATTTTTTGCTTAAAAAACGGGCAAGAAAGTACCAGGGCGAAAAGTATGATTAACTTAGGATAAAGTGGTTGGGAATCAACGCACAAGAAGGGCATAAGTGGATCATCAGGATAAAAGGAAGGAAACTGCTGAAATGGGGCTAATCAATGAACCAACCAGATGCAAGGTAAGAAAACCACAACGCAACAAATATCCTCAAATAAGCAGTCAGATTGAGTGCGAAAAAACCTTCAAAGAGCCAATCACGTTACCAATATTAAGTGCTCTTTGCTAACTATATAAATACAAGCAGGAGTGGACGAATCGCTCACCCAACCGCACACTAACGACGTCTCTTTACATTGGAGAAGAAACTTTAGCAAGCTAATTATCAAGCTAGGTGGACAGATCGCCTGCCACCCGATTAACAGACGGTTACGGGTATTATTTGTTATTGCATGTGTTCCGAACAGTTTTCAGGCGTGCAAACGTTTCAGCATGATGGTAACAACATAAATACCAAGCGTACCAGTGGTCATCATAATCGTCCGAATACGGTGGCATGCTCGAAAACACAGATGACTATTTTACAACAATAAATTACTTGGGCTACCCTATACACACTGCTAAAAAGGGCTCCATAATCCTGAAATTTCAACCTCAGTCGCTTAACTTGGCTGGATATGTAGCGAACAAATTGTATCTAAACAATCAAACCCCATTACTACTAAGACCAAGAACTAGAAAGGTGGTTAGTTGGTCCTATGGATGACGGGGTAGGTATCCGTTTAACACAAAGAGCGAGCATTAAAGTTCCGTTTTAAACCTACTCCTTCAACTTTAAATCGCGATTTTTCGATCAAGCCAACGATCTTCTGAAGTGCATTGGAAGTGGTTACCATTTGCCCAGGTCCTTCTAGAACGACTGCGATTGCTAAAAAAAGAGAAGAACAAAATTGTCCTGCTATGAGTCACCAAAAATGTTTATTCGTTCATTTAAATCCGATTATAGCATCCGAAGTGAAGCTGCGCTAGGGACAGATGTCCATACAGAGCAATGGTTTATTGTTTAATTAACTTGCAGAATAAGTCTGTTTGGCCTACAGTTGGGTGGGTGCAGTAAAGAGGCTTGTCGAGCTCCTTGCTTTAAATACGAGATGAGATGTTTGAGGTGTTATTGTCTCAGTCAACTCATTATCATATTCATCATTTTCAGTATCCTCCTCATCACCATCATCAGCACCGTCAGCATAATTCTGATCCTCGTCATTGTCATCATTTCTGCCACCATCATCGTCGTCACGATCATCATCATCCCCATCGCTGTCGTCAGCTGCGTCGTCACCATCATCAGCATAGTCATCTTGGTTATCATTGCATGGTCGTAAGCATATTATTATTTATCGTGCACATCAACCCCTTCACAGTCATTGCCACCGTCATGACCATCTTGGTCACAATGCGCATCGTCATCATCACCGTCATCATAGTCGTGGTCGTCGGCGTCACCATATTCATCGTTACCATTGTCATGATCGTCGTGATTATCATCATCATAATCATCTCTGTCATTACCAACGGCTTCATCCGTATTGTCATCCTCACCCTCGTCCTCCTCATCGGTTTCACCGTAATCATTATCGCTGGAATCAAAGTATAACAAAAAATGGAAAGCACATTGCGCTTTATTAGGCTTGCTGGATGCAACAGAGTACGAGTTAATCACGCTGCCGATTAGCCGCTCATGGTCTATCGGTCAGTCGTTCAAACTACTACTGTCCAGGAGGTAACTGGCCTGAACTTTAATCCGACGCACACTGCTGATGACTCCCAGTAGGAAGGAAAAATCTGTAAAGAGTATCTCGGGTTTTTCAGCACAGATTGGCTTCACCTACTCGACGGATTCCCCATTACAACAGATTCATCTATAGAATCAAGCATGAAATCTGACCACTTTCCACGGATGAATTTCAATCCATAGTTTAATAGTCTTTCCTGAGAAAGTCTGAAGCCATTTTCAAGCTGGTCGCACCATGAAGGTGCTCCGTTGTCTTCGATACAGCCCACTCGTAGAGTTGTCATACATGCCACCTTTTCTACTAACTGGCTAGAGGAATAAGTAAACGTAAGCTGTCTTCTGGTGGAAGACTTCGAACAAAAGGTATGTCATTCCGTGAAACAGGTTGACAATGTGCAATACACCTCCAGTTCTGACTTGCCTGTTTTTTCCAAGTTTTCCTGATCAGGACAGTCAATCGAAGACTCCAGCGGGAAGCCTGTGAATGGAATCGAAGTTGTACAGATTGTCACGTGGATAAGATGCTGACGAATTTGCTCCTGAAAAGAATGGTCTGGTTTTCCTTACCAATGTTTGGGTTGAAGATTGGATATGGACCGAACCCTGCGTGGAGAGAATAAAATTAGGTGGACTTTAGTCCGTGAATTGATTCGATCTTGATTCTGATGTGTTTGTCACAAACCGAGCAAAGTGTGTAGTTTGAACAGGACGAAGCTTGACAAACGTAAAGCCACATTAGTATGAGCACAAACAACCACGCGACTGTTTTCGATTATCCATGAATGCCAGAAAAATTAGCCCGTTATTTTGTCAACTACAAACTGATGCATGGCACATGGACAAAATCTTCTGGAAATCTGACTACTAGTGAGTAGTTACAAAATCGACTCTTTTCACGAGTTATAAGTAAGATCTGATGATTACCAGGATATTGGCCGTTGGATCTCGCATCATTCATCAGAACGAGTCCAAATTAAGTGGCTTATCCTACCTGGAGGTCAGCTATGACGGATTTCATGTTCGACGGCTCCCACTAGGTCAACCTCAACTTGTCTGTTTATGGTCTTCTCAGTTGTGTACCACGCCTCAATAAATTCGCGTTCATTGTTTTTCCCTGCTTGGACTAGTAGTTGGAGGCAGTGTTTAACTTGAATCTACGTTTTTTCTGATTCCTCGTTCATCAAGTCCAGTGCGATTTGTATGCAAGAGGGGTTCAGCTGAGTCTTTCACTCTCATCACTGTGATTTGCCATTTGCGTAGATTCTTACGTCAGTCAAATACAGCCGATATAGTAAGGGAAAACAAACACTCAGTCGCGTTAGACCAAGGTCACCACAGAATATCAGCTGATAAATAAGCTACAGAGGTCGAACAGAAGGTCATAGTCAGGAGGTCATGTGCAAGTGGGAAATCGGACGTGAACATGCACCGGGCTATATTTGTGCTTAGAGGAAGAGAGGTGGCCTGGTTCGCTGCATTTGTATGCACAACTCAGGTTTCATAACTCCGCTGGCTGTGGACACCATCCGCTCTTGGGTTGTCTTAGGGTTTCCATTACCGGCCTAAATATTTTGGAGTTGCCTGAATAGATACTTTCGTGACGTTATCTGGAATTGCTGCTCATTCGGTATCTTTCGTAGTATACCAGAATAACGGGGCGAGGTGGCTCGGTGGTTAGAGCGCGAATTTACAGACCGGAAGGTCCGTGGTCCGAACCCGACCTCTGCATCTCGACTTCCCCTGTCTAGGCTTGGGCAACCTGGCAGTGTCCCAGCCCTCGTGTTTCCTTCGGGTGGCATGGCAGTTAGGCACCGAAAAGGTGCTACATACCAGGGTGCTACGATACCAGAATAACAAACTGTCAGGAGAGGGAAACAATCGTAATTAAATTATGTCCGCATCAGTGTTTTCTGAGGGAATGTTATGTTTACAAAGGGAATGGTTTCCAAAGTTCATGACACTTCAGAGATTAAGTGAATGGGCAAGTAGGCTCCAGTGAAGTAAAGTTTTCACCAATTTCTTCCTGAAATTGTGTCATCGTGCACATATGGAAGATTTCTGAAGCATCAACTTTTGTCAAGTCTTATCACGGCTACTTAGCCATTCTTGACCCAATGACCTTTTCCAAATGTTTTATTCTGCCTAAGCATCAATTTCCTACAACTAATCACCATAGTAGGACACAAAACACGGGCCAGTTTGGTCACATTACAGAGTTTATTGTCTTTCTGAAGGACAAGTGAATTAGCGGTCTGATCAATCGAGACCCAGTTTCTCGGAACGCTCCCCAAATGCCACAAAAGTAGTGGTACCAGATAAGGTGGCTAACGCCAAAACCGATCCGACTTCCCACAATCAGGCGGAATGCACGAAAAATTTCTTTCATCCCCTCATACTTATGTGTCCTGTTGTTGTTCGTCTGTCGTCTTACACTGTCCTGCACCAAATCATATCGTCTTCATTACCTAGACGGTCCGCATAAGCTAAACTTTGGCCAGTCTAACACCCATAATTGCCATGGTTACTGACCGCAGACCGAAAGCCGCGGAAGCCCTGCATTTAAATCTCCCCCCCCCCACACACACACCGGGGTTGCACCGTCTCGTTGGCCAAAGCGTCAGCCAAGAGCACACTGTGAGGTTCACAGACAGCCTAATCACACCCCGGGAACAGACGGTTGCTGACCGGAACAACCTAAATTCACGGGTTTTTCTACATCACCCACCAACGTAACTATCAACCACGAGAGAGGCAGCGTACAGCCATTCCGCACTTACAGATACCGGCGCCTCCGGACGTCTGCTGAGTTGACGGACTTGATGATTTCAGCAACATAATGACCAATAAAAACGGCGAGGAATGGTCGTTGGCTTGTTCGCTGAGCTGGGCAATTTGATTGCAAACGTTTCATCACCAATCGAGGTGACATCATCAGTGCGTTATTGGGGAGCGTAGTGGTGCGTAGCGGTGGGTTGGTGGTTGTGCGCTGAGTAGTGTTGCGTGTGTGTTAATATACGTGCTGCTAGCTGGGGCTGACCTTTGACCGCGATTAGTTGTTCGGTCGAGTGGTTCCATTGGTTGCTCCGTTATCTTGTGTCCTCATTCGTCGGTGCCCAT
>SJOL01001648.1:48119-63582 GCA_004794785.1 Opisthorchis felineus | reverse complement strand
GTGGACTGGATTCTTGACAGTTTTACCTCCTACCATGATAGTTATTCACACCGCTGTCGTATAAAAATTGGGTTTGGGAGCGTTTCAGTCATAGGGCATGTTGATAATCAGTACAAAAATTTCTTTATGGAGGTCGAAGAATACTCTCATGTTCACATGAATTTGGTCCTGATAGGAGACTCAACTAAATCCAGATGAATCTATCATGTATGATGGTCCGCTTCAACCGAATGCGCTGCACCAGGCCGCCTGATGTTTCGGTTGATACGATATTCATGATATTGCAATCCAAACTTTAATTAGACTTTTTAAGAAGCATGTTTTCGAGGGTATGTCATATAGCCACGTTACAGGTGCGCAGGGACCATGCTATAACTGTCCAGGTGTAAATAGCAAGACGACTAGAAAATCAGACAAAAGCGGATTGATAAATTGAAATGATATTTCAGGCTTTAAAGAAATATGTTTCTTGCTTCATTCATGCAATCCTCAAGAGTTCAGGGCAGAGAAAACTATGTTATATATGGTCGTTGGTTTGTTCGCTGAGCTGGGTAATTTGATTGCAATTAAAGTGCCCAGCTCAGCGAACAAACGAACGACCATCTACGCTACCTGAGCTACCAACATTTTCCTCTATATATTATCTATGTGCGTTTATTGAGAATAATACCACAAGTAATAATAACCGTGGACAGTAGTACATCAGAAGCTCAAACTAATGCTTTAATGCCGTACGACCATGGAGGAAGAAGGCCTCAGCAAAGGATGTAGCGGGCGGAGAGGGTTGGGATTCTATTTTAAAAAGCTCTGTGTACCTAAAGACAGTGTCCAAGAATGAGGTGAATACACGTTTCAAAATCATTAAGATTACCTTGTCCGTTTATTCTGTTGGAGTAAGACGCCATCGGCGTGATGTGCCTAACGTCCTTTGAGAACCGCACCCTACACGAGCCCAGAACACAATCGTGGGCAAGCGTTCATCTGACAGTTCGACTAAGAAGCATCAGGAAGCTCGCCACTGGGATCGGCTGCGTGACATATCCTGTGGGATTTCCCAAAACTCACAAGAAGAAACGCGCTGACCCCACAAGAGAGGGTTTGAAGCACCCGAAGCGCTCAACTTTTGGGCCACTAAACCAACTACGTAACTTTTGCTGACGGTAATCAGCCACGTGTTTAAATGGGTTTCGTTTCTATATTAGATTTGGGTCTTCTCAACTGTGCGCTTTTTTATTCAAAAAAACGGAACTTTCAGAACTTTAGAAGCAACTGAAGAAACCCCAAATTTTGTGGTTGGTGATAAGTCATATGAAAGTATTTTGGAGGGACACTGTTGGAGCGTCCTTACCCCAGATACATTCCTTCTCCAGCGGGTTGGTGTGCATCTCATGAGAACAACTCACTTGGTTCATTAGAATTCCAGAACAAAAAAACTTCCACTTCTGAACGAAACCCATTCACAATAGATTGTAGTTGGCCAAACATTTCGAGTGGCCCAAACAAAATTTCAATTTACTCACCGCTTCGCAATGGTCTGATTCATCGGGCGTTACGGACAACGTGGTGAAGAGACCTTGGAAACTCCGCGGTAGGTCTGAGATTTCTATCACAGTTCCTAAAAAGCGATACTATTCGTGAAATAAATTACAGGAGAATGACCTATTTGCAAGTAATCAGATTACTTTTAGTAATACCAATTGACCATGGATATCCGGGAAAAGGGACCAACGGCTTACTATATGCTTCATATTGGTTAACAGAATCCACATTTTTTTAAAATAAAATCATGAATGATTCATTGTTACATCTTATCTGATTTCTGAGAAGGAAGGAATAATTAATATGACCAATAAAACTTTCATCTGATAATTTGTCAATAGACAACAGTCACTACGTGAATAGACGTAATATACTCCTCATAGGGTTGCTGAAAACTCTATGACCACTGTGTGACCACGTGATGTGGTTTCCGCAGTTGAAGGATGAGTGGTACCAAGTCCTGTCTACTTGAGAGTTAATCATACTGCTGATTGGCCACTGGTGGTCAGACGGTTGAAGTGTTCAAACTACTAGCTGGGAGGGGCGGGTTCGAAAGTCTCTCGTAAGATGCGCTCAGTAGATGATTCCCTATGAGTGTTTCTTGAATTTAGGCACAGATTGACTCCACTTACTGGATGTAGTCTCGACTATTATTTTGTTGTTTATCCGTTACTCAAATAAGGCATCCGTTCCGGATAAACAGTGCGGTTATTCGTCCTAAATTAGCCATGATTGCTCAACTACACCGTCATTTCAAAGGTTTCTTGGATCGTCAATTGACTGAGTTTTAAATGCGAATATGAAACGCGCTAGTGTGTCAGACGGCGAATTCCCAAGCATTTAGGTTTGTGTAGTTATAAATTTTTATTGCTGCGTAAAATAACATGAGATTTGGATAAACGAAGTCTTCTGAAGAGCTTCGTTTTGATGTTTTGCAATCACTCAGCGGAAGTTTCTTGTATGGAAGCAGTCTCCTTGGAATAACTACCAGTCTGCCTCTACTTTTTCGCCCTTCAGACACCCGATTGTGGTGGATGAGTTCGAAGGTGACCCTGCACTGGAAAGCCATAAGGCTTGTTGTAAGCTCGAGGTGGCTTAGTGGTTAAGGCGCGGATTTACTAACCGGAAAGTCCGCGGTTCGAGCTTGATCTCGGCATCTCGACTGCATCTCTCGACTCGGCATCTAGACTTGGGCGACCTAGTAGTATCTCAGCCCTCATAGTTCCTTCCGACGGCATGGCACCTTGGCACAGAAAGGGTGTTACAGCTGAACGATCAACAATCCTCGTATGCTTGTTGAGATGATTTCATTATTTATAGCCACACTGAGTAAGTAGCTAATTTTTAGCTCTTGCACAACTTTTCATTTGACGATGACACAACCACAACTGGATATCTGCCAAATTTGATGAAAAGATGTGAGCTATTCGGATGAAAGTAATGGACAATTTGGATACTCATAAGTAGCTTGACGAAAAAGTTTTACCTAAACTAACTATTATTATCATGAAGGAAACTACTCACAAGGTTGCTGAAAACTCTTCGACAGCCCACGACCGGTTTCGCCCTTCTTGGGGCTCATCAGGTAGGCGCAGTCCCCGAGTTTCCGTCAACCTTATGTTCTACTAGAACCCAAATTGGACTGATTGCGACAAATACACTCATTTGCAAATCAATTTGGTTTTCACGGGAGACTCAAGTGAGTCTCTCGTTTATGATGTTCTTCAACTGAATGTGCTGCACACAGGCCGCCTCATGTTTCAGTTGGGACGATATTCGAGATATCGCAGTATATTTTCATGAAGGAAACTACTCACAAGGTTGCTGAAAACTATTATTAGGCTTGAAAATTTAGTGTGCTAAGTGTCAGTAAGCTTGGTATTACGAAGTATGCTGCCCGTTTAGGTCAGACGGGTGGCCGTTTTTGTGTTTCTTTAACTGAGCTAATTTTCACAAAATTTTCTTCGTCAACTGGAATGATTCGTGTGAATCAACTCGTGCGTCAGTTTTACATCGACCAATGACGCTTTCTCCCCACTACAAATTTTGTGGTCTCAGAAGGGTTGAGTCTACCGGTGTGCGCTTCTCTAAACTGTCATTTGCTGGCTGAATTGTATTCAATGATGTACAGGCCCTTCAGAACACACTTTGGCATAGTACACTTCGCCAGTCTTCAAGTCGCGGAACCCATTGGTTTAAACAAACTCATACGTTTATTGAACACATCACTAATGTTCTACCCACTGATAAGTGCACAACTTTAGAAAAACAAGGAACCTGGACAAAAACTCACCGTTCACTGTCAAACACAGTATCAGTACCAAAAACTGGCGCCCAAAATCCATGATGATCAACGTCTTCACCCTGCAAGTATTGGAGGTTTAAGTGAAAATGAATTGCATAGTTTTTCTCTGCTTAGACAAACTCTCGAACCCCATTGGCTCACACAAAGTGATTTAATTCCAAGCTTGGCGTACGCCATCTTTGTGTGGTTATTACCATAAGCCAATCGCTGCACGGAACGTAACAATGGTATGTTAGAGTGCATTTCTGTTGACCGCATTTCTGTTGTCCTTGCAGACTTTCCATGTTCTATCACAGTCATTTAGTCTTAGCAAAAGTCAAGTGGACTGAATGCACCTGGCTGTTCGTCCCCGAACCACCAACAACGTTCAAAGAAAAATACTGCACAAAATATTCTTATTTGTCAAAACAACCTGCAAAACTTGTTTCTGTAGTCTGTGTTGTCACCCAACGAGTAGCAGTGCATTTTCGCTAAGTTTAACACGTTTATAAGTACCTGATGTCCACGGGCACACAAAATCAGCGGAAACAAGCTTTCCAAATGTTGAAATCTCAACGACGTGCCACGAGGTAGGACTCGGGGTGGATGGACGCTAAATAATATGTGGCGAGAAGATTTCATCTGAGCTTCTGATAACTACTAACCTGTAGATTCGAAATCCTAATGTACGGATGTAGTCACATACCGAAACTCACAACCTCATTATCGTTTTTCTCCTTACCGAGACTAAGTGGATGGGTATGGGGTGATCGTACACGTGACCTTTTGACTAAGGGTGTGACCTCCGACCAACTCATCTAGGAACCAGGTTGTGAAATTCGTGCATGCGGGTGGAAATTACCAGATCCTCCGCGGGGACTCATGGCCGACCAGACATTAACTTGCCGACTGTTTACCAGTAGTCAGAAGATTGACCAAACTGGTCAGCAGCTGAGCAGACGGAACATCAAATATCACATTAAATTATCTGGCACGTACAAACGGGTCAGCGGACACGTGGTCCAGAGGTTGAAAGCTGAAACTCTCAGGTGAAGAGTTATTCGTCTGATCCATCAAAGTCTGCGAGATGAGTTTCAATACAGTCGAAAAAGCACCCGTGTGTCTGAATTTCCGGTATCCGACCGCACCTTTACATTAAACTGGCAAGCCATTTTTCGCTCTCTTATGATCATGCTTGTTCGTTACTGAATATTAATGTACACAAACTGACTCGACTAGACGTTCCACACCCTCATGGATGGATGCTGAATCTCCACATCTTGGACCTTCTTCCAATCAGCACTCATTATTTGTCCCCTCAGTGGTTGGAGCATGAATTTACTAACCGACATCTGCCTCTCGACTTCCCCTGTCTACGCTTGGGCAACCTGGTAGTATCCCAGCCTTGGTGCTTCCTTCGGATGGCATGGTAGCTAGGCACCAAAAGGGCGCAACAGCTGAACGATACGAACTTAGTGAAGACCGAATCCAAATTTTCAAACAGCATGTGTTTTTCATGAGAGCACTGCACACCGCTGTTTAGAAGAAACGTCAAAAATCAACTAGACTGAATTGTGCTGTTTGCGTTTGTTTACAAACCAGGAGAAGAAAACACGGTCAGGTTTATCCTTTAGTATCATCGTCTAGAAAATGTATAATGGGAGATAAATAACACCACGAAGAATGCTGTTCGGGAGGATATGAGAGGAAAACTACCGCTGAATTCTCCTTCTAGCCTGTGAAATCGCAAAGTGAGAGAATACTACTTCCAAAACTATCGATCAGTAGTAAGTAGAACTGATTGTCTAGACAACTTTTTATTTTATACTTTATGAACGTTGAATGAATCTGCAGAAGAATTACCGAAAACTTTTGGCTGAAAAACCTCCACCTATACTGAATTTATCTGTATCAGTTGTAAGAGGTTTCGACAGATTGATACGATGCTCAGTTTGAAGAAAAAATCGGGGTACTATTCTAACTTCAATGACTCTTCCTTGGTTAACGATGGTTTGAACGGTCGTCCTCCTGTCCTGACGCAATTATTCTGGTGGGTTCACACCCAATGAAGGGGTACTGGGCTCGAGTTTCGCAATTATTGGAGCTAGGCAACAGTGCCTATTCTTGCCTGTGTCAAGGTCTGAACTCTGGACATCTGAGATTCGGGAGTGCGTGTTAGCACTAATCCATCAACCACATCATTCAAGGCTAAATGTCTTCGTCTGTTCAGGTATGGCGAAGGTGCGCTGGTGCAGTAGTGCTAACAGGCCTAACTCACATGTCGGATGTCCGGAGTTTTATCCCCGATGCAGTCAATGATATACACTGCTGGTGAGCTCAAGCCCAGTGTTCCACCTTCGGTGTGGACTCATCAGAAAAACTGCACTAGAACAGGAGAAGTGCTGTTCAAACCAGGCTGACGAGAACGTTGAACTCTGTAGGTTGGACAGGAAAGATCTCTGATCAGGATGTTATATCCTCCAGCGGACCTCATATGCAAACAGCTTCAAAACAACCAACCATCTGGAGATATTCGCCAGACAATGTAGCATGGCATGATCCAAGAAAAAATTGAAACAAAATGACAAAGAGGATGGTCCATTTGACGTTACCGTTCAACAACGTCAGTCTCATAAGCTCAATGAAATCGAGACCACTAACCGCACTAAATAACTCGTTTCAGAGTGTTGTTAGCCTATCACCCTTGAAATATCAGAGAATACTGCCCGTCCTGCCACATTCACAGTGTATCTATCGCCTCACCTTCTGCTGCAATTTAGACGAACGGACAGAACTTTTAGGATCAAGGTTCGGGAGTGCCTCGCTGTTGGGTAGGTTCATAAGCCTACTACATGGACAACTGTTCCAACTCCGCCTTCATCGCTCAATTCACATGTTCTCAGAACTAGACATCCCCAGCTTATCTTGTTCATCCCAGTGCACTGCAACTTACCGGCAACACTGAATTTGTTTGAGGTCTTGTTAACCATTTGCTGTGGGCCACTACTACTTGATGCTTGGCAGCCGCGTCATGCTTGTCCTGGTTTGTTTTCGTGAGTGAAGTTCGCACAGTATTGAGTCTGACACAATCAGTGTTCTTGGTCGCATTTATTCGTTCTTCTTCTGCTGTTTTACATATGCTTCAACTGAAGAAACCGTGCTAGATGGCACTAATTTGCTTTTCATATACATTTTTGTGGGCTAATCAAATGAATAAGTCGGACACAATGTCGTAAATAGTAATCCTTGTCGTGAGAACCATTGATTGGAGACAAGAAATCAAACCCATAGTGATCAGAAATCATTGATTTCTTTGTTATATAGTGGTATGTGGTCCGTATTAATACCGGTGAACAGTACTCAGACAGGCAAATCGTGATAGATGTTAGTGGCGTTCCAGGACGTGGAACCATTGTAAATAGGGATAGTTAATTCTGACGCGTGAAAGCATCAAGGAAGCTCATTTCTTTCGTGGATGTGGACAACAGGAACCAAAGAACCAAGAAAGCTTCGTTTCAGAAGGGCTTGGTAAACAATCGGTAGTTTTTAATTGGGCAACGTTTCGCTTTTGACACAAAAGCTTCATCAGGCCAAGTGAGCAGGTCACCAAATTGTCCTGAAGTCCCAGCAGCCGGGAGCTTCAAATGTTACACCAACAGAGCGAAGAGCGTTATACACTAAAACAGGTGGACAACATAGTGATTACAAAGGCGGATAAGGTTAAGGCCACTATTGTCGTGAACAAGAGTGATTATCTACAGAAGGTCAAGTATCACCTAACTGAGAGTCCTTACCGGCAAATCGATAGTGGGAATATTACGCCTATAATGAACAGAAGTAAAGTTGAAGTTGACAGGTGTTTACGGTCGTGATAAGCCACTTAGGTCAAGGTAAATGGTATCTATTGTTGCCCAAAAGTACAATCCAACCACTGTCCCGGTAAGACCGATTGTAGACGGAACAGGTTCCCCACCGCATGAGCTAGCCAGATTCTTGGCAAGCATTCTAAAACCCCTAACCGGGAAATCTAGTACTTACATTAAGAATTCATATGACTTTGCCAACAAAGTTGCGGGTGTTGCCGTTGAACCAGATGACATCCTTGTGAGTTTCGATGTCAATTCGTTATATACAAATGTGCCAAAAGAGGACTCTTTAGAAATAGCCAAACAGACACCACCCTTTCAGAACGGTAGATGAAATAGTGGAACGCATAAAAACATGTATGGATCTCACCGAGTTCGTGGTTTACACTCAGGAAGAAGGTCTAGCAATGGGATCTCCAATATCACCGGTGTTGGCAAATATATTTATGGATGAATTTGAACAGAGAGCTTTAGCCGGATTCCCATACCCACCTAAGATATTCTGGCGTTATATAGATGACACTTTCGTTGTGATGAAACGGGACAAGTTTAGTGAGTTTTACAACTATCTGAATGAACTGAGTCTACTCGTTAAATTTAGTATGGAGATAGAATCAACCTCGGGTACACTGGCCTTTTTAGACTGCATGACACATAAGGTCGGGGGGAAACTAAAGACCACAGTGTACGAAAAGCCAACCGACACTGGGGCAGTTTTGAACTACTCGTCTGCCCATCCGAAGTCGGTATTCGCCAGTATTGCCTCATCAATGTTTAGGCGTGTAAGGGCCCTGTGCACAGAAGAAGCTGATCGGACAGCGGCCCAAATTGAAGTAAAGAACAAACTTCGAGGCAGTGGATATCCAGCTAGCTTGATTAGGCGGCAATTACGAAGGGTGCTGGCACCGGTAGCAAAACCCAACAGGGAATGGATCGGGACCGCTGTTATTCCGTATAAACAGGGGACGTCGGAGGTCATTCGAAGAGTTCTAAACACGGCTAACATAAGAGTAGCTTTCCAGAGGGGAAACACTCTGCGCTCTGCACTGGTGCAATTGAAGGATCGTCTCCCGGCAAACAGAACCAGGGATTGTGTCTACAAAATTAAGTGTAACGACTGCACCAAGGTCTATATAGGACAGACGGCCAGAGAACTTCACATCAGAATCGGAGAGCACAGTAGAAAAATAAACAGGCCGCCGAGAAACGCGGATGAATATCAAGCGTTACTGAAAGACTCGGCAATTGCGGAACACGCACTGGACACTGGGCATAAAATAGATTTAGAAAATGTTGAGGTTCTGAGGCGAGGACTACGGTCCACATCACAGAGACTGATCGCCGAGGCGGTAGAAATCGCCAAGCATCCCAGTGTTAACAGAATAGAAGGCGTGGAACTGGCAAGCGTGTGGAGAACGGTCTTGGATCAATCGAGCTAACACGTGTTGGTGTGCGATTATCAGAAGGGGGAGTAGTCATCATCTGGATTCCACTTAACCTTACCCAACTCCCCCCTCCCCCCAACTAAATTCTCGCAAACCTCACAAGCCCACGAAGACCAAGGAAAATCTACCAGTGGCACCCGCGGTGAATCGTCAATGGAAGCACCCTGAAGTGGACGATTAAGGAACAAGAGCCGATCAGAACTAATTTGAAGCTCCTCCAACCTATCAATTCAAGATTTTGGCAACCACACCAACCGACAAAAGCCATTAATTGACACTCAACACTAAGCTAGTGAGATAATCTGAAGAGGACTAACTGATTGGTTCTCCGTCTGCCTTATAGCCTGGCCAATTCGGTGACCTGCTCACTTGGCCTGATGAAGCTTTTGTGTCAAAATCGAAACGTTGCCCAGTTAAAAACTACCGATTGTTCACCAAGCCCTTCTGAAACGATGACTTCTCAATCGGTTCCAAACTTTTTCCATTTGATTGAAAACCAAGAAAGCTGTCGTCCGAGGAATTCTACCACTCTGTTTTGCTTGATGGAAAATGGATTGCAGTTTAGGAAGAAGCGTCTTGACACAGTTGTTAGCGCTTCTTAAGGGGATGTCGCCTCGCCTCGCCTCGCCTGTTGAGCCCCAGTTGTTCGGATCACTATGATGACTTCGGTTGAAGCACCTCCAGGTCTCCTGGCTTCCCAAAATTCAGGTTTTCTGCATCAGTTAACTACTTCCGTCCATGTGGAAGTAGGATGTAGGGGACTAACAGCAACGTGTGGCCACTAGATATTTCAGTCCCATTCATTCAGTCAAAAGCAGCCCAAGAGACGAAAATTGGTCGGAGTGCCTTTTTGTTTCATTTACAGAAAAGACACGGGCTTCTGCGGTCGCTTGACCTGGTCGCCGAGCCTTTTAAGTGGCTTGCTGGAAGGACTTACTCATCCGAGAAAGGGGCTGTTATCATATGGAGGCTTGTCAGTGGGCGGAACTGCTCTCATGGACGAGCTGTTTTGAGCGTAAAACTTCTAAACGCGTTTGAGAATAGGTCTAGATAGCTAAGATACGTTTACTGGCTGTGATCAGGTGGTAATTGTTGACCTCTTCAAGTGGCTCGGCCACTAGCCTGATTCATCCTCACTAATCCCATATTTTAGCAGGACAAATTTTAAAAGTGGATTGTTCGTTAAACTCACCATAGGTTGTGACACCACTTTCGAATACTATTTAATTTTTGAAACCATTTCAGGTGTGATATACATGGCACGGTTTGTACCAACCTACAATGGTTGCAAATTTTGAATAGCTTAAAAGCATTCGAATTCGTTTGCTTTTGTTAAACAGGAAGTAATCAACCCGAGGTCATCAGGTTTTCCAATTCCTTACCGCCCAGTTTATGGATCATGTAGGCGAGAACTAGTAAAAACCACATTTGTGTTGGTAACATCAGGTTTGTAATAGTTACGGGCTCAAATGCAAATGGAATCAAAAGAACCCCTGTTAAAACGATCTTACGTGGCGCTAACGATGACTCATCGTATCCTGGCACCAGGGCCGAACAAAACACCAACGATTTAAGAATTAATAAACTTGTATAAACCTTAAGGAATACACATGAGCTGATTCAACTAATCGAAAAACCCAGCCTCTGCCGAGTTTTGAGGACGCAGACAATTCAACAAACTTATGAAATCATCCATGTTTGCTGTCACATATCCGCTGGCAGGAGTGGAGTGGACCAGTTTCCATTTTATTAAAGAACTAACGAAAAATACAGTAATCGGAAGTGAGTATAAACAAAGTATAACACAACCCGAGGACGCTGTTTCCTCTGGAGAGCTTCGAAGCCTCTAAAGGACCTTGTATGCATCATACTGATTGACGTAGTATTTCGGAAGGAATGAACGTTCCTGAGCGGATTTAAATGGCTGTACGTATAGCTTCCTGAAAGATACGATTGACCCTACAACTGGATGTTACAATGGAAATACCAGTGGGGCCACGACAACTGTGTACAAATCGTTTGCGTCTACGAAACACGGTGTAGGGATTATGAAGCCAGATAGATTGGCGAAACTAGCGGATAACTGTAAGTACGAACAGTTGGACACAAAAGGCAGACATGTTTTGTACTCAGGAATACCACTCAGTTCCATAAACTAAATAAGACCCGGAAACCACAATTCATGACCTAACAGGCAGGCAAATTGTACTCTTCGATCAACCCAAAACAGCCCATTGCAACGTAGAATGTTGTGCAGAACGTTACTGTGCAGACGTTGTAGCCATTCACTCTCGACTAACAGGTGTCAACCGAATCGAGAACCAAAAATTGTCCGCTGTCGACCTGTACACGAGCCGCATGTGCAAACACGAACCTGGCTAATCGGAGTAGCTCATGGTAAAAGCACTACTTACGAGGATGCTGAAAATTAATCGACAGCCGGCAATCGGTTTCGCCCTCACTTCTTGGGGCTCATCAAGTAGGCACACTTCCCGTGTTTCCGTCCCCCTTATGTTCTTTTTGAACCCAAACTGTACGAAATTTGACAGGTAAACTCATCCAGTTACGAATTTGGTTTTGACGACAGACTCAACTGAATCCTAGCAGAATCGCTGGTCTATGTGCAGCACATTCAGTTGAAGAATATCACACACAAGAGATTTGGCTGGGATTCAGATGAGTCTCCCGTTAATACCAACTTGGTGTGCCAGTGAGCGTAGTTCGCGTAGCTCGTGGGATGTTGGTTGTCTCATTGTCGGTACCATTTGGCATGTATCTTCTCGTCCACGTGACTTTCATTATTTTACTCGTGATGAAGGTTGTCCCATGTGAACACACAACATCGAGTAATTGTTCCATTCTAGAACGTTGTGTCCTTTCTCATATGTAACACCAAACTCTGTAGGTTCACTTTCCAAGATCTTATTGTTTGTCAAGACAAACTTTGACCGTGTATTCCTCGGTTTCACTTAATAGCAGCCATAAAATTATGGGCTTCTGCGTTTTGTACCGATAGGTGTGCTAGTATATCACATGGATTTTCGACCAGGCTGAAATTAGGACTGCAGACTGATCAGTCTCGCGGTTTCACCTGACGGGGAGGAAATCAATTGTTGGTGAGTTGAAAGGTGACAATCACTCCGATTTACCTGGTTAGAGCATTGCATAAAGCAGGCCCAAGTTAACATAGCGGTTATCGGTAGGATAGGGGCCATGTCACACATTGTGAGAGCTGGAAAGCTTCAATAATTGCGTCGTAATGAAAAGCTGAGAAACGGGCCTAAACTGCTTCCAGCTTGGTGCGGTTTATGCTTTAGTTGTGGTCAGTAGTCAAAAGGAAGCTGCAGCATCGCCGCATGGCCACTTCTCCTTTCTGACTGATGGCTGGTTTGGCTCTCATCCCCTAAGGGCCTTTGGACTGTCCAGATGGTATTCTCACACAACCGGCTTGGATATATCTTGGACTTACTAGTCTCTGACTCCATGACAGAGTCATCATCATAAACGTTGACACCATATCCCAGTAATATATACTGCCATACAACTGAGGAAAAAAAGCTTTAGTGAGGAGTTGGAAAGAAAGGGAAGGGTATGGACTAGGAGCAAAGAGGCTCTGTGTTGTTGAGTAAAACGACTGAGAATAAACCGCCTACATCTTTTGAGAGCATTGAAACCGACATACCTAAACATTATGTTGAATTAAGGGACCATCAACGGGATGGACCCAGCTTCTTTTGCGAACCTTACTTGACATAAGCCCAACGACAGGCGAACTTCAGCTAGGTAGTCCAGTTAGGAAATGACAGCATGGTGTGTCCTGCAGGGGTTCAAACCACCTTCAAACAAGATCAAGTGAGTCCCACCCGGGAAGGCCAGAAGATCCCATATTACTCATATCGACAACAGTCCCTTTCATTCTGCTTTACCACGTCACGGGCTGTCCCCCACGAATTTTCCACTAACGATGGATTGGCCGAGAAAAAACGCTTTCTTGGGTAGACGGTGGTTGATCAGACCTAATACATGCCCCAAAACAACTCAAACTGACAAGTTTATTCTATCGATCCAAAAGGGTACTGTCGATATTCAGTTTCAAAACAGATTACCTGGTTTGGTTGGTTGTTGTGAAACGGGACAACAGCATCACCAGTTAATGTGTCAACCCGATTCCAGAAAAAAAAACATCACAAAGGATTTTACAGATTAAAACACTGAAACCCATCTCTGGGATTTTATCGCGACGCCTGGTCCTATACACTGACCGCATCCCTGTGTCAGTTTTGACCTCAGTTTTCCCGTGAATACGTCATCGGTTACTTTCACTGTGTGCAGACCACAGTGAGTTTTGGAAGAACCCCTTGGTATACGGGAATCAGTTGGCGTTCGATACCCCTGAGTTACAGGGCTGAGAGTGGGGTGTACCATTTTGTGTTAGCTTTTATTGATAGGATTGTGTACCAATCAATGAAAGATGTCCGAATTTGAAGATCACCTGAGACTTATCAAAGTGGATTGGCCGCAGCTAACTGGTAGGAGTAGTGTGATGACGGCCGCTACGTCGTCCTCGGTAAAACTTATGAAAATCGATGATAATAACAATAAACCTTGTGGGGATTTCATCCTATGCTGAAAAGCCGAGAAGCACTGTACAGCTGTCTCATCCTTATTGGGGATCATCAGCAGTGCGCATCTCGCGAACCCGCGACCTCCTGGCTAGCAGTTTGAACACTTAACCGTTCGGCCACGAGCGGCTGACCTGCAGTGTGATTAACTCGCATTTAGACAGGATATCTTGTCCAATGCAAGACGACGGTAAATGCACGAGGGAGAGTAATGTGGGCGAAATAGGGACGAAAATGTGCCGGCAGGTGTAGACATGCTAGAAATGAAGACTATTTGAAGGAAAGATCACCTCAACTGACAATTTCCGAACGTCTTCAAAGAACTGACTGAGACTGTGGACATCACCTGCCGGAAAGTAATCTGACTTTGCGACGGTCACGAATTACAGGAGCCAAAAGTCGATGATTGGCGGTGTCCCATGAGGAAACTGAACTATAAGTAAACATTAAAAGTCAAGTTCTGTTTGAAGGAAACTACTCATTTTGTCAAGAAAAACTTGTTTACAACCGACGACCGGTTCATTACCAGCACTTCTTGGGGCTTAGATGGTTAGAGCAGTCCCCAAGTTTCCGTCACCCAGTTCAGGCAGAATTTGCGACATTTGTACAACATTTTGTTTGCAACGAGGAACTCAGCTGAATCCCAGTGGTAGCCCTTGTTTATCAGCCGTGAGAAAGGCAGAACTACTTGTGGACTGTCGAAAAGTTTTCAGCCACCTTATGATTGACTTTCATCAAGAATGTATATAACGCAATGTATCGAATTTCTTACCAAGTGAAACATGATGCGGCCTTTTGCAGCATATTCACGTGAGCAGGAACATCATAAACGCACCTATGGATTAAACTGAAGAACATTGAGTACAAACCCTCAAAACCTCCCCCCAAAGCTGCCGCTTTTGACCGCTCTCAGCCAGGCTTGCATTACTCATCTAGCCCGAAAAAGGCATCCTGCAGATGGATGATGTTTGATCGGTTCCTCCAAAAATGTGTAGATTCGTGTTAAACAAAGCGTCGCTAGACTTGAAGTTCCTATCAGTCGTTGCTGAATGTCCCAATATAAATCGGAGACGGGTTTATTAGGCCTTGAAATGAGGACGAGCCCGCAAAAAATCACATATATTATACGGGCAAATGGCCTGAAGTTGTTAGAAAAACCCCTCAGCGTGTGTGTACTTACACAAGAGAACCTCTATGATGAAAGAGGAGAAATTAAGTGGAAACCAAAGAAGAGAACTCTGAAAATCAGTGAATATCTGGAAGTGTATGCACGTTGGAATGATTGTATTTAGCTAGCACTAAGTCCAATTTCCGCCTACTTTTATTCTTTTTTTCAAAATAAAGCTTTTAAGTAAATTATGGTTGTAGGGCAGCGAGGCATCAGCGTTGAAAACTGATGTCATGCTGTCGATGATGATGCAGCAAGGTGAATCGATGGCCATACGTCGTTCCGTGGGAGCGGCGGGCGGCGAATACTAACACCAACGCCCCTTTTTCAATTCTCCCGTAATGTTGATCTCTTGGGGTCAGCAACCTTGTTGCATGCATGGTCACCTTCTTAGTTCCACCTGGAAAGATGGTGAGTAATGGTCCTGAAGCTGTGAGCGGGTGTCGGCTGCCACATGCGACAGTTTGGCGCACTGTGCATCAATAACGGTTCGGAGGTAAGAATAGAATTGAAATGATAGAACTAGGCTTCACACTCTT